>PVKU01000183.1:520292-658691 GCA_004027475.1 Anoura caudifer
CCAGAACCACAGTTGTCCACAGCAGAGAGTTGTATGTGCTTTTTTCTTGGTTTTTTTTTTTTTTTTTTTTTGAGTAGGAAAGTTTTTACACATTAAAAAAATTTACAACTTTATTGAGGTAGAAATTGCATACTATAAAATTCACTCCCTTTAAGTGTATGGTCCAGTCAATGAGTTTAGGTCAACATATACAATTGTGTAACCACTATACCATGTTTTAGAACATTTTTATCATTGCAAAAGTTTCTCTCATTCTCCTTTATAGTTAATCTGAGATCCCACAGCTGGCCTATGACAACCACAGATACGCTTTTGTCATTATAGTTTGCCATTTCTAGAAATTTCATACAAGTAGAATTGAATAGTCTTTTATATCTGCCTTCTTTTTCTTAGTCTGATTTTGAGATTCCTCCATATTGTTGCATTAATTGTAATTCATTCCTTTTTTACAGTTAGCACTATTCCACTGTATTTTGTTTACCCTTTCACCAGATGATGGGCATTTGTATTGTTTCCAGTTTGGAGTTATTATGAATAATGCTGCAATGATATTTACTTAAAACTCTTTAAGAAGACAAATATTTTCGTTTCTTTTGGGCAAATACCTAGGAGTGGAATTGCTGGGTTGTATGGTAAGCATGTGATTACTTTTTTTTAATGTTTTATTTATTTATTTTTAGAGAGTGGAGAAGGGAAGGAGAAAGAGAGGGAGAGAAATATCAATGTGTGGTTGCCTCTCACACACCCCTTACTGGGGGCACAACTTGGCTTGCAACCCAGGCATGTACCCTGACTGGGAATCAAACTGGTAACCCTTTGGTTTGCAGGTCCGTGCTCAATCCACTGAGCCACACCAGCCAGGGCAACTTTTAAAAGAAACTATCAAATTGTTTACAAAGAGGTAATACCACTTCTACTAGCAACTTATGAACATTCCAATTTCTCTACATCCTTACCAACAGTCAGTGTTGTTGGATTTTTGAACTATTCTGATTGTCATAGAGTGGTGTCTCATCACAGTTTCAATTTGTATTTCCCTAATGACCAGTGATGTTGAATATTTTTTCATGTGTTGATAGAACATTCATATGTTTTCTTTGGTGAAATATTTATTCAAATTGTTTGTTAATTTTTTAAGTGGGTAGTTTGTCTTCTTATAATCGAGTATTAAGAGGTAGTTTATGTATTCTAAATACTAGTATGATAGTTTACAAATATTTTCTCCCAATCTGTGGTGTACTTTTCCTTTTCTTTCACTGAAAAAAAATTAAATGTTGATGAAGCCCAATGAATCAGTGCTTTCTTTTATGATTTGTATTTTTGTGTCTGATCTGAAAAATTTTTGCTTAATTTAAGGTCACAAAAATTTTCTTCTTTCTGCTAGAAGTTTTATAGTTTTAGCTTTTATGTTCGGGTCTATGATCCCCAGGTTAACATCTTTTTTAAAATGACAGTCTACTGACTTTAAAACCATTTATAAAGACAAATATTTTCTCTATTGATCAATCAAGTATGTAAGTGAAGATCAATTTCAAGACTGTCAATTTTGTTGCATGCCTCTATAGGTCTATTGTTATCTAATACCACTTTGTGTTGATTACTGTGGTTTCATAGTAATTCTTCTAACTTTATTATTTAAAAACATTATTTTGGAGCAAAGGACTTGAATAGACCTGTCTTCAAAGATGATACACAAATAGCCAATAAACCCATAAAAAGATGCTCAACGTTAGAGAAATGTGCATCAAAACCACAATGGGATATCAGTTCACACTCATTAAGATGGCTGTTATCCAAACAGAACAACAACAAAAATAACATGTTGGCAAGGATGTGGAGGAATTGGAACCCCTGTACACTGTTGGTGGGAAGATGGAATGGCACAGCTACTATGGAAAATATTATGGCATTTCCTCAGAAAGTTAAAAGAATTAAAAGCAGGATATTGAAGACATACCTGTTCACTCACATTCATAGCAGCATTATTCGCCATTGCCAAAATATGAGCAACCCAAGTGTCTATCAGTAGATGAATGAATAAACAAAATGTGGTATATAAATATAACGGAATATTATTCAGCCTTAAAAAAGGAAGGAAATAACGACCCACACTACATTAGAGATGAATCTCGAGAACATTATGTAAAGTAAAATCAATCAGTCATAAAAAAGACAAATACTGTATGATTCCACTTATATAAAATACCTAGAGTAGTTAAATTCATGGAAACAAAAAATAGAATGGTGGTTTCTAGGGGATGGAGGGAAGGGAATGGGAGTTGTTAGAGAGCTTTAGTCTTAACACAATGAAAAGAGTCCTGGAGATTGGTCATACACAATGTGAATGTACTTACCTCTACTAGCTGTACTTTTAAAAAATGGTTAAGATAGTAAATTTTATGTTATGTGCATTTTACTACAATTAAAATTAAAAAATAAGTTATGTTTAATCTAGATTCTTTGTATTCCAAGTAAATTTTAGGATCAGCTTGTCCATATGAAATAGCCTGCTAGGATTTCACTGTGATTTCAGTGAATCTATAGATTAATTTAGGAAGAATTGCCTTCTCTAATAAACAGTGAGACTTCCAAACCATGAACATGGCATATCTTTCTGTTTATTCATGTCTTCTTTAATTTCTCAGGACCATTTTATAATTTTCATTGTGCATGTCTTAAGTATCTTTAATTCAATTATTCCTAAGTATTTTTATGCTACTCTGAAAGGTAGTTTTGAAGTTTAACTTTTCTATTGTTCTTTGCTAGCATATAAAAATACAATTGACTTCTGCATATTGATCTCATATCCTGTGACCTTGCTAAATTCATTTGTTGGTTCTAGTAGCTTTTTTGGAGATTCCTTGGGATTTTCTACGTACACAATCGCACAGTTCACAAAACGACAGTTTTACTTTTCTTTCCAATATGTATGCTTTTAAAAAACACCTTGGTGAACTGACTCTTCCCTCCAGTACAATGCTGAGTAGAAGTAGTGAGAGAGAGAGTTTGAAAATGGAATTATTTTCTTTTGGAAAGGTCACCGTGGCCTTTGGAGAGCAGTTTCCATAGAACAGTAGGGGTGTCACCTTTCATGAAGTTTGAATGAAAGGGAGGGAAAGAGATGGCTAAGACAGTCCCCATTCTCAAGGGGTTCCCGGAGTGTAAACAGGGGAGTCCTATTTGTCCATTTCTCTACCTCTGACACTACCACCATAGATCCAGCCACCTTAGCTCACCCGGGTACTTGTCACCTACCTCTCCTCCCTGATTGGCCTCTCCCTCCCTCTTGTCCCAGTCTCTTTCCCTACCACAAGTCAGAGTGAAACTTTTAAAGTGAAAATCCGATTATATGACTCCTCTGGCAGAACTCTCAACCACTTTTGCTAGAGAGCAGAAGTAACTCCACAGAGCTCTGTCCCTGTCCACCTCTAGCCTCATCTCCCTCCAGCCTCTGCTTCCTCACTCCGTCCTTGGCGTGTCCTTCTTCTTTCTGCTCCTCGGACTTTGCTTTCTTACTGCTCAAAGCATGGTCATGAGACCAGGGAGCTTGTTAGAGATACAGAATCTCAGACTTCACCTCAGAATCTGAATCAGAATCTGCATTTTAACAAGCTCTCATTTGGATCTCTACACACTAAAGTTTGAGAAGCACTGCCCTATAACCTACAAACTGTCTCCTATTTTAAAGGTTCCATCTCCAACATCACTTCCTAGACCAGCTGATCTGGGAAAACATATTTAAAATAATTTCCCCTTCATTTTCTGTCATCTTACCCTGCTCTATTCATCTTTATAGTACTTGGCCTGTCTTGTTCTCCAGTGTAAACATGGCACCAAGAACTGAGCCTACAGATGGCCGGATGATAAATGTCTTTTTTAAAAAATATATTATATTGATTATGCTATTACAATTGTCCCACTTTTTCCTCCCCTTTATTCCCCTCTGCCCTGTACCTGCCTCCCACCATCATTCTTCCACTTTAGTTCATGTCCATGGGTCATACATATAAGTTTTTTGTCTTCTCCATTTCCCATACTATGCTTAACCTCCCCTTATCTATTTTGTACCTACCATTTATGCTTCTTATTTTCTGAAGCTTTACCCCATTTCCCCCTCCCTTTCCCTGCTGATGACCCTCCATGTGATCTACATTTCTGTGATTCTGTTCCTGTTCCAGTCCTTTGCTTAGTTTGGTTTTGTTTTAGTTTTAGTATTCTTAGGTTTGGTTGTTGATAGCTGTGAGTTGGTTGTCATTTTACTGTTCATATTTTTGATTTTCTTCTTTTTCTTAAATAAATTCCTTTAACATTTCATATAATAAGGGCTTGGTTATGATGAACTCCTTTAACTTGACCTTATCTGGGAAGCACTTTATCTGCCCTTCCATTCTAAATGATAGATTTGCTGCATAGAATAATGTCGGATGTAGGTCCTTGCCTTTCATGACTTTGAATACTTCTTTCCAGCCTTTTCTTGCCTATAAGGTTTCTTTTGAGAAATCAGCTGATAGTTTTATGGGCACTCCTTCGTAGGTAACTGTCTCATTTTCTCTTGCTGCTTTTAAGATTCTCTCCTTATCTTTCATCTTGGCTGTTGTAATTATGATGTGCCTTGGTGTGTTCCTCCTTGGGTCCAATTTCTTTGGGACTCTCTGGGCTTCTTGGATGTCTATTTCCTTTGCCAGATTAGGGAAGTTCCCTTCATTATATTTTCAAATAAGTTTTCAATTTCTTGCTCTTCCTCTTCTCCTTCTGGCACCCCTATGATTTGGATGTTGGAATATTTAAAGTTGTCCTGGAGGTTCCTAAGCCTCTCTTTGTTTTTTTGAATTCTTGTTTCTTCATTTTGTTCTGGTTGAATGTTCATTTCTTCCTTTTGCTGCAAACCATTGATTTGAGCCCCAGTTTCTTTCCCTTCATTCTTGGTTCCCTTTATTTCACTTTTCATGGTCTTCACTTTTTCCTCAATTTTGTGACCATACTCAACCATTTTTGTGACCATCCTGCTTATCAGTGTTTTGAACTCAGCGTCCGATAGGTTGGGTATTTCTTCATCACTTAGTTGTATTTTTTCTGGAGCTTTGATCTATTCTTTCATTTGGGCCATAATTTTTTGTCTTGATGAACCTGTTACATAGTAAGGGGTGGAGGCTTAGGTATTTGGGGGGGGCGTGGGGGCAGCCCACATCGTTGCATTATGAAGCTGTATGTGGGGGAGAGGTCCAAGAGGGAATAATGCCACTTGCTCAGCTCTCTGCCAGTTTTCAGTCACTTCCTCTGCTACACACAAGCAAATTGGGCCCTTCTGGTGCTGATTCCTGGGTGGGTGGATTTGTGTACATTCTAGGACCCCGTGGATCTCTCCAATGAACTGTCCTGTGAGGCTGGGAATTTCTTCTGCTGCCTCATGCCTCACAGGTCTTTGTCAGAGGTTTTGAGGCTTTATTTCCCTGTGCTGGAAACAAGGGTTGTGTAGTCTGTTTCACTTCCCAGTTGTTCCTCCTGGTTTATCTGCAGGCAAGTGTAGGAACACCTGCTCTGTCAGCCACCACCTTGCCACAAGTCCTCTCCACCCCAGCTGCCTGTCTCTGCCCCTCCTACCAGTCTGGATAGATGTTTCTTCTTTAAATCCTCAGTTGTTGGACATCAATACAGTTCAATTTTCTGGCAGTTCTGGATATGTTCTGTTTTTAAATTTGTTATCCTTCTTTTGGTTGTGCAAGGAGGCAAAGTGTATCTATCTACACCTCCATCTTGGC
This sequence comes from Anoura caudifer, assembly GCA_004027475.1. Lineage (NCBI taxonomy): Eukaryota > Metazoa > Chordata > Mammalia > Chiroptera > Phyllostomidae > Anoura > Anoura caudifer. Next base: position 526,052 of record PVKU01000183.1, read on the forward strand.
CAGAAGTCTCTAAATGTCTTTTAAATGAGTGAATGAATTAACAAAAAAATTGGGCTTAAAGGCATATATAATAAGATGGGGAGTGATGTGTCACAAGAGAGCTTTAAAATCCTGTGGAAACAGAGGAACAAGAAATTACCTTGGATTCGGATGGAAGAAGTCAGAGAAGGTTCCATGCAAGAGGTGGCCTTTAAGCTGAACCCTGAAGGTAGATAGAATTTCATCGAGAGAAGATAGTAGAGGACTCTCTGGTAAGAGAAAAGCCTAAGCAAGGACAAAGGGGAGAAGTACCAGCTTGTACAGGAGAGGAACCATTCCTAGTGGCTGGAGCCAGAGTGTAGGGAGAGGGAGAAAATTGGAAAGACCTGTTGGGCAAGGGCAGACTTCAATGCCAGGCAAGAAGTTTATACTTCATTCTGCAGACCACGGGTAACTCTGGGGGTTGTTGATGCAGGGTGCAGCCAGGAGGGGGGCCCAAAAAATAGGGATTTGGAATGGGGCCCAGAACTCAGGGTGTCCAGGGAATATTAGAGGGACATATAAGATGTCCTCACCCCTTCCCCCACAGGTATGAGTTGGGGGAAGGGACACATGGAGCAGGGACATGCAGAGCTGCTAATCCATGGTATGGTCATTTAACATATCTATAGCCTTTGGCTGGTAGTTTAGATGTGTTAAATAGCTGTGGCCATGCTCTGAGCCAGGGGGATGGAAAGAAATCCCCCCAAGACATGACTTGGGGAGGAACCCCAAGTTACAGCACCTACGTAGGAGCTTCGAGAAAATTGGCTCCAGAAAATGGGGACACATCTGCCCAGACTCATGATGGCATCCCCCCCCCCAAATTGGAATATATGGGAATGCTGGCAGGTGTAACAGATTGTAGGAGGAGTCGGAAATGGGGGTACAGAAGAGATTTGGCACGGGGATTTAAACGGGGACGCGGCAGCCATTGAGGAAGAATCCACGCACTTTCACCAGAGTCAGGAACCCCACAGCCCTATGAGGGAAAATCACCATGTGGCTTTATCAGAGAATTGCCTCTTGGCTTTGCCCGAGTGGAGACCCTCTTGCAGCTTTGCCAGAGGGAGGAGATTCCATGCAGTTTCACAAGAGTGCAGACCCCTGCAGCTTTGGTGAAGAGGGAGAGCCACGTGGCTTTGCCAGAGTGGGGACCCCTTCCCCACAGCTTTGGTAGAAGAAGGACCACACAGCTTTGGGGTGCTCCCATTGGCTGCGTGGCCTGGGAGCAAGAGAGACTGTCTGAAAGAAGGGGGAAAGGACTCTTGCCAGTAGGCCATGAGAAGGTGCCACATGGCTTTGGATTAATTAGAGATCCTGCCTGGACGAGGACACAGCTGACGGTGTCAAGAGCCTGGATCCCGGGCATGTGCTTCTCCTCCTTGCAATTAAGGTACCCTGAATTAGGGCAGAGGGAGATAGGAAGCACTGTGGGCATCTGTGGGTATCCTAAAGGACTTTGATATTTTAATGAAGACGTTAAGTCGCTACTTTAACTCTGTATAGTATTAAACATTTCCTTTCCTTTTCACAAATCTCTGGCTTTGAGAGGCATCTTTCCATAAGGTGGCAGACAATAATGGACCTTCTGTTGCTCTGTAACATTGTTACCTTAATCAAATGCCCCTTAGTCCAGCTACATCTGTTTACAAATCAGCAATTCACACCTGTCTTGGAGGAAATCACCAGTTGTTTTACAAGTGCACATGCACTAACACATACTTATGTAATCACAGAGGGGGCTACCCTCTGCCTGACTTCTGGATGGCTTCAGGTCTGTGATTCCTGTATTTTGCTTCTGTGGACAATGACACTCTGCCCCAATATACTTTGAGATAGGCCTCAGTTTGGACAGTACTATTAGGAATTGCCATATAAAATTGTACCATATGAAACTACCAATATTCAAATGCATTTGGCCTTCAAAAGGGAAATTTCACAGAGTCTGCCCTGATTAATAGGACATTCAGATTCTCTGTGGGGAGGTTAATCAAAGACCTTAACTGTCACTAAGTGGAACTCCTTCCTAACTGAACATTTCCTTCCCCTGGAGCAAAAGGTCACCAGTTCAGTTCCCAGTCAGGGCACATGCCTGGGTTTCAGGTTCAGTCCCTGAGAGGCAACCAACTGATATTTCTCTCCCTCTCTTTCTTCCTCCCTTCCCCTCTCTGTAAAAATAAATAAATAAAATCTTTTTAAAAAAATGGAGAATCTCAGATCCATCTCAGACCCATGGAACCAAAATCTGCATTTTTTAACAAGATATCCAGGGTGTAACTTTGAGAAGCATTGCCTTACACCTAAGAAGCACTTTCCTAAAGCAAGATTTGACTCTTTCCAGCAAAAAGCTTTAATTTTTTTTGTGTGTGTGGCAGTGAATGAAAATTTAAAACCTGGTAAGGGAAGGTGGAAGGACTTGTCCATACAACCAGTAATGAACCATATGGAGGTAAAAACCTGGTTAAAGTGAGACGAGAACAAGTGTTCTGTTCATAAAAAGCAATTGGGAGCTAAAATGAGATGGCTGGGGAGGCATCTGTTGAATATTGCAGTGAATGGTTTGCCCCTTTCATCTCACAGATCACTTCCAACTGAGAACACAGACTCCTGGGGTAAAGATCTTTGCTGCTCTCACTGTCATGCCTCCCACCGCAGACTGGCTGGGCAGCCACGGGCAGATTGGCCTCTCACCGCAGTCATGCACATACTAGGTCAGTATGTTCAACAAAAACAATACACCCAAACCAAAAAGTTTTGTGGGCACCAGGTCACCGGCTAGATTCAGGCCCTGACCTGACATCTTGGAAGTGCATCCTATGAGTCATCACTGAGAACAGTGGCATGTGGATTTCAACACAACCTAACTCATCCATTGGGAAAACGACCCAGCGCACACAGGCTTCCAATGAGCCGAAGTCTCTGCAAGTGGAAGGGTGCAGGTCTATACCTTTTGCACCACAACTATGGGTCCTCTTTTTCAGTGGTTTTCAACAGTGTTTTGGTCCAGGAGCCCAGTGCAGGCAGAGTTGCCCTCCCTGGACCATTCTCCTCTGAAGGTGCCTCTCCTACAGTCCTGCTGGACGGCACAGCCCTGTGGAGATGAGGACAGATGCTTCTGACTCTGGGGCTTAAGAATTTGGCCAATATTGTCTAAGGAGAACCCCAGTCTAACAAGAGATCAAAGTGTAAAATGCATGTCACTCTGAGCCATCCCTTTATTAGAGTGTTAGAGCTGAAAGACATGTCATTTATTCAAACAGAGCTTCATTCACAATCAATTACCAACAGGAGGCAGAATAGCCATGTGATAAAGAGCTCAAGTTTTGACATCTGACTTCCTGACTTTGAATCTTGACAGCCGTGTGATCTTGGAGTAAATATTAACTTCTCTGTTCTTTGATTTGCTCATCTGTAAAATAGGAATAGTAATCGTATTCTCTTTCTAGGGTTGTTCTGATGGTTAAATAGAATCATTGACCTAAAACACTTTGGAAAATGCCTGGCACATAATATGCACTCAATAAATGACAGCTGTTGTATTACTGAAGCTGTTGCTGGCATGGAATCTCAATGAGGGAAGGCACCAAATCTCATGGGAACAATGAGGAGAAGGCATCACAGACTAGAGGTGAGTGGGGGTCGGGAAAGTCTTAAGGGGTCTTGAAGTCTAGTAGGAATAGTAGTGCCATGGGCTCTTGTGTTTTCTGCTGGAGAGTGCATGCTTACATGTGGACACACACACATACATGCAACATATCAGGAGGTTTGCAGCTGTCAGGGAGATAACATGGGAACAACTGCCAGCAGCTGGGATCGCAGCCCCAGTGCTCACTCTAGCTGCTCCAGCTCCAGCTGGGAGGGAGGAGGAAGACTGGAGCCAAAAGTCAGCCTCTCCACACCCATGAGAAAATCTGCCCAGATTAGGCAGCTGCTTGCTCTATCTCCTCCTCCCCCTCAATTCTCAGCAGGAGAATGGGAAGATGGATGGGAGGTAAGGAGTGGAAGGCCAGGAAATTGGCTCTATTTATCCACATCTTCCTTGAGAGTAACCAGGAGAGCCCCAGTTCAAGATCCCGGCATCTAGCCTTGCCTCCAGCTGCTCTGCTTGTGCACCAGGCATCTGTCCTGCTACATTTTTCCTCTTCTGCGTGTGGGTAGTGGGTGGGGAGACTCCAGTCCGATTCTAACAGTGGTTCTCAACTTTGGCTGCACATTTGAATCATCTGGGGAGCTATTGCCCTGGGCCCTGCCCCAGAATAACTGAATCAGAACCTCTGATGGGTAGGGCCTATGCTCTGGTATTTTTAAAAAGCTTCCTAGGTGATTTTAATGAGTACCCGTGGTTGAGAATGATTGATAGATAAGGAAAAATGTAGCTCCCAGGAGTCATAAACCACAGCCTTCAGATCTGAATGGGTCTTTGAAATTGTTTAGCTCAACACCCTTATTTTATAGATGGGGAAATGTAAGACCTTGGGAAGGCACCTGATCAGCCTAGTCTGCTGAGTGAGTTGTGGCGGTACTGGGGGAGAGAACCCAGGTATCCTGCATCAAAGTCCAGCATTGTTCTCACTGCACATTTAAAGCAAATCTTAAATGCAACCCCCTTCAACACTTAATCTTTTAAGGACAGTGCTAGTTGCTACCAGGAGTACATGAATGAGTGGACAAAACACCTGTCATCAAAAAGCTGGGTAAAAGGGCAGCCATGTACCACCTGAATGTCACCATCTGGCCTTGGGCAGATGAGGGGAGCTTAGAGAAAGGCCCATATTTGCTGGTTCAGTTGTCCCACCTGCCCTGCTGTGGAACTTAACCCCGAGGGCTGTCAGAGTCCAGCAATCCCCCCTTAAGCCTGTCCTGGAGGGTTCCTACACTTTCAGGGCCACACTCATCTCCAAGGGGCAAGGGTCCAAGATTTCAAGTGCACATGGCCACCAGGTATCTGTACTCCCTATTCTAGACCTTATCCTGGGTTCCTAGGACTCCTCAATTTCCCGCCAAAACACCACTAGCCACTTTCAGGGCCTGCACAGGACTTTCCCCAGGTCTGTTTTCCTGAGTGCAGGTCATGCCACAAGTATGTGCACCCCTCAGCTCAGAGGTCACCAACGAACACATTGCTAGTATGCGCACCTCAGGCCCAGGTATGGTCAAGGGATGGTGGCAGCCAAGAGATGTGGTAGGAACTTAGACATCTGGGCTGCAGTGTCTGCATTAGGGTATAGATCCTTGTGGACAAAGATATTGCTGGGGGAAGGGAGGTCAGGGGGCAGAGCGAGGTTAGTTTCTCTTGTGCTACTGAGCTTTAGTGTAGAACTCCAAGATTTGGGGGATTCCAAATTAGAATTCAGTGTTTGGGTTATTGTTAAGATATATCTGTTAATGTAAAAAGATGGAATGTATTTTAATCGGTGGCTTTATGCTTATTTTATAACTTTTACAAAATAACCATAAAATACGTAACCCTACATTTGTACTCCCACCCCAGCCCTGCAAATGTTGGGGCGGGCTTGTAGCCCATACTTTAGAACAGGAGTGTCAAACTCATTTTCACCAGGGGCCACATCAGCCTTGAGGTGGCCTTCAAAGGTCCAAAATAATTTTAGCATTGTATAAAATGTAACTACTCCTTAACAGTTAAGGGGTTGAAATTACATTCGGCCCTTTGAAGGCAACTGGGAGGCTGATGTGGGGATAAGCACATGGAAAGGATACAGTGTAACACTCTCAGTCCTTCAGGGTCTCTTACACTGTCTGGGCTTCCTTCCATGAATGGCAGACTCCAGAGTTAACACCACTTTGTCTTCATCTGAATAACGTGCCCAGGAACCAAATTATCCAAGGCCCCTTTCATCCCAGCAAAGCAGTTGGTTCATATAGGTGCCTGGGGGCCCCTGGCTCATGGACCCTTCTGACCCAGCCAGCCATTGTCTTGGTGTCAGCTCTGTGGACCACACTCCACATCAAAGGCTCTCATCGGCAGAGGTACACTCACCAGATTCTGCCAACACAGTGGAGAGAGATTACTGCCGAGTGGAGGGACTGGGGGAAGTGTCAACAGTGAGGACTTTTGTAGGTGGCTAAAGGTTGAACAGAGATAATGGAAGTTCATCCATGAGCCACATCAAGGAGGTGGGGAAATGCAGGAGTAGTTGAGAGGAGTGTGATAAGATCAGGTAGCAGTCAGGGTGAGAGAAGTGTTGAGGAAGGAGCAAGAAAGACAGGCAGGAGGTGTATTGTGTGAAGTCCTAAACACCATGATAACTAACTAGGCAGGTCAGCTGGCCATTCAAGTCTTCACACTTTAATTCTCAGGTGGATTCTCCGATGAGACACACAAGACAGATATGTTTGGGCTATTGGTAATTTTTGCCACCAGGGAGGTGCAAGCTCAAGAATCTGAGTTCCATCCTGGCCCAGGCAGGAGGCTGGACTTACTTCCTGATGTGGGATTTGTGGAGTAAAGCAAATACAGTCCTCAAGCATGGGCATCGATCTGACTCCGCTGAAGTATGTGGTTGACTTTGTGATTGAGGACTCTGGGTTTGTCCCCTAAAGACCCTCTTCATCAGGGCCAGAGTGTGCTCATTTTTGTGTCACCCATATACTCATTCATTTACTCATTCATTCATTTGTTCATTACAGCTTCAACCTCTATGAAGTCTCCTCTATGACAGGTCACCATGATAGTAAAGGGCAAATCAAAGAAGAGGCAGACAAGGTCCAGATCTGCAGAAACTCTACAAATGGCCACTGAGAGAATGAATAGAGTTATGAATATGCTCAGTTTATCTCTCAGGCAGGTACTGGTTTTAATTTTCTTTCCAAACTAAGGTGCATTGTACATGGACTCTTTCAGGAAAGTAGCTAGATTGTCTTTAAAAACCTGAGGCTAGAACTGTGAGGGCCAGTGGCCTGAAATGCAGTCTGATATTTCCAGGACAAAAGCACTTTTCTGAACTTGGGCTGCTTGCATTTTGCTTTGTAGTGCAGAGGAGCTCTCCTCCTTGGTAGTCTCTGTGTCTGAAAGCAAAAACCCACAGCCCCCCATTGCTCTCCCTCAGCTCCGCCTGTGTCTAGCACCCAAAGTACATGATAAGTCAATGAATGTTGACTTGAATAACCCGGATGGAGGTCATCCTTTCATGCTCTGGGGTAACACAAAGCCGCCTCTGCCCTCACACCTCCGCCCCTCCCCCCAACACACATTCCGACACCTCCACCTCAGCCTTTGGGTGGAAGAGGTCTGAGGTAGTGGGGGGTTGCTTTATTTAAACACAGACAACTTCCTGCTATGTTCCACACAAGGAAACAAAATCCTGGATTTCGTTCAAACCCCAGCTCATCCGAAGTAGTGCCCCACCCCTGGGAGGTTAAGAAGGAGCAGGCAAACAGGGTTAATCCTTGTCCATAAGCTGATCCGTGTTCTCATTGAGAAAGGTTCTCATCAGAGCACTGCAGTATCACCAGCTAAAAAGGACCCCCACAGAAGTTTCACTGAAGAAGCCTAGATAGACATGCTGTTTAAAAAAATGGGGCCTGTATTTGCCTAATCCACTAGCCTCAGCAGATGCATAAGAAAGGGCTCTCCAAGGCTGCAGGAAGCAAGTCTTCTCTTTTGTGTGGATGGAAGAAATTCCTGTTTTCCCTACCACAGCCAGAGGACCCCAAGCCAGCCATGTTCCCCATCCACCCCCACTCCCCCACTACTCACTCACCAGCAGCCTGGACTTGGTTTGGAAAAGTGGAAGGTGACTGAAGAGTAATGCTTCTAAAACTAGAGACTGCTAAACTTCACTGGCCTCATCCTCTGTGCCAGGCCCTACAATCACTCTCCAGGTTCGGTGTTATTACTCTCATCCTGCAGATGAGGAGACAGAGGCTAAGACAGGTTGAGTAACTATCCAAAGTCCTATTACGAGCGGGTAGCAGAGGCAGGATTCCAGTCAATTCATGCCAGGCATTCAATCCATGTTCTCTCCACTACCACACACATAGTCATGGCAGAATCCACAAATCAGTCCTGAGTCTTCACCAAGGCCCTACTCTTGTCCAAAATTTCAGTCCTTCCACAGACCCGTCCTCTTCCTCTGGTGTCAACCATTACAAAATCTCCGCATATTCTGCACAGAGTAAATTATTTACAGGAAAGGTGGATATGTTTCACTTGTCACCAATGCAAGCATACTCATTGCCAATGCTGAGGTCCCTTAACCCCCTCTTTGTGGAGGAAATAAAATGTGAACCACTGTTCTCTTAGGGAGAAGTAGATTTCAGTGAATAATTCTCCCAGGATTGGCATCTTAAGTAAGGGACATTTGATATATGTCAACATCCTTTTCCTCATTTAGTGAGTGTTGAGGTATGGCAGGTGTGATTACAACTCTCTAAGTCAGTATTTTCTCATGGTATCTCTGGCATGTAGAAGCTTAAACGTGGTGATGCCTTCCAAGATTTTAACATTAACCTTCCTAAAAAAAAAAAAAAGAAAGAAAGAAAACTAAGATTTAGGAAAGGAAAGTAACCTGAAAGCATGGCCAGAAGAGTAATGTTTCTAAAACTAGAGACTGTTAAACTTCACTTGCCTCATCCTCTGTGCCGGGTCCTACAATCACACTGAGTACAACCGAAAACTCTTAAGTCTAATACCAATGCTTCTTCTATACATTCATGGGGCTGGTCAATGAGAACACGTGACATCCTGTCATCATGACCTCATAGTGGTCCCAAATCCAAGGAATCAGCGTCTTCAGTGGAGATGAAGAAACCAGGGTCAGAGAGCTGTTGTGAGTGGCAAATCAGAACAGTTTTACTCTCCCTGGTTGCTCTGCTCCATAAATTGCTGCCATTTCTCCACTATATCATCTATTTTGGAATTTCAATCCTTCATTGATTAACAGAACAAATGAGAATCTGCTATACTCAAGAGAGAAAGGAAAAAAGGAAAACAGAAATAATTTTCAGTCCCTGCTCCTGACCTCAAGGGCCAACAGGGAAAATATGTCCATAAGTACCTACAGCCTGCTGGAGACCTCCACATCCATAGATGTCATTGGCTTCACCTCTACCTTCTTGTCCCCAGTCTCCTTACCAAAACATGTGCAGAACTGGGTGCCTTGGTCTTTATCACAGTTCCTGTTCCACTCAAGAGCCCCAGCCAGAAAACATGGGTCTTGGAGGTACAGATTCTCCACCTACAACCACCACTTCCTGTCAGTTGTAGCCTACAGTTCTCACCTACAGTTCTCCTCCTCTGTATTCCTTCTGTTACTCACTTGGGGCATGCTTTGATATTTTGCTGAATTTTTCCAATAACCCTTTAATTAGCCTTTTAACCTTCATCTGACACCATCATTATCCTTATATCTGCACTCCCACCCTTACCAAATCTGTCCTCCACTTGCTCCAAGGATAGTGCTTGTAATGCAGATCAGTTCTTAACACAATTTGGCCTCTTTAAAATCCTTTGATGACTTCCTATTGCCTTCAGAATAAGTTTTAAATCCTGTGGCAGTAGCCACTCTATTGTGATTACCCTCTGTCTTTCACATTGGGATGCAAGTTCCATTGTGGTTGGCACATGGAATGTATTCAGTAAGTGGTTGAATAATGGATAGATGGACACATGAATGGATGGAGAGTCCATCATGAGGCAGGAAGCCAAGTATTTCAAAGAAAATGCAAAAAAATTTCTTAGACATTCCAGAAAGGAAATATTAGACTGGAGAGATGCAAGACTGTTATGGAATTGAGAGAGGATTTAGCATTTAGACAGGTAGAGGCAAGAGGGATGTGGGTGAGGAGGAAAGGAGGAGAGGGAATTCCAAGCAAAAAAAAAAAAGGCAGTAAAGGTGCAATAGAGAACGCATGTCAGCAAAGCAAGCTGTGAGAACAGAAGTAGAAGGGCAGATGGGTGGCAGACTGGGATGGGGGCTTTGAAACTAGACTGAGGGATGTGAACTTGCTTATCACAGCATTAGTACTCGCATTGGGGAATGGCGGAAGGGGAAAGCTGAAGAAAAGTCATGATAGAATCAATGCTCACAAGTTGAGAGAGTTGTAGTTTAATTTGGCTCTTGTTGATTTGAGTTTCAAAGAAATCCAAGTATCCTCCCCCACCCCTTTATTTTTAAAATAGTAATTGAAGGGAACACTTGAGCCCTCTAGATAAATGGTGAAGAATGAAGCAACCTTTATTTTAATGAGAGGTTTAAATTAGCTCATTTTGAAATTGTAGTCAACATCCAAATCCATTTTTATCTCTATAACATCCCTGAGATGTGGACGCCATAACCATGGCGTCTGATGCCACCACCCAAACAGCAAATGCTGTCTCCATGCTGCCCTGGGCAGAAGTCCCTTAAGAATGGGGACAGTGCCTCTTTGAATAGTTAGTGCCCTTATAAGTGGATAGAGGCAGAGGATGGGTTCAAGTGAACTTTTTTATAGGTTGTGCTGCTACTAAATGGCAATTAAAACATGACTCTCTTCATTCTTGGAGGAGACAGCAGAGATGGTGTGGTTGGAGGGAAAGAGGCCTGTTCTGGGGCCTGAGCATTAGTCTCTGTCCTTTCTTGACAGTTTTCTTCAGGATCTTAGGCAAGTCTCTCTCCTATCCCAGGCCTCAGTTTCCCCATCTATGGGAGGAAGGATTGCACCAAACACTCTCTTTCTAGAGCAATTTAGAGCTCTGAAATGCCATTACCATCTTCGGTTTCTCTTCTGACCTCTGCTTTGCTGTGCTTGGAGCCCCAGATGGAGAAGAGGAAGAGCCTATTTTAAGGAGACAGATGACTAAGAAGAAAACCACTAGTACGGGGGAAAAAAGCCCAAAGAGTGCTGGCCCTTGCACAGGACTGACATGTTTATGGGACTTTGCTGGCCTTGGACTATGAACTGCCCACACACACACGGGACACCCCACAGCAGCCACTGAATGCTGCCTTGTGGCACTGGGACCCATGGACCAACAGTCCCTATTTACAGCCTCCATTAAAGCAGAGTAGAGGAGCAACTGGCCCAACGTGCCAGCTCTCACCAGGGTTGGCCTGACTGGGTCCAGCATGAAGACCTCCCAGGGAGACAGAGAACAGAGGAAATCAGGTTGGAAATTTACTGGCAGCCCATATTTGACCCCATGGAAAGTGCTGATTTGGGTATAAGAAATGGCCCAATTTAGCTTAGCCAGGCTGTCTTGTTTAATCAGACCCATGGGAAGCCATTGAGTATAGAGTTAATCTTCCTGTCAAGTGCTGCCCATTATGTAGTTGAATATTCACTGTTTAGCAGGCATAGGGCATACAAAGATAAATACATACAAAAATATGTATAAATATAAATATATCTTTTTTTCTCTGCCTTCAAAGAGCTTGCAATCTAGTGGGAAGAGCAGGTTTGCCAACAACATTTCACAATCTGCCTAGCTAAAAGCCACACTCTAGATGTACAGAGAGGTTTGGGGTGCACTGAAAATCTTGTAACTAATTCTGCGAGATGGCAGAGGAGAGGAAAAGCTCCACAGAAAAGAAGAAATGTCCCTTGAGTTTTTCAAAAATATATATTTTATTGATTTTGCTGTTACAATTGTCCCAATTTTTCCCCATTGCCCCCCCTCCACCTCATACCCCCATTCCCTCCAGCAATCCCTCCCTTAGTTTATGTTCATGGGCCATGCATCTAAGTTCTTCGGCTTCTACATTTCCTGTACTATTCTTAACCTCCCTCTGTCTGTTTTCTACCTACCATTTATGCTACTTATTCCCTGTACTTTTTCCCCCACTCCACCCCTCCCCTTCCGCACTGATAACCTCCATGTGATCTCCATTTCTGTGATTCTGTTCCTGTTCTAGATGTTTGCTGAGTTTGTTTTTTGTTTGAGGTTTTTTGTTTTGTTTTTTTAGGTTCAGTTTTTGGTGGTTGTGAGTTTGTTATCATTTTACTGTTCATATTTTTTATTTTCTTCTTTTTCTTAAATAAGTCCCTTTAACATTTCATGTAATAAGGGATTGGTGATGATGAACTCCTTTAACTTGACCTTATGTGGGAAGAACTTTATCTGCCCTTCCATTCTAAATGATAGTTTTGCTGCATAGAATAATCTTGGATGTAGGTCCTTGCCTTTCATGACTTTGAATACTTCTTGCCAGCCCTTTCTTACCTGTAAGGTTTCTTTTGAGAAATCAGCTAATAGTCTTATGGGAACTCCTTTGTAGGTAACTCTCTCCTTTTCTCTTGCTGCTTCTAAGATTCTCTCTTTATTTTTAACCTGGGGTAACTTAACGATGATGTGCCTTGGTGTGTTCCTCTTTGGATCCAATTTCTTTGGGACTCTCTGGGCTTCCAGGACTTCCTGGAAGTCTATTTCCTTTGCCAGATTAGAGAATTTCTCCTTCATTATTTTTACAAATAAGTTTTCAGTTTCTTGCTCTTCTTCTTCTCCTTCTGGCACCCCTATGATTCAGATGTTGGAAGGTTTAAAGTTGTCCTGGAGGTTCCTAAGCCTCTCTTTGGGTTTTTTTTTTTTTTTTTTTTAATTCTTGTTTCTTCATTCTGTTCTGGTTGAATGTTCATTTCTTCCTTCTGCTCCAAATCATTGATTTGAGTCCCAGTTTCCTTTCCTTTCCTTCATTCTTGGTTTCCTGTTCATTTTCCTTTATTTCATTTTTGTAGCCTTCACTTTTTCCTCAATTTTGTGACCATACTCAACCATTTCTGTGAGCATCCTTCTCACCAGTGTTTTGAACTCTGCAGCTGATAGGTTGGCTATCTCTTCATTGCTTAACATTGTATTTTTTCTGGAGCTTTGATCTGTTCTTTCATTTGGCCATATGTGTTTTTTTTTTTTTTTTTTTTTTGTCTCCACACACTTCTTATTTAGTAAGGGGCAGAGCCTTAGGTATTAGCCAGGGTGGGGCAACCCAAGTCACTCTGTTGTAGTGCTGTACATGGGTGAGGGGTCTGAGAGGGTACAATGCAGCTTGCTCAGTTCTCAGCTAGCCTCAGTCACTTTCTCTACTACCCACAAGCAAATTGGGCCCTTCTGGTGCTGATTCCTGGGTAGGTGGGTTTGTGTATGTTCTAGAACCCCGTGGGTCTCTCCAAAGAACTCTCTTATGAGGCTGGAAGTTTCTCCTGCTGCCACAGCCCCCATGGGTTTTTTCAGTCAGAGGGTTTGAGGCTTTATTTTCCCACACTGATATCCTGGGTTGCATGGTCTGTCTCACTCCACAGTTGTTCCTCCTGGTTTATCTGCATACAAATGCCACCTTGTCCAGTCTGCCTGCCACCACTTTGCCCACCCTGGTCCTCCAGGCGTTGCCTTGCTGTGAGTCGCTCCACCTGGCTGCCTGTCTCCACCTCCCTTACAGGTTTGGATGAATGTTTCTTTTTTTTAACTCCTTAGTTGTCAGACTTCCATACAGTTTAATTTTCTGTCAGTTATTGTTGTGTTTTGTTTTTAAATTTGTTGTTGTCTTTCTTCTGATTGTGTGAAGAGTCACAGTGTATCTACTCACACCTCCATCTTGGCCAGAAGTCTAACCTTTGGCATTTTAATTAAGATGTATCTTGGTGTGGTCCTCTTTGGGTCCAACTTGTTTGGGACTCTCTCTGTACTTCCTGGACTTGTGTGTCTATTTCCTTCACCAAGTTAGGAAATTTTTTTTCATTATTTTATTCAAATAAATTTTCAATTTCTTGCTCTTCCTCTTCTCCTTCTGGCATCCCTATGATTCAGATGCTGGTATGTTTGGAAGTGTCCTGGAGGCCCTTTAGTCTATTCTCATTTTTTTAAATTCTTTTTTCTTCTTGCTGTTTTGATTGAATGGTTTTTTTCTTCCTCATGTTCCAAATCATTGATTTGAATCTCGGCTTCATCCTCTCCAGTCTTGGTCCCTTGTGGATTTTTCTTTATTTCACTTAATGCTACCTTCATTTCTGCTTGAATATTTTTTGTGCTGTTGCAGTACCCAATGATTTTGAGCATTCTAATAATCAGTGTGTTGAACTATGCATCTGATAGGTTACTTATCTCCATTTCATTTAGTTCTTTTCCTGGAGTTTTGTTCTGTCCTTTCATTTGGGCCATATTTCTTTGTCTCTTTGTTTTGGCAGCAACCCTGTGTTTGTTTCTGTGTATTAGGTAAACATGATTTGACTCCCTGTCTTTGCAGCATGCCTATTGTAGAAAAAGCACCCATCTGGATCCATGTAGCTTCTTTAAATCCTTGGTTGTTGAACTTCCACACAGCTCAATTTTCTGACAAGTCTGGGTGATGTTTGTTTTGTAGCTTAGTTGTAATTTTTGCTGTAGTTGTGCATAGAGGCAAAGCGTGTTTACCTATACCTCCATCTTGGCCAGAAGTCTCTTAATCTGGCATCAGTGGATTCAAGGAAACACAGAGGGCTGCCCCCAAAAGTAGGAAGAGCACAACAATGAACATCCAAGCAAACGTTTCTCAGAAACCCAAAGGCTGCCTCTAGGAAGCCTGTATAGAGCCTAAGCAAGGTATTCTTTTTCTGAGGTCCATGGGTTCTCGGGCTACCTTCTAACGGAAAATGTTCACTAATTTCTAGCAGAAATTTAGCATTTTCCTCTATTTCCTTAGGTCCAGCACTGGTCCATGTGTGAAAATCCTAACCCAAGCAGAGCCAATCTTTTAGGAAATGACATTCACTTTTGAAGAGAGAGTCCATCTCTTTCTTTCCCAAGACCTGCTCATGGCCAGCCAGGTGGTCCAGGCAGTGGCCTCTGTGCCACAGCACAACTTTGTCCCTTAAGTTTTAAAAGATAGTTGGAATTTCCCTGATGGGGGAGAAGAGGTAGAGAGGAACATTCTTGACTGAAGGTCCAGCCCAGGCACTGGCAAGGATGTGGGAGAACATGGAGAGTTGGAAGACCTGCAGATAGCTCTCAGAGGCTAGAAACAGTGCATAATGGCAGAGGAAAAGTAGGATGGCCTGGAAGTTTTGCAGGTGAATTGTGTCCTCCCCAACAAAAGAAAAAGATACATTGAAATCTTAATCCCTGGTACCCGTGAATGTGATCTTTTTTGGAAATATGGTCCTTGTAGATGTAATCAGGTTAAAATGAGGTCATGATTGGGGGTGCTAATCCAATGACTGGTGTCCTTATAAGAACAGAAAAAATTAGACAGAGAGACACACAGGGGTAATACCATTTAACATAAAGATAAAGATGGGATGATGCATCTAAAAGCCAAGAAATGCCAAGGATTACCAGCAGCTACCAGAAGCTAGGAGCATGTTCTCCCTCAAAATCTCCAAGAAGGAATCAACTCTGAAGATACCTGGATATCAGACTTCTGGCATCCAGAACTTTGAGACAATAAATTTCTGTTGTTTTAAGCCACCAAGTTTGTGATAATTTGTTATGGCAGCCCTATCAAACTAATGTAGTGGGTACATGAAACACCCTAAGCTTTCATTGGTTGGTAGTCTAGGACTTTCCTGACTTCAGAGGTGCTTCTCATGGAAATGTTCAAATGACTTGAACATTCCCATGCCCAGACATCCAATTTTTTACTATTCCAGATTTCTTCTTATACCTAGTACCTGCCCACAATCTTTCATCAGATTATATATCCTGATTTTTATGTGTTTTTCTTTGATTCAGAAAAACATATTCTCCATAAATTTAGAGTCATATTACGTGAGTTTGAATCAATCAACCAGATTGTTAGTGCCAAGTGTCCTCATCAGTTTTCCTGATTCACCATCCTTTCCTTGAGATTTCCAGAATTAGATTGCTTGCAAAATTTTAAAAGTTATCTTCAGATACTTTAAGACCCATACAAACACATGACTATCTTGTTTTCAGACCAGTGCTTCCAATGCCTTCTCACTAGAGAAAATATTCCCATGACATCTCTAAGGGCAGGACTTTCCTCCCATGTTTCCTTCTGATCCTGCAGAATAAAGGTCCTACCCAGGATGTCTTCCCTGTGTTGGCTGATGGGGGAATTAAGTTGAATAAGAAGCCCTTAGGAAGTGGGGGTCTGGTGGAGGCTGGACTTGGGAGAAACTCATAAAGACCAAGTTGTTTCGGTACACTGTGGTTAGTGACCCAGAAGATGAATGCACAGGGTGTTTTAAAGCCCAGAAAAAGATCATTGGCTGAGAATAATGGCTGCCATTTGTTGAACACCCACTATGTGCCAGACACCATGGACTTTACATACATTATTTTTTATCCTCGAAGAGCAAGATGGATATTTCCATTTTCACTTTACAGATGAAGAAACTGATTCAAGAGACTAAGTAACTCACTCAAGGTCATTCAGTTAGCAAGTGACAGAGCCAGAACCAGAACTTAGGTCTGCCTGACACTCAAGATCATACATGGTTTCATCTCAATACCAGGCCAGCTAATGCTCAGGGCCTGTTTTATCAAAGTAGGCACTAAAAAATATTCACTGATTTTTTCCATTTTTTATTCATTGTTTTTTGCACTTTTGAAAACATTTAATGGAAAGATAAAGATTAAAACCATTAAGGTTACCAACAACCCAGTCAGTGCTGTTCTCACCTTGCTTGAGCTTTCTGAAGGTGGATCTTGCCTCTTTCTTGAAAATTCTTCTTTCCTTGCCTTCTAGAATACTGCACTTGTTTGGAGTTCTTTCCTCCTCTTTGATGTTCTTTTCAATTTACTCTTTCTCTGTCTAACTCCATCTTGAAGTTTCTGCTCCCCAACCTTTTGTAAAATTTATTACTCTATATATTATCATCAGCAAAATTCCATCTACCTCAATTATTTTGATTAGTTTCTTGGTCATGTTATTCTCATGTGTTTCTTGTTGATTCACAAACTTCTGTATCTAGCATTGACTCCCTCTGAGTCCCAGACCTAGATACCCAGTGCTCTTGCCATAATCTGCACCTGGAGCTCTCATCACAAATACCTCAAAGTCACTGTATTTGGTAAATCCATAAATTCCCTTTATTCTCATAAATACCTTTCAACTCTGCCTGCATTAGCCATTCCCAGTCACCACCTTGGGTCTGTTCCCTGTTTTTCTCTATCCTGAATGATTGTTTTAAAAAACTTTTAGTTGAAATGATTTTAAGTTTACAGAAGAGTTGCAGGGGTAGTACAGAAAGCTCCTGTATATCCTTCACCCAGCTTCTACCCATGTTAGCATCTTGCATAACCATGGTACAGCAATCAAAACTGAGAAATTGAAATTGTGTACTGAATGACTTTGATGGCTCCTCATCACCTAACTAGCCTTCTCAGAATCTTTCTTCTTACCTTTTTTCTTTTTGAAAGGGAAATGTGCCCATCCTCAGAGGATGGACCAAGACCAGTCTTTCCCTCTCATTTTGACTGATTTCCACTTATCTATCAGCATAAACTGACTCCCCCAAATCTGGTGAGGTACACCTCCCAGATGCTCCCTGACAGCCTGATTGCTCGCTCTCATGCGCTCTCTCTCTCTCTCTCTCTCTCTCTCTCTCTCTCTCTCTCTCTCATCACTGGGCTGTACTCTCTGTGTACTTATCTGTCATCCTCATGGACTTATGAGAAGCCTATACTCATTGACTGCTGCATCCCAGCAGGTCCTCAGTAATTATTTGTGATGTGAATTGAATAAATGAAATTGGTGCAGTTAGAGCTATTGGTTTGCAATTGGCAGCCAGAAGGGTGTCACCTATGAATTGAGGAATTTGAACACCTATCAAGGACCTAAATTCCTTTATAATAGAGGCCCAGCTCCAATAAAGATGGACCCTAATGTCATTTCCATCCTCTGACTAGCCTGGTGATGAAGGGCAGGGCCAACCCTGATGTCGCAGGCTCCTTAAATGTCACGTCTGGGAGAGTGCTCAAATCCAACTGTTCCCAGACCTGGTTGGCTGACTCAGAACCTCCAGGGATGTGGCCTGACAATCTGCCTGTTTACTGAGCTTGCAGGGTGATGCAATGAGCTGCAGGAGCCTGGCTGCAGTGGAGAAGCGGCATTCAGAAACCCCTGCTGTAAGTCGACCTGCTTATTTGACAGGCAGTGTTGGACATCTGATAATAAAGGTCCTTCCCAGCTCTGATTTTTCTACTACATTGTTCTGTTTCAGAATAAGCTCGTGAATCCAAATGTTTTTAATGTACATTGTAGATATACATAATATACTCCTAAAATAATACCTTTTACAAAGTCATATATGACAGGAAATATCTCAAGTTTCTAATTCTTAAAAAATTTTATTCTAAACCTGTTTTATCATGAAACATCAGAGGGAGGAATTGGGGGGAGAGAAAGAGAGAGAGAGAGAGAGAGACATTGATGTGAAATAGAAGCATTGATCAGTTGCCTCCTATATGCACCCCAACCAGTAATAGAACCCACAATTGTGCCCTGACTGGGAATTGAATTTGTGACCTTTGGTGTATGGGACGATGCTCCAAGTAACTGAGCCATACCAGCCAGGGCTAACATCAGAGATTTTTATTTTATAAATCCTACAGTTGTGTTACATTAGGATCTGGTGGGTAAATTATACACAGTTGAATTTTGATTTAGCTCTGCAATCATAGCCAATTTTCACCTTGGCTTTTGGGCACTTGCAACCCTTTATTTCTACATAAAGCATTTAATGATTTTTATTACTGGAATTTAATACAGTTTTTTTAATGTCCAAAATAGATTAGTCTCAATGTCATGCCTCTCCAGAATTATATATCTCTGTCTAAGGAAGCCAAATGGCAGTAGATTTTCCACTCTTTAAAATACCTAATATTCTGTAATGGTTTGGCTGGTTACTGTATGGAAACAGAAACACCATATGTCAAAACTCTACCTAACCCCTGCTGTCCTTCATGTTATAGACAAAGCAAATGAAGTGAAGTTCAAGACCAACATGGGCAGCCCCTACCATAGTATCTGCATAGCTACAGTGGGTGCACAAAGCTGGAGGGACAGTTGGGCCACAAGAGCAGACTGATCATCTCAATATTTGTGCCCCTCAGGGCAAGAGCAGTGCAGGTTCCAAGTCTGCATCTTGTCACTTCAAGGCCCACTTGCTGAGTACAGCCTGGGGTCAAGCAGGTGGCTAGGCAGGAGAACACACAAGGGAGTTTGTCGTTACAGACAAGGAGTTTGCAGTCCAGTGGGGAGGAAGTTCGTGGAGTTCTACTGAACTCAGTATTACACAGAACAGTTGTAAAAATTTTGAATTCCCGGATTCATTTGAACCCTTCAAAGGAAGGGAACTCTGGATGTTCAATAGTTGGGGGAAAATGATTTCACGGTCTGTGCTGCACATTTCTCATTCTTTCTTCTTCATTAGTAAGTATTCATTTCCAACAAACCTTTAAGAAACAGTTAACTCTTCACAGCTCATCAGACAGACATCCATGAAGATGCTCTGGTCACCATTTCTCTGCACTACTACTGTGACATCTGTTCTACACTACAGGGCTAATGGGAAAGAACCATGACTTTCCAAGCTTATTTCCATGTCTCCTGCTTCCTGTGCCCATGATTGGAGGTGCAGTGGATCATCCACTAAAGGACTGAAGTTCTTCTCAGTTCCATGGATAACAAAGGGGCAAGGAGATCCTTTCTGACATTTTGGCTTTGGGGACCCAGATTTGAAACTTGCAGCCAATGTATCCATTAGAGCTGCGACAAGTTCCTTCCTTCCTTTCTTCTTTCTTTCTTTCTTTCTTTCCTCCTTCCTTCCTTCCTTCCTTCCTTCCTTCCTTCCTTCCTTCCAACATGTACCGAACATATCTTTTCTACAAGGTCTTGTGCCAAACTCTGATTTAGTTGACTCAGAAGAAAGATGCAATAAAGTGACTGCTGACGGAGCTGGGCACAGAGCGTTCTGAAAGGGCCATCCACGCTTTTGTGCATCAATTACTTACTGAGCAACTGATACGCTGTGTCAGAGACACAGAGGTAAAGTAGAATGAATTCCTGTTTCTAAAGACTTCACAGTCCAGTCACAGCATCCAGACAGAAATGACTATGAAATGAGACTGTTAAATTACTTAAAATGCTGATGGTCCAACTAACCATCCTTCTATCCACCATCCATTTATCCAACAAGTATTTATTAAATATCCACTGTAAACCAACTCTAGTCTCAGCTTTGGAGATATGGCACTCAACAGGCCCACCGTGCAACCATAAACAACAAAATGAATAAAGGGAGATAATTCTGATAGTGAACATTTCTACTCAGGGAATAAATCAGGGTGCTGTGAGAAAGAGTACTTCAGACAGAGAGGTTATGGAAGGCTGGTTACAAGATAGTGGCGTTAGAACTGAGACTGAAGGGGTGTGAAGGAACCAGTCAGCCTGTGACTATCTGGGTAAAGATAGAATCCCGAGCAAAGGGAATAGAGAATGCCAAAGTCCTGAGGTAGAAATAAGTTTAGTGGGTTCAGAGGACAGAAAAAAGGCCAGAGTGACTGGAATTAGTGGAGGGTGTGAGTGCTATAAAGCACTAGAGGGGGAGATCTGAGAAAAAGGGATAGATGGGCCACCCAGCCTCTAACAGATCCAGAGGAGTTTGGCTTTTATTCTAAGCACCCTAAGAAGCCTTTGAGAACTTTACACTGGGAAGAACATATTGTTTTACCTTTTAAAAAGATTGTTCTGAATTCCTCTCTCAGTGATAAATTAAGTACACAAAAAAAGCGAGAGGTAAGATATAGATCAAAACAACACTTGACTTATATTTATAGAACATTCTACACCCAGTAAGTTTAAAATACAAACCTTTTTCAGCTGCAACTGGAATATTGACCAAGTTCAAACATTTGCTCAATGTGTTCAAACAGATGAAATGTTGTAGAATGTGTTCCCCAAACCAATTAGAACTAAATTAGAAATCAATTACAATAAGATATCTAGAAAATCCCCCAAATATTTAGAAGTTAAATAACACTCTTCTAAATAACACCTGGGTCAAAGGAGAAATTACAGGAGAAATTAGAAAATTTTTGAATTAACTGATAATAAAAATAATGTATCAAATTTATGATATACAACTAAAGCAAGAGAAATTTATACCTTAAGTACTTATATTAAAAAGAAGAAAGGTTTAAAATCAATTATCTAAACTTTTATCTTAAAAAGTTAGACAAGGAAGAACACGTTGAACCTGACGTAAAAGAAAAGAAATAGTAAACATAATAATAGGAAGTAGTGAAATAAAACGTATCCCCCAAGTAGAGAAAAATGACATAGCCAGAAGTTGGTTCTTTGAAAAGATTAATAAAATTTATAAGTCCTGTTATTAAGATTAATCATGAAAAAGAGAACATGACACAAATGGCCAATTTCAAGGATGACAGAAAGGTTGTCCCATAGATTCTGTAGGCAGTAAAAGGATCACAGGGGAATATTATGAACTCTGTGTTAATGAAATCAATAATTTAGATGAGTGGACAAGGTGTGAAAAACATAACTTATCAATGCTGTCTCACAACGAAACAAAATCTAAATAGTCCAATTTCTATTAAAAATATTCAATTCATAATCTAAGCCAAGAACATTTCCACAAAGAAAACTCCAGGCCTGGATGGCTTCACTGGTGCATTCTATCAAACATTTATGGAATGAATAGTACCAGTTTTACATAAACTCTTATAGAAAAATGGACATGAGAACTCCATTTCTCAATTCATTTCATGGGACTAACATAATCTAGATAAAAAAACACTTAAGAAAAGGACTATATTATCCCAGCTCTATAGAAGAAGACACTGAGGTTCAGGGTGGTGACATGACTTGCCCCAAATCTTAGGATCTGGCAGTGACAGAGCAGCACTAAGCTCCAGGTGTGCAACCCCAGGCTGGTTCTCCACCACGCTGCCACCCAGAAGGGGTCCCTGCATAATCTGCAATCATCACATGGTGTGGGCAACCCTGTAAGGCGCCAGTGCCAGAAGCTGAGACCCGAGGAGTTTCCCCTCCCCACGTTCTACCCCCAAAAGAATGTGGATGGGTGAATTTGCTCCTCTTATTGCCTGTTTTGGAAACCCTTGCGTGAATCTTCTTATTTACAATGAACAGCTGTATGAGGCCAAAGATATATGTGTGGTTATAGGAAAAACTCTACCATGTTACATCTGGTTTTGTCATTTGGGCCAATAATCCTGTCTAGTTCATTATGTATTGCTTTGGGTAACAGATACAGCACAGAAGGAATGCTTGAAAGTTTTAACAGGAAAGCAAGTCACTGCCAGAAGATAATGGCAGAATAGCAGTATAGAAAGAGCAAAACTCTGCTCGGTTTTTACTTATACAGAGAGTTGAGCATTTAAATTGAAGTTTAAGTGCTATTAGTTAATACTCAAATAAATAACATGCTGTGTATTTTATCTATTATCAGAACTTGAAATAACCACCTCAGCTCCTGGGTGATCCTATAGTTTTGATGTTCTGAGTATGACCGTTGGCTGGAATGAGAAATCCTACTTCACAGCAGGTGCTGTAATGGGTTGTGAATCTTCACGATCTCATCTTGCTGGGACCATGGCTGGGACTGGCCATCATCTCTTGGTGTTGACATCTAATCTGGCCACCCTGTCTAGTTGAGTCTGCCTCCCAAATATCTCTCAACTCTGCTTCCTCTCCTCAGTCAATTCCGTCCTTTTTTGGGCCTCCTATTCCCTGCCTTTAGTCTCCTTGCCTCCAGTCTGTCTTTCCCAGCATCACTAGTAGCTGTGTTTCTATGTTGTCTTTGAGTTAAATAAAAATTTACATCTATGTCTTTCTTAATTTTAGCCCTGGCATGTGTAATTAATTTCTCAAATTTAACCTCTTTGAAATGAACTCCCAATGGTGCTTCCCTAACCTCTCCCCTAGTTTTCCCTATCTCAGTTAAAATTAAGTCTACTCATCTAGTTGCCCAGGCCAAAAACTGGAAGTCACAACAGTTGACTCAACCCTTCTCTCTGCCCTACGTTCAATCCAGTCAGCAAATCCTGCAGTCTCTGTCTTCCAAAGATATCCAGAATCCTCACTGCTCACCACCTCTGCTTCCACTACTCTGAATCAAATCTCTCTTACCTCTCACTGGAAGTATTGCAAGATCCTGCTTACTGGTCTCCCTTGCCCCACTGCTATTGTTTTCTTAAAAAAATATATTTTATTTATTTTTAGAGAGTGGGGAGGGAGAAAGAAAGAGAGAAACATCAATGCTTGAGAGACACATAGATGGGTTGCCCCTTGCATGCCCCCAACCCAGGATCTCCAGCAACCCAGGCATGTGCCCTGACTGGGAACAGACTCAGCAACCCCTAGGTCTGCAGGCTGACACCCAGTCCGCTGAGCCATACCAGCCAGAGCTGCTAGTGTTTCAAGTAGCAGCCACAGTACTCGTTAAAACCGAGAACCCAGAAGCCAGATCATATAATATCTGAGTTCAAATCCATAATTGCCACCTTGCCCAAAGTAAAGGCAAAATTTTTTGCAGTGACCTAAAAAGTCCTGCTCTATCTGGCTCTTCACAAGCTCTCAGAACCCATCTCTACTATTCTCTCCAGTGCTTCCTCCACTCCAGCCACACTGGTCCCTTTCATGCTCTAGGCAGGATCTTATCCCAGAACCTCTGTGCCTGCCATTCCCTCTGCCTGGTGAGCCCCACATATCTGCAAGGCCCACTCCCTTGTTTCATTTTGCTTCCTTATCTCTGAGGCCTTCCCTGACTACCCAACAGTCACATCCTCTTCTCTGATTCTTCCTATCCTCTTCTTCTACTTAATTTTTTAAACACAGCATATGTAACCTTCTGATGAACTATATGTTTATCTAATAATTTATTATTTATAGTGTA
The DNA here is from genome assembly GCA_004027475.1 of Anoura caudifer. Classification (NCBI taxonomy): domain Eukaryota; kingdom Metazoa; phylum Chordata; class Mammalia; order Chiroptera; family Phyllostomidae; genus Anoura; species Anoura caudifer. Next base: position 549,881 of record PVKU01000183.1, read on the forward strand.
ATTCAAAAGTGAAATCTAAACTCTGTGAAGGATGACCTTTGTTTATCTCAATAAACTGGGGACATTATCGTATCCCCAGTGGTGGCACAAAATGGGTTCTTAATAACTATTTATGAAATGAGTGAATAAATGCATATGCTTCTCCAGCCTCATCTTTCAGAGATCTGCCCATTGAACATTAGCTGGTAAATAATAATGACAATGACTATGAAAAAACTTCAGCATATACAAGAGTATTAAAAAGTAGATAACTGTTGTCAACATATATATGTACAACATATTGATGAAAACAAGCAAACACAAAAGGAATATAGCCAATGCATGTGAAAAATACATCAGTACAGAGTGAGGAGAGAGTTCATCAGATTCCAAGGTTCTGTGGATTTACAACAACGGCTCTCTGGTCTCAACAGCATCCCAATGGTAACATCACAGACGAGAAACCAGATGTGAGTTTATTGTTCAACCTTTTGTGGTGCTATGGGTGGGGCTGTGCTTAGACATCCCCTCAAGGTCCTACCTATTAAATATTTTGATTATTTGGCAAGAATAAAAAGCATTACTGGGAACTGCACGGTGCCTATTTGAACTAACTCCTCATTAGGAGAGAGATGGCTCAGGCACAAATGGATCTCTCAAGCCCAAGATGTTTCCGGGGAAAGGAAATAGCTAAGTCTCTTCAGTGCTGTTTGACTTTCTCTGTCTGAGATTGCCAGATGCTCCAGGACACAGGTGCATGGGATAATCCCATTTCCCAGGGCCTTGCCCTGCTTCAAGCTGTGTTGGGACATCTCGTGAAATCAGCATGTGAGTTTCTCCCTGATTATTACTTCCTTAATGTCCCTCATAAAAGTGGGTTTTCTATATGTAGATGACCGACATTAATCTCCTCTACTCTACTCACTGTGCCCCACAGAGAGCTGCAAAAAGTCAGGGAGTCAACTCTTACAGATAAAGGCAAGCCAAATTCTCCAATAGTTGCAGTTGGCTATATTCACCTTTGAGCACCTCCTCTACCCTCAACATCTATCTCCCTTTCTCACCCTCGGCCTTTAATCTAGTGGTTGTCAAACTTGAGCATGCATCAGAATCTCTAAGAGAGGGTTTTAAAACACAGCTTCCTGGGACCCACCTCCATAGTTTCTAACTTGGAAGATCTGGGATGGGGCTTTCCATTTTTATCAAGTTCCCAGGTGATGCTGATGCTGTTGGTCCCAGGACCACACTTTGAAACTCCACTCATGTACTTCATCACTTAGTCTGAACCACCTCTTTTATCCTTCTCCTCTCCATTCTTATTGCTCCTGGCTTCATTTGGGCCTTAACAGATTTAGAACCTGGAGAGACTTTAAACATATAAATAATATGCCAGTGAAGTGACGTAACAAGCTCAAAGTCACATAGCTAGAAGACGGTAGAGGCAGGACCCAACCTCAGGGCCTTCGGAGCCCATGCAGAACAGTACAATGATCCAGCCTGCACCTTCTGCAGGGTGCTCTGATGCCCGGAGGAGCATAGGCCTTGACCAGTGAAGAGTCACTGAGCAAGTTAGTGGAGGGACAGGGACCCAGTTCTCTCAACTCTTAACACTTCTCTTTTTCCCTCTTTCATGCAGCTATTCTAATGAGCACCTGCTCTGGGCCAAATAGGAGATTATCCCTTCATTCCATCAAACACATTGGACTGTGACTATATAGCCAGAATGTCCTACTCACTGGGGACACAGTAGAGAGTAACAACAGTCACTTGTCCTGTCCTCATGAGTTCACAGTCTAATGGAAGATTTAGACTCGTAAAATAACTGTACACAAAAAATAAGATTAAAATGCCTTCAGGGCACTCAAGGAGGAGGGTTTCATGGTGCTCTGAGCACATGTCAGTGGGGAATTTAATGCAGATGTGGGACTGGAAGACATTTTTCCTGGGGAAATGACAAGTAGGTTGATATCTAATGGAAGAGTAGGTGTTAGCCAGGTGAAGAGGGGTAGGAAAGGTAGTTAACAGAGAGAGTGACCTGTATAAAGGCCCTGTGGTTGGAGGGACCCTAGTGATTACACGGGAATAAAAGAAAACCACTATGGTTAGAGCAGGAAGAGTCAGGGGCCAGGCAGGCAGGGAGGCACCAGTCCCTGCAAAGCCCAAAAGGGCAACTTAAGAGGTTTTAACTTTTAAGAACAACAGGAATCCACCATGGGGTTTTAGGCAGGGAGAGCTGACATGATCAGGTTTGCTTAGGTGGTTGGCAGGTGGAGAAGGTGAACACTACACAAGTCCTATATTACTAATGAGCATATTGAGTTGGGAACAGAGCATGTCAACTACAGTGGAAGAAAGCAGGACCAGGATGAAACCTCAAATCTGTGGAAACTAGAGAGACCGACCGTCGATTAAAGGGATCCAAACTGCATGTTGCAAACATAGCCACTAGATCTTACCAGATGAGGCATCTCTAGCCTTCCCAAATGAAAACAGGGGGTCACCTGGCCACTGGCAACCTAAATGCATCTTACCTAGTTTTCCCAGAATTCTGTGACCTGAGGGAAAGTCAAAATGTGTTCTGTTGTTTACTAATAACCTTGGGAGCACATTTCAACTAAACAATTCTTTTTCAACAGCTCACAATTTTAAATCCCTAAGCATAATCATCTGTTTGGAAAACAGATTTATCCAGGTGGTCTTTTTTCAGAGAGGGGATGTTTCGTACAGATCTCACTGTCTTGTTTACGGACAAGAAATTTCCTCAGTGACCCCCTGGCCGCGGAGCCTCCCCATCTTGTGGATGAGATGCCAGTCCGATATGTCATCTGTGTTTTGCTTCAGCCTGAATTCTGGGAAGTGTTGTTTCCCTTCCTGAACATTTGCTTTGAAGATAAAGAGAGAACGTTCATCTCCCCCAAGAACCTCCCAGGGCGTTCCTGCCTGTCAGTCTTCCCCCTTCCTGGGAAAATTCCATCAGAAAAACATCAGCTGGGCTGACCACTCCTCCCCAGGTGAGTGGACCCTCTAATGAAGAGGAAATGAAGGAAAAGCCCTCTATAGAGTCCTTTTTCCCTTTGATGCTCAGGTAGTGATTTTAGGAGGGTGACTTGTTTTTACTAATACCCCACATTGACTGAAGATTTCAAAACCATGCTTAAGAACACTGAGGTGCAGTAAAAAGCCCAGTAGCCTGGCATCTGGGCTCTGCCCCTGGCTTTGCCACAGAGCAGCCCTCTCACTCCTACAAATTACTTTACTTCGCTGGTCTCTTGGTCTTCCACCGGAAAAGAGGAGAGTTGAATCAAAGTCTAAATCCAAATTTTCAATTATATTTCAATCTTTTAAATTATATCTTTGATGTTCTAGGTTCCCATGTTTGAAAGATTTTTTACTTTTAAACACACTGAACTTATTAAGCATTCTTTATTTTATTTCTCCTTTTTATCATCAAAGCACATGCCAGAGGCTCTGATTAACATGGCTCATTGATATTATTCCAGCCAAATAAAAACTCATTGTAAGGACATGTGGTTTCTTACACAGGACTTGAAATTTTGAAAGTAGGTTGCAAATCTCTACTGCAATACTCATAGACCCCTAAAAATCCTAAGAATCCCAAATGGAGAAACAATGGGGGTAAAGTGTCTTTAGAGAAGCCACCTGAGACCTGTTCTGGAGCTTAGGCCTGAGAGGACAGAACCCCAATGTCCCTATTCTAAGGAAAAGGTGTTAGAGAGCTGGTTTAAATAGCTCCTGCTATAGCTGTGAAATTTCAGATTTCTGTCTCTCTTCTATGTCCAAAGAGAACCATTATGTGCCTCTGGATGACATCCACTCATGCTTCCCCTCCATTTATTCTGGCCAGTCCCAGTATTTGCTGAATGGCTCAGACCTCCATCAACTACATTCAAACTGATGAATACCAAGCAGTTCATTTTTTCTTTTTGGTGCCTCCATATACCAACCTCCCTAATACTGATAATTATTCTAGACTTCAAGGTCAGACTATTTGAATGCATTATCTATCCCCACTTAATTTTTTTAATACATTGATGAGTACTAACTGGATTCCAGGCACATAGTAGGTATATAACACATGCTGGCTGAATGTATGAGTAAATTAACCAACACGTGTATGAATAAACTCTGTTTAACATTTCTGAATATTTCATATCATTTGATTCTCTCATCAACGTGGTAAGGTGGAGAACATTCTTCTCATTTTACAACCAAGGACACAAAGTCTCAGGTGCTATGACTTGTTTGAGGTCATAAACTAGTAAGTGGTGAGGCAAAACTTGAACCCAGGTCTTTGGTTTGCATACCTCTGGGCTGGTGCCCTATGGGGCAACCCTTCATGGATTCCTGCTGTTCCTTCCTCCAGCATTTCTGAATGAGCTGACCCTCTCTTCTCCTTCTCCATCCCCAGTCCCACCAGTTCATTAGTTGATTCCTTGGCTATCTTTTTTCTTGTTTATAGCACTATTCCTTGCTCTATCTTGTCACCTTGTGAGTCATCTTGCCACTTCATGTCTGAGACTGTGAACACCTGTTCTCTCAGCAATTCTGATGTTGATCAATTCTCCCCCAAAATCCACAGCAAGTCCTTTGCAATGTTTTGGTGGGACCACAGAACATTCTAGCATGGAGGGACATTGGAGATCTCCAGTCCATCCCCTCACTGTACAGATGAGCCCTCAGGCTTGGAGACAGGATACTTCCTGCTCACCATCACCAGGTTTGTGTCAGTCCTCCTTATGGTGAGGGGCTCTACCATCTTCCCTTTGGGACCTTACTCACCTCCCCCTGGTCCCTTCCTCACCTCCATCCTCTTTTCTCCAGCAAAGGGCCCACGTCACCCCACATGGAGAGAGAGCCCTCATGCAAAAGTCAATTCTATCACCAATTAGCTGGTGATGTTGGGCAAGTCACATCCCCAGTTGGGTCCCCATTAGTTAAGTGGAAGTACTTAACCATGGTGGTCCTAGCAGCTTTGACATGTACCGCTCTGGGGAATATTCTTTCTTCTCTCCCATTGTCAAAGTTACCCCAGTCCTTTGCTGAGCCCTCCCTCAGCCTGGGGGCTGCAGCACTAGCTCTCTTTCCCAAATGACGTCTGGAATCCCAGCTCCTCAGAATCCCCCTGAGCCAAGTGATCCAGGGGCCCATTCTTAGCCTCTTTAATCCCAGAGCTTAAATATCTCTCAACGTCAGGACCACAAACTCCCAGAGAAACACAGAGTGTCAGGGTTGATGAGCACCTGCTGCCCATGCCCACCTGTGGTTCTCTGTCCTTAAAAGTGGACACAGATGAATACACCCCTCATCGCCACACCCGAGTCACCACTGTCAATTTTGGAACCACAAATGACATTACATATTTCCCCCCTTTAAACTAGGGAGATCCTTTTAGAACTGGTTCAGTATAACTCCCAAACTTACTCCCGTTTTAGAAATGAAGAAATCCAGGCACCTAAACCCGTGGATAAAAGATTTTACAACAGAATGTGAAGAACACTAAAAGGTGCTTTTTCTTGGTGATCAGTGGTAAAGGACCTACTGGGACAAGGACCTTTCAATATTAATTCTACTATCAAAGACAATGCCTGTAGCCTTCTGCCCCTATCGGCACAACAGTTCAATTGCTCAAAAATGTGGTGTTGCTGAGAGCACTGTGGCTCCACGCCTTTCGGACGGACCTCACACATAATACACGGTTGGCAACTACTCAGCAACTAACCACAAAGCCAGGACATACTTTTAATAGGTTTATTGGGTATGTCTAATAAAATCATAATAACCATGAGCTAATTTAACATTTTAAAATTGTTTTACACCTATTCTTCCAGGACATTCAAGCAAATATCTAACCTCAAAGGGAAGAGCTATGAGTGGTGATTCATTAGTGTTAAAAAGTTCCTAAGCTGGGAAACAGGAGTTCTAGTCCAGCTCTACAACCGCTTGGACACATAGACTTGTCTTAAGACTGTCCGTCTGTCTGCCCCCTTCTATCTTTCTGTAAGCCACAGGCCGGGTGCTCCTACATGATCCTCAGATGAAAGAAGTGTGATGTTTTCCCACTTGTCTTCCCAGTGCCTTCAGCCACTTCCCACTGACTTCTAGCAAAGGCCTTCTGGGTCTGCCCAGACATTAGTCACCTTAGCAGTGGCACACTGTTGCTCAAAGCAAGGTTTCCTGGGGAAAACTGTGGACCGGGAGGCCTGAGAAACAGAGAGGGCTGCCACTGTTGGGGATCCAAAGCACTGTGGGTGCCTAGGGTCTGCCCTTCAGCTTGGGGACACTGCAGTCCCTGGATATCACAGGCAGATGAGTCAAAGGCAGTGGCCTCGGATTGCTGTTCCTTGATCTGTTGTTGTATCTTTTAGAAGCTCAGCTTTCCTGCAGGTAAAACAAGGTAACACCTTTAAGCCAGGGACCTGTGATTGTGTATTAGCTAAGCTGGCCACCAGCACCCCTCGGCTGGCCCAGTGGTGAGCAGCCATATGCAGGGGGTAGAAGAAAAACAGGAACATCCCCACCCTTCCACCACCATTGCCCAGTGCTATTACAGCACTCATCCCTCAGAAGCAAGTAATTAGGTGTTCCCAGAGTGCTCTGTAAATCCCTAACTTCTCTCTTCGGGAGGTAGGAAGGAAAGAGACTGCTACTGAATATTTCTCTATTTTTCTGTCTATCATTGAGTGTGTATTGAGAGAGAGAATAGGTGTGTAAGCATCCCCTTCCCACCCTGTGATTTACACAACTGGGTATTTACACACCAAATGATCTCTGCAGGAAAAGGCAAGTCCCCAGCTGCTGTGGAATTTTAAGAGATCTCACTGGAATGCCCTTATGGGATGTCTGGTTCTAATTGCCTCCGTCAGCCAGAGCTGGCGAGCTGGCAGGAGCAATGAGAGGTGAAATTGAACAGATTCCAGTTCACATCAGACCCCCAGCCCTGCCAAAGTCCCCCAAGGGCCGGAAAAGAAAACAAATGTGGCGATGGTGGTGGGTGTGGTGGAGAAAACACTCTGCTGGAAATTGGATGGCCCAGATTCTCGTCCCTGTGCCGCCTGCTGCTAACACCCTGCGTGGCTTTGGGCACAGCCCTTCCCTGTGGGGGCCTCCAGTTTCCTCATGGGCTAAATGAGTGGTGAGGACGGGCTGGTCTCCAAGGCCCCTTCCTAGTCTCAGATTCGGGGACAGAAATGTCTAGTTCTCCATGCAGGGCTTCAGAGACATGTTCTTCTGAACTTGAAAACCAGACGCTCTGCCTTGTTAGGTCTTTAAGAAGCATCGGGTAAGAGAGAGGACTTCGTTCCCACCCAGCCCCAGCCCCAGCCCCATTCCTTCCTCTCTGGCCAGGGGTGGCTGCGGAGCTGAGTATTGACCCTGCCACAGAGGAGGCAGAAATCCCATAGTTCCTTAGTGCCCCCTATAGGCCCAAAGGGTAGTCACACTGAAGTAGGAGTTGCCCGGGGAGCCACCTGCCTCCCAGCACCCAAGGCTTCTTCTACTGCAGAGTCTCAGGTTTTAAAAGCAGCCAGTTCAAACTGACCCCTGATTTGTGGGGAATTTCTTTCTCCTTTTAGCCTGTTGTTTGAAGGCTCAGACTAAAACCTTTGAACTAATAGTCTCAACAGGCTGGGGTCGAACCCTTCTCAGAGTGCTGATTATGCGCACAGTACAGCATGAGTCATCCAGTATCAAATGCTGAAGCCTTCTAGTTTGACACCCTGCTCTAACCCACATCCACCCAGCAGCCACCTCGCCCCGCTAACCCCACGGCTGATGCTAGCACATCTCCACTGAGGAAGATCTCACTGCTTCATGAGTCAGCCTGTATCAGTCGGACATTCTGTTTGGCTAGTAGTGACAGAGCCCAAACGACAGTGAGTTTATCAAAGTGTGGTGCTTCTTTTTGTGCTCCCTAAGACATCTGCAGATAAGCTGCAGCCCCTAATCATCAGGAAATAAGGCTCCTTCTAGACTTTTCCTCAGCCATCTCTAAAGCATGACTTCCTTCTGGGCCTCATGGGCCAAGATCATCACTTAAGTTCTAGGCGTCACCTCTTCAATCCAGGGAAGAAGAAGGGGAAGGGCAAGGGTCAACACAGCCCCTTCCCTCTAAGTCACCCACTTGAAGACCCACCTAATGACTTTTGCTTATCTTGTTGGCCACTCCAACTGAAGGGATGGCTGGGAACACAGTCTCATTGCCAGTACAAATAAAGTTGGGGTCTGCTACAAAGAAAGAAGGGGAGAAGGAAAGAGGGATATATCGGGTCAACATTGACCTGACTGCCACACGGCCAGTGTGTGTTGAAAGAAGCCATGAATGGGTGTGTAGCTCTGTAGTTGCCTGTTGTGGATGCTAGTTTCTCTCTGTCTGCAGAGCGAACAAGGAGCTCTGTGTGCTGGTTCACCTGGGAGTACTCACCTGATCCAAGAGAACTCTTCACCTCCCCGCACAGGACCAGATTCCTGCCAAGTTGGTGGGGAGAGATGGTATCTGCCAGATCACTCTCCCCCAAGGATGATGCCAGGCCAGTGAAACCTCCAGCTTCCTCTGAGCCAGGCCTCTCGGGTACTTTCCCTGGAGAGAACCATGCCTGCTTACCTGCAAGGGCCAAGCCCAGCTCCAGAGATGCCTCCAACAGAGCTCACTTCCAGTTCTGGGACCGGTGAGCACCTCCTTTCCGTCAAGCTCTGGTAGTTTTTCAGTCCTCTCCACCAGCCCCTAGGGAGAGACCACAGCCTGCTTGCGTGCGCCCTCTAGCCCAGGGAGAGTGTTTCTTGCTTTCTCTCCATATTTATTCTGTTGGGAGCCAAAACCACCCATCAGATCAAAGGACAAACCCTCACATGTTTAAATTTGATATTTAAAATGGTAGACAAGAAATGTGGAGCAAATATAGACTGACTTAACTCAGAGGCTTACTTCCTAATTAGCTGGCTTCTGGTTTTCTGGTCTCAGATGTCCCTGGTCTAGCTGGGTGGGGCAGGAGGCTCATCTTTTGGCTGGTCTCCAAGCTCTACCATTTGGCAGATGGGATTTCTTCCTCCTCAGGAGACCCACGGGCCTTCCCTTACATGTTAGCCCTCCTCCTTGGACTGCTGCAAGGTCACTTTCCTCTAAGGAAACTGAGGCAGGGAAAGGTTGTTGCTTACACTGAGCCAAGATGTACAGGTAGAAGAAGGGCCCAGATGGAGGGAAGAGAAAGCAGGAGAGCAGAGCAGGCTCCACTTTCTAATCTCCCTGGGTGCTTCAGCACTTCGCTCTGTGTCTCAATCAGTATTTTTTTTTATTTCAATGGCTATGTGTATAATTCAATAACCGCACCAATTATTTCTTCCAACCAACTGCATTCACTATATAGAGCACTAGCTGAAGCAGGCTTCCGTGTTTGCCACCCTCGTTAGACATGGCCTAAGAGTACCTCTCCCTCCTTCCCGGCACTTTCATCCATTCAGGCCTCTCATGAGACCGAATGTATTTGAAGAGAGAAGCCCTTAACTATGTGATTGAAGTAGGATTTCCCTTTAAGATGGAGCTTCCAGGAATCAACCATGTTAAAAAACGAGGACCACCTCTTTGGGAATGTGAGGGAGAGAAATAATCAGCTTCAATTTGTTAAGAACCATTTATCATGAATGCCCTAAAACTATGTCTGTTTTAGATCTTTTCCTCAGTATGACTAAGTTATTGCACATACATCACAGAAGGTTCCCGGACTCCCAAGCTCTGCAGACAGCCCCCCAGAGGCCAGCTTTCCCATTCCTTATGATATACTTAGGCAAAGACAGGATGTCATTCTCAGCACTTTGTTAGTTGGTATTTTTTAATATATTTTTTGTTCTCTTTAATGCTAGGTACTTAATACATTGGAGCACTTAAAATCCTAATAGCAGGTTGAATTATCACTGCTTTGCAGCCAGGGAAACTAAAAGAAAGGTTTAAAGCAATGGTTCAGTGCATGTGCTCTTCTTCAGATCAAGGTGGAACAGGAAATCGAGTCCCACAACTACATGATAGTGATGTCATGGCTCCATGCTAGCATGTCTGTGTATGTTGAAATTATTATCAAGAATGCTCAGCTAAGTCTCTTATTCCTCAAAAGCTCAACTCTAATGCCTCCAAAAAACAAAATCAGAGTAACTGAAACAGAATAGCAACTTTGTTTGAATAAATCACTTCAATTCCTGGCTGATTATTTTCCAAAGACGGATACAAAATTTCTTGATCTCCCAGCCCTGGCCGGCATGGCTCCAGTGGTTAGAGTGTCACCCCCTAGACCAAAAGGTTGTGGGTTCGTCCCCCGTTGGGGCTCGTACACGAGGCCACCCATCGATGTTTCTTTCCCTCCCCCTCTCCCACTCATTCTCTTCCTCTCTCTAAAATCAGCATGTCCTAGGGTGATGATTGAAAAAAAAAACACTTCTTGATTTTCTGGAAAATATAAATAAGAAACTATCTGTAATTATTTCTTTGCATGTGTGTAGTATTGTTGTTTAGTAAGCATTGACTAAGGGTTTCCTCTGCATTGCATTTTGGGTGCATAGAATGGGGTTCAGGTGTGGATCGCTGGGTGATGCAGCAGAAGGGGGTGAATTTAAATGATGCTCCATAAACTTTAATACATGTAGGCTCAGTAAAAAGAAAAAAGGTATGAAACAGTGGATATGGTATGCAAATATTTGTATTAAAAAAGGAAAAAAGAAACTGTATGCACACATACATATTTGCTTATCTTATACACATAATAAACATATCTGTAACGTTGGTTACTAGGAGAGGGGTCGTGGGTGTTGGGAGTAAGGAGTAAGGGGTAGGATAAAAGATTTCTACTTTATAGCTTTTGTTCCTTTTGAACTTTGAACTGTGAAGATCATGGTTCATCCTCATTTATTTACAAAACAATAATAAAAATTTAATTTAAAACATGATGTGACCCATTCCAAGTGTCCAGGTAGTGGTTCAGAGGCCTGGGAGTGGGGAAGCAGGAAGTAGAGGGTGCTGTCTCAGCCAGTCTGGCTGATGGGCGTGATGTCCACTGAGTGCAGACTGGGCTCCCCTTGTTACCCAGTGCACCCTCCCAGCGTGCCAAGGCCCATGTGTGTCTAGGCTCATGTTGTTTCTCCAAGCAAAAGATGAAGTGCATCGGATGCAAGCTTTGTAATGCTTTTCAGGGAAAGCATTAATGGCATGTAATACTTTCCAAGGAAAGCGACCACACTCTTATGTCCCTCTCTGGGAACTTCACAGCAGGGATATGCAGACCAGGCAGAGGGTATCGCAGAAGCTGCCCAAGATGTGCTGGGAGGGAGAGTTGATGATATCAGCATGTCTCCAGCTGTTTGAAGAGAGGCGAGATGAGAATCCGTGCATGTCTCGAGCCAGCTACAGACCGCTTCCTGCTAGGGGTCTTTCCTCATCTGCTAAACGGGGACATAACACCCAGAATAAAAACAGCCCGGGGTTTTCTTGTTCACACTTAATGTATGCAAGATGTCTAGCACTTAGTAGCACAGTGCATGAGCTCCTGAGCCCCATCTCTCCCACATTTATTTTCTCCAAGAATGCAAATTTGATCAATGGGTGAAAGCTGCAGGAAAATAAACATGGAAGCCTATTAGGGAAGACTGGGAAGACTTTCCTATAGACAGAACTGTTCAAGGATAGAGCAAATCTCTCCATGGGCATCATTGAAATAAATGGTCCTTTATGGGAAGAAACTGAAGGCTCTGCCTTTGCTGACTCTAAGTAAACCACAAAGGAGACGGGTTTGGTGCTCCCTGAGCCCTTCCATTCCACACTCCTCTCTGTTCCTATCCCACCTCCAGAGGGCCTGCTCCTAGGAAGGTTCAATTAAGAAGGCATTTCCAGAACGACCTCTCTGCGGCTGGCACCACCGCATTTTTCGCATTCCCTGACTCCACTGCTCCTGGAGCTGTGAAGCGTGTGTGTGCGTGTGTGTGTGTTAGCTACCTCAGAAGAAAATCCTATGACCCTGCTTAAAGAGGATTTTCTCCCTTGGCTTCACAATTCCAGCTGGAGAAGCTTTTCTCCAGGTTCTAGTAACGACCACGAGAGACGCGATTGTCTTCCTGGAGAGAATGTCGTAAGCTGCATTTTGACTCCCAAGGACTTCTGAGCAGGCGCTATTCTGGGCCCATGGGGATTCTGGGATACATGGGGTCTGGCCTTTCCCCGGGGCAACCACAGTCAAATGGGGGTGACACACCTCTACAGTTAACTCCAACACTGAGCGAGCCACGGTAGGTGTGGCAGGGAGCCGAGTGCGGTGGAGACTCAAGAAGGCAGCTGGTTGACAACGCTAATTCTGACATGAGGCTTCAACGTCAGTGATGGCTTCACAGAGTAGGTGAGGTTGAAACCGGGGTTCAGGAATGAGTCAGAGATTGGGAGTGGAAGGAATGGACATGATTTCGAAGTTCATGTAGGCTTCATTTTTCACCTGTGAATCCTTTTGTTCTGGGGTTTCACACCAGTGAAAGCCTTTTCATTTGCAGGGTGTGACCCGCCCTTGCTTCAGACACGTCTTTGGGTGGGGCCTTGCAGGAAGCACTTCTCTGGCTGCCACCACTGGAGCTGTCCAGACCCTGACCAGATGGGCCCCCCACCCCTGGAGGGGCTGCTCCCCTTCCCTCTTCCTCTCTCCCCTCCAGTGCCCCGTCTGGGGAAACTTATCCAAGATCCAAGTAGTAAATTTAAGTCTTTGGCAGCCCTCCCACAGATGACTCCCAAATCATCCCATTCCGAGGGTGGGGGTGGGGGTGGCCGTGGCCAGGAGTTCAGACTGGAAGATCTGGCCGGGTTGTCTGAGAGCTCCGGTCGCCATCTGCTGGCGGAAAAGAGTAGCCAGCTTGGAAGGGGAGGACGGGGAAGGGCAGGATTTTTACCACTGATAGGGACAAGCCTGGTCTGGGGTCTCTGACTGTCTCTGAAGGGAATTCACTGTTCAACCAACATCAGACAGAAAAGGGGGAGAAAGAGCGTGTATGTGGGTGTGCGTGTATGCGCTCGAGTTTGCGTTGTGTGGACTCACACGGGGTGACTGACTGCATGCTGGGCGGGGGGTTGTCTGGAGGGTGTTGGGGTGGCGTGCACGCTTTTGTTCTTGTTTCTGAGGGTGAGTATATAGAACTGTCTCCAGAGTAAAAAGACAATAAATAAGAAGGTAATCAGGCCCAGATGTATCCCTCCCAGGGAAGTTTCCAGATGTCCTCTCACTAACCCTCAGCCCCAACTTGGGTGATGTGTGAGACTCAATGGATTACACGTTCAGGTGGGGAGAGTGAGTCCCCCAGTGTGATCAGGGCCCCGAGTGAGGACACTGGTTTTACTATAAGCATCCAATGACAGCAGTGAAGACCTGAGAGGTCCTCTAGTTCATCCTTGTTATTTTGCAGAGAAGGAACCATGAATTCAGTGAGAGAAGAGCAAAAGAAATATTCTAGATTATTTTTCAAGTCCTTCTTACCCACATGTTCTGATGGTCAAACCCCCACCCCAATCCAGCCCAGCATTTGTGCCAGGAGGATCCTAGCAGCCGCTCCCCTGCCCTGCCCCACCTCTGCCTCACCTCTTCTGTTTACTCTCCAGAGGAATTTCCTGACCTGTAAATCTTGAGAGATTTATTATTTCCTGAGGCATCCCTTCATTGGAAAATGTGGTTTTCCAGTTCCAGACTCAGAACCACACCAGGGTCATGGGTCTCAAGTGGGAGCAGACCTTCTCCTAGATGGTGGCGGGGGCAGAAGGTGAACACCAGCCTCCTGTCACCCGCCAAGGGGCCACCAAGAACACTCCCTGACTTTCTGGGCTCCTAGCAAATGCAGCCAGAACAAGCAGATCTGAAGCTTCACTCTACGAGCTGTAAGAGCTTCAAGAAGTCCCAAGAGAACTAAAGGGCTTGGCTCCTCTCTTCATACCACCTGGAAGGAGGGGGCTGGGGTCTTCCTGATTTTTTTTCTCTAAGGCCACTGTTTCTGATTCCTGCCCCATTCCCTCCATTGCAAGCAAAATCTTCCTAAAACACAACGCAGCTCAAAATTCTGTAGGCAGTGACTCCTTTTGTCTGTAGGATAGGTCCCAACACCTTTGCAGGGTCTTCAAGCACCTCAAGACATGACCCCGCCCCCTCCAACACGTGGCTCTCCTGCTGTGTTTTCACACCTACGAGGAGCTCCAGCCACGTGGGTCCCTTCACTGTTTCTGGTGCCCCCACCTCTGTGCCTGTGGGCTTCTCCATCTGCACCAGCCCTCCCATTACCCCCTGCTTTCTACAGCCCCAGGCGCCCTTTCCTCTACCTCTAAATGCTGATATCTTTGCTATTTTCCAAAGGCTTCTCTCAAAGGTCATCTTCTCCTGGAATCCTTCAGGGATCTCCTCCCTCCAAACTAAATGGAAGCTCTTTTGTGTTTCCCAGTAGGTGTTTGGTCTGCACTTCTTTAGGCTCTTGCAGGCTGCTTTATTTTACAGTACCTCTTCACAAGGTTTGCTTATTTCCCCTCTTAGACGCTGAGCACCTTGGGGGCAGGGACAGCATCATGTTCATCCCTCCATCCTGCTTCCTCACCCCTCGCCACCCACCAAGCACTCAGCACTGTTCTCAGCTGTGAGGATGTTCCTTGGGAACCGTAAGTGGTATTCCGATAATCCACTATTTAGACTTTTCCAAACTCTGCTACCCTTTCTTAGGACAAATTGCTCCAGAAGAGCAATGTATATCAGAGAAAGCAAACCCTTCTCCTCAGAAGAGAGTGTGGCCTGAAGCCATGGTGTGCAGGACACAGCTGTGCTGTGGATGCTCCCGCTCCTGACAAGCCCACTCCAGACTCAGGATCAGCAGGGAGGTCTCATTCCAGTGCCCAGGACCGCAGTTGGGAAGAAAGTAACCCAAGTCCTCAGAATTCTTGCTGGAGAGGTCCAGAAGCAAATCACAACCTGCTGCCTCCTTACAGGGCATGCAGCAGGAAACATTGTCCTTACAGCTCTGGTCTAGAGCCTGGAGTCAGCAGGCAGCTCTGACCAGCTCTTGGACCTGAAGCCAGTTCCTTTCCTGTCATCTGCATAATGTGAGGGTTAGCCTGGATCATCCTTTCTTAAAAAAATCCTTACCCAAGGATATTTTTTTGAATTTTTTTTTTTTTTTAGGAAGAGAGGAACTGGGGGGAGAGAGAGAGGAGAGAGAGAGAAACATCAATGTGAGAGAGAAACATGGACTGGTTGCCTCCCGCATGTGCCCCAACCAGGAATTGAACCCACAAACTTTTGGTGTACAGGGACAATGTTCCAAACAGCTTAGCCACCCGGCCAGGGCTGCCTGGATCATCTTTAAGGCTTCTGCAAGACCAACCTCTGTAATCATAAAGATACACACTAGGTAAGTGTTCTTCATTTGAAAATCTTCACACATTTGTTTCTACAGTTTTAAAATGAAGTCATCCAGAGATGTGTAAATATCCAACAGTTTTGATATTGCATAGTTTTCTTTAAGAACCTCCAGACAATAAATCATTTCCTCTCTGACCCTTTGAGATTAATGAGAGTTGCTATTTGATATGTGTGAAAACTGAAATGGGAAAAGTATATAAATTCAGAGCCAATATTTTATTTCCCTTATATAATTTATATTTTTTCTGATTCTGAGTGATGAATATTCATTGTAAGTAAATATTGCAAATATAGAAAAGTATAAAGAAGAAAACAAAAATCCCCCCAAATCCTACCCCCTCCAAGGATCTCTATAAACATTTTGGTGTTGAGTTTTCCAGACCTTGGTCTAGATGCATTTATAGATATGTTTGTAAAACTAGTATGATGTGAGAAGTCCTGTTTAGAAACACTGGATTTTTGCATAATAAAATACTGTTAGCCACTTCCACGCCCATGATATTCTTTGGTGCTGTTTGAAATAGTTTCAGAACATCCCAAGATATACTATATT
Organism: Anoura caudifer; assembly: GCA_004027475.1. NCBI lineage: Eukaryota > Metazoa > Chordata > Mammalia > Chiroptera > Phyllostomidae > Anoura > Anoura caudifer. The sequence goes on from PVKU01000183.1 coordinate 565,835, forward strand.
TTATTTAACCCATCCCTAGTGGTCTCATAAATACCTTTATTTTTATACATTTGTCCAATGACCTCCTTGGGTTACATTCCTCAAAATAGCATTTCTGCCCCCCCAAATATGAATTTTCTGAATATTTCTGATATTTCAAAACTCTTTTTTTAAAATTTAATTGTTGTTCTTGTACAGTTTTCTGTCTTCTACTCCCATCCCAGCCCACCACACCCCAGCCCTCCCCAGCTCCCTCCCATTTCCACCCCCCCTAGCTTTTGTCCATGTGTCTTTTATACTTGTTGCTCTAAACCCTTCTCCTTTTCCCCTGAAATTCCTGATATTTCAAAACTCTTAATTGAAATTCTTGCTGTGACCAAGCCACCAACCTGCCTCTGGCATTCCTGATTTGCTGAATGATGGAATGTCAAAACTGCAAGGGACCTCAGGCAGGAAGATTTACACATGGTTTCACAGGTGGGAAAATAGGGGTCCAAAAAGGGCAAGTGCCTGTCTGTGGTTCCCAAAGGGACTTGGCTGCAGAGTCTAAGGCAGAGTTCCTGCTCTCTGCCCAGTGAGCGTCTCTACTTTCCCTGCCTCCCTTATAACCCGGACCCTGAGTTCTCATGAACTCACAGCAGGCTTCTCAGGGTTTTAAACATATGTGGAACAAACCTGGGCATTCACTGAGCTGGCATTTATACCAGAGAAAAGTTGAGCCTAACTGACTATATGAAATATAAACATCAGCTGGGACACCAACTGTCCCTTAGCTCAAAAAACAGAAATCCTTTGTGTGGGGTCAGATTTTGTCTTTGCATCTGAGGGGTGGGATTGACATGTTAAAAAATACTCCTCTCATGAGACTGGGCTTTTCAGGGAGACGTCGTTGTAAAGTGACTTGAAGACGTGAAACTACCATTACAATAAAAGGCAGACCCAATGAAGGCCCAGGGTGGGTGAAGTGCCCCCATCCTGTCTTGGCTGTGGCCTCTCAGGCATCTGAGACCAAATAATCCGAGCCTGTCTTAGGTAAATTCCCCACAGGAGAAAGCCTTCCGTGGGGACCAGGGGAGCGGGCTGGGGAGGCCCTGCTTATGGTAACAAGGCACTAAATTAGTGCATTACACGCCTCATTTAGCACGGCTGAGCAAAATCTAAAAGTACTAATAAATTTTCCTTCTGGGGTCAAGAATCATAAAAGGAGAGATGATCAACCATTAATTAGCAGAGAAATTAAAGCTTGACAGCTTCTGTTCTATCCCTGCCTTCTCTCAAATGGCACAATTTGTTCAAAACGCTTTTGCAAAGCCATCTTTCTTAGATGGGGGAAAAATGTGCCATCAGCCGAAAGAGTGGCTCCAAGTCCTCCGTGACTCTCAGGGTGACATGACTTAACATAGAGGTGACCATTCTAGGAGATTAGCCCTGGGCGTTTTGTCAAGAGAGAAGGACTTGTGATCTTCATTTTCTGATTTTTCCTGTTAGTTTTAGTGTAAGATCTGTCTCGTACTGGGTGTAACTCTTGGTCACTCTTCTTTGTGATTGGCATTAAAATGTCACTCTGAAGTGTGTCTTTGGCACCTGAATTTTGCCAGATGCTGCAAAACAGTCTTCTAGGGTGAAGGGATGTCACTCTTTCCTTTGAGTTTGTGGGTGGCTGTTGACACGTTCTTACAATTCATTGATCCTTGTTTTTCTTCCTCTTTTAGACTATGCAGTTATATATCACGAAAAGTTGGGTGTGGGTCTTTATATAACTTTCAGCTGAAAGCCCTGAATATGCTGAGATCTTTCTGCCAGTTACTGCCACTCTAGCTTTGGTGGCCTCATGTGCCTGCTGGGAATAAAGTTATGAAACAAAGGGTGCCCTCAGTGACACCGTAATGTAACTCTCTCAGACTGGTAAATCCCCCCTTCTGGCTTCCCAGGCCTTGGCTTTGCTAGAAAGCCAGGCGAGTATCCCAGAGAGCAAGGGAGGTAGAGCTGAAGCTTTCCATCATCACTAGGTCCTTCCTCCCCCGAGTGCCTGCTGATAAATCTCAACAAAAGCTGAGAGGACGGTTCAGCTAGTTTAAGTCCTGTGTGTTTTGGTCATGGCTTTAAAGGTATAAATACACCCAGATGTTTTAAACCTTTCCCTGTTGTATCTAATCACCATAACTGGGGCTTCTGCACCTCTCCTCTCTGCCCTGCAGGAACATGCATGCAGAGAGCAAATTAAAAGGTTTCTCCTTTGTTTTCCTAATAACTGGAGCCCTAAGCCCTAGGAGCCCAGTGCATTTGGTCAACAAGAGAGACTCTGAAGTTTAAGGTCTCATGTATGGGTGTGCCTGCAGTAAGTTCAAATGCAGCTTGGCGCCATAGGGGATTGACCACGGGAGGTGCTGCAGCAGGACCAGGATCTCAGGAAGCAGCACCTCAGATGCTTTGGGAGGGAGTAATGAGCAGGAGGTGGAGGATGGAGTCTGCCTGGGATGATAGTCTAATTTCTCTTTTTTTAAGATATTATTTATTTATTTATTTATTTATTTTTAGAGAGAGGAGAAGGGAGGGAGAAAGAGAGGGAGAAAAACATCAACGTGAGAGAGAGACACCGATCAGTTGCCTCTTGTGTGTGCCCTGACTGGGAACGGAACACGCAGCCTAGGTATGTGCTCTGACTACGGATCAAACTTACAACCATTTGGTGCATGGGACAAGGCTCTGATCAACTGAGCCACCCAGCCAGGGAGAAGATCTGATTTCTAATAGCAGTTACAGGAGCTGTGGCTGGCCCCTCACTCACTGTGGAGGATCCTTTCCTTCTCTCCAGGGGCTTGAGCCTCCCTCTCCAGCCCCTTCTCTCTAACCTGCAGCCACTGCCCTGTTCTGGCTCTGCAATGGCTTGAATGGGTCTCTGCCTCCAGTTTCTACTGCTCACTGGAATCACTGGCAGCCGGATGCATCCCCATGCCACAGCTTGAATAATCTTCCCAAGACACAGACCAGATCACTCCCTGGCCTGAAATCCCTTCCTCATTCTCCCTTGTGTCTAGAATCAAGTGCAAAGCTGCTAGTCTACCCTCGCTTCATCTCTCACCAGCTCCCCCTCTGGTTATCCCTCTGGATTTCCGGCTTTTCCTGAGCACCACCCACCTTTCTTCTTGCTGTGTCTTTTACTCGCAATGCTCTTCCCACAGTGGAGCCTGGAGAAATCCAACTCGTCCTTCAAAACCAAATCAAGTGGCCTCCCCAGGCAGAGTCTGCCACCGTATTCTCCATATTCCATTCTATTGAAAGAATACTTGTGTATTTTCTCTGCAGAGTATGAGCTCCATAAAAGTAGGGGTATGTCTTATTCATTCTCATGCTGCCCTTCCTGGTCCCATTGCCGTTACCTCTCGAAGTATTGTACATGAAAGCAAGGACATTGTATTTGGCTATCTCACAGGAATTTCCTGGGTCAATGAAGGCAATCTTTAATCTTGATCACTAGCCCTACTTCCCAGGTCACTTTTAGTCAGATGTTAACTTCTAGTGTCCACCCAGCTGTCCATGAAGGTCCCAATACTGCAGCCTGGGACCCAGCAGAGCATGTGATCTCTTAAGTCTAGACCACCACTGGACCAAACACCTCCCTTCCCCCAGCACACCCCTTCAGGAGACACCTGTAGGACAGGCCGAAGCCGAGCTCTTTGATTGGGGCCTAGGAACACCCTAGCTTAGGATGGATGCAAGTAAAAATGCGATACTAGGGCTCCGTCTCAGACCAATTGATCACAGTTCCTGAGAGGAGACCCAGGCCTGAGTGTTTCTAAGCCCCCCATGTACAATCAAAATTGAAAAGTCACTACTTTAGTCCAAAATAATGAAGCCCTTGCCACCCACTTTTGAACTCATTAGAACACAGCTAAAGCAGCCTTTCCTGGAGAGTTCTGTAAAATATCACTACCCCCACCAAACACACCCCAGCTATTTGAGGAGCCAAATAGAGCTAGTAAGGGAGGCTTCTTAGGCTCCCAAACCAGCTAACTTCTGGTCATAGAAGGGCAGGCAGAGGAATTAAGAAAAGCTCCTCCAGGCCAGAATTTTTCAAACCCACATGGGGCCTGGGACCAAATGACTGGGGTTCAAGCTCATGCCCTTGACTTTGGACAACTCTGTGTGTTGTTTTCCTCATCTGTAAAATGGATTTGGCAATAATTCCTACCACATAATATATTGTAAAACTTGGATATGTGAAAGCATTCTGTAAACTGTGAAGGGCAGATGTTAATTATTATAGTGGGTGCTTAAGTTTATACATTTCTGAGTTTATAGGAAACAGGGTCCAGGTCTTATTCATTTCTGCATGCTTTGCACTAAACTGCTCTACCTGGTTCATGCCCTACCCAGAGTGTGTACTGAGCATTTGAATGAATGAATGAATGAATGAATGAATGAATGAATGAATGCTGTTAAGAATGAGTGAATAAACAAATGAATGGGTGGATGAACACTGGAGTTCTGTATCCCCCAACCTGCACAGCAAAGCTGTGCAAGGCAGAGACAAAGCGTGTCCCTTCCCCTGCCTCCCAGCCTTCAGCTGACATGATGCACACATGGAGTAACTTAACAGAGAAGCAAGCATCTGGGAGCCAGAACCACTGTTACACAAACCGCCCGGGACCTAATCCCAAAGCTCAGGAAATGATTGTAGCTCTGCAGTTTCCACTTTTGTCCTCATAGCCTTCCCTTCTACAGTGCTGCTAACATCAGGGAGGGGCTGGCCGTGGCCAAATGGCTAAGGACAGGGGTCACGGCAAGGAGCATGAGGTAATGGGTGGCCTCACCCAGGCCACTCTAGTGCCCCAAAGTGAGAAAGCTGAGCTAGCTCACACAGCTCTGGTCCACGGGCAGAGACCACCAAACACAGAGGCAAGGGGTAGGGCTGCTGTGGACTTGGAATCAAAAGGCCCAGAATCAAGTCCAGGGGCTACCACGCATCTTCCATGTGGCCTTGAGTGAGTCACTTAACTCTTTTGCAAAAGGGGACTAATAATTCCTTTGTCCCAGGGTTGCAAGGAGTTAATGGAAAAAATATTTCTGGGAACTCCTAGCTTTGACGCCTGGCTTTCAATAATCATTCATTTGTTCTTCAACAAAATTCATTTGGGGTGACGTACCAGGTCCCAGACACTGTTCCAGGACATGGGGTACTCAATAAACCCTGCCTCCCTGCCCTCCTCCCTTGCATTTTCTCAAAGGTGGAAGAGGATTGGGTGTTATTTGGTTTAAACACAAAGGAACGAAGCAATGAAACTGTAATTGTTTTCCCTAGGCGATCATGTGCCCCAGCACCCGAGAGGGAAACGACAGAGCAGAGAGCTGCGCAAATACGCACTTATCATCACAGACAGAAGAGCACACAGATCTTCAAGACGATTTCTCTCAACAGACTGGAAAAAGGCAAATCAAATTAAAACCCTTGATTTGAGAAGCCCACACTTCACCAGAGAAGACTCCATGAGACCAGATGTGTCCGGTCCAGGAGGCTGGGGGAATTCTGAGGGGGCTACTCTGTGTTCCACGTTATCTCCCATTTCCTTTGGGAGCCCAGGAGACACAGCCTTCCCAAAGCAGCCTCCGAGGTGGCCTGTGAAGCTTTTGTCCTTGGCAGCAGAGAAATTTCTGCTTCAGTGGTTCCAAACAAGGCTTGCATTAACTCCGAGCCTGTGAGGAGAGCACGTGCAACAAAACCCAACACCGTGTCCCAGCCCTCAGACAAGCACAGAAACAAATGGTGCAGGCATTTCTCAGAATAGAATCATCCGCTCAATGTCACTGCATACATTTACCTACCTCAGTGCCTATTCAGGGCCCCTTTTAAAGGGGGATATCAATAGAGATGGATCAGACAACATCTCTATGGCAACACCTTCACTAAAAAAATTATGGTGGCCACAGCCAGAGGAGTGATGACCATTTTTTAAAAAATATACACAAATACAACACTACTAACCCCGAAGAAACCCTTGGCTCCCAGGACACGGGGTTGTGTTTAAAACAACAGCATAGGAGCTCATGACAAGACTAATTAGGGGCACAAGGCGGGCATGCAAACTCAGGACCAAGAGTTTGCACAAAGAATTAAGACCTGGGGCTTCAGGACATAGGAATTTGTCAACAAAATTAACATTCTCTTTCCTGGAAACTCTCAAGCTGAAGGAGTTTACGAAGACCGTTTTTTCAAGGTCCAACTTGGGACAGGCAGGGAGAGATGGTAAAAACACATAGTTGCCGCCATCAGGTTCTTAACAGGACACTAAACCTCGCGGAGGGCTGGGTCTCTCTCACTGTTCCATACCGTCACCCTCCTCTGGGCCTTGGTGAGGATTTGGGGAAAGGGTGGCCTCTAAAATTGCAAAATCAGAATCCTTAAGGGGCTTTGCAGTTCTAAAGGGTTGCGGTGGGGAAAAGCCTAAAATACTACTAGTGAGAACAACCAGTACCACCACCACGCATCATAGTCATCATCGTCCCGGAAAAACGAGGGCCTTGGATCCCATTCATCAAGGTCCTCTCCGGATGACTTATCTATTGAACGCTTTAGAAAGAAATTGGGCACTACCTCAACACAGCAGTTTCTCCAGCTGTTGGACAGCAGAAGAAAAGGAAAAAATGTCATTTCGTCTTGTTTCCTCATCAGTTGCTTTGCGTGTCGCAGAAAAGAACTGGGAGGAGAGACGAAGACCAAGGTGGGGGAAGCTGGTCAGGGCAGACAGCCTCTGTTTCCATTTTCCCTGGTTACTTTCCCCATGACCTTAGGCAAGTCATTAACCTTGCTTGCCTCTCGCGCTCTTTCCATAAAACCCGAAGTACTTGTGGGTTATTAGATGAAAGACTCCTGATGCGAGTGCAGAGTTTATATAGAGCGCCCTTTATACCCAACACGTGAAAGAAATTAGCTGTAATAGGCGGGGCGTCAGGTGGAGGATGTGTGAGCGGCGGCTCACCGTGACCCCAGTGTTTGGATTCCGGAGCTTTGAACGGCCTTATTTTAAGGAACCTTGTCGGTGGAAAATGGACTGTGGCTGATGGCGCCTGTCATCCGTGCTGCTGTTGGGGGCCAGAGCTCTGGCGGCGTCTCAGGTCCTGGGTTTGCCTGCAAGGAAGGGGGCGCGAGGGGAGAGAAGAGGGAGGTGAGGGCGGGGCGGGGCAGGGCGGAGGGGCGGGGCTGGACGGAGTGCCCTGGTTAAGCCTCTCCAGACAGGCCAGGTCCGTGATAACCTCCAGCCTCTGCTTTTTCTCTCTTTCTGCTCATTCTTTAAAAATCTGTACTCCTTTTAGACACTTGCAAAAAGTTTTTTTTTTTGCCATAATTTGTGTTCTAATTTTCAAGAGCCATAATAAAAATTTGTCTCCCCCCCCTTGTATTAAGTGAGAAGCTTTGTAAGTTAAACAAGTACAAATTCGATCATTAAAATCATCCCCTTTTCTAGAGTCTATACTTCAAAGCAGATGTCTCTTAGCAAATTTTCAACATCTATTAATACAGTTAAAATACATATTTTATACCCATTTGAGATACAACAAATATTAAATTCACTAATTTATATGTTTGTTAGAATTTCTGCAAGGGCTACAAAAAAGTATGACTAAGGACTGAAAACATTTAATTAAATTTAAAAAACAACACTACTAAGTTCAAAAGCAATTCATGCAATTTCACTTAATGAATTTTCATCTTATTTTAATAAATTTCCTCTGTAACATTGTTACAACATAAATGCTTTCATGAACTGTATTTGTTAAAATGGCTGATATTAAATGTTATAAAAGCATTATAATTTTGAGCTCTTACAATGCTACCTTTTAAAGCTAAATCGAACTCTTCATTTTTAGTTAGTCAGGAACTGGTTTCAGCCCAGTAGAGGCAGATGCAGTACAAGGTTCATGTCTATTGATGATCCACACATGTTGAAAGTCCTGTTTTCCAACCTTGTATTTTGTTCATTGAACTGATGACATCAGCTGTACACCGTTGAGCTTGGCAAAGTGATTGATTGAGCTTCTGGGGTTTTTGTTGTTGTTTCTAAGGGTGTTTTGGGTTAAGATACAATTTGCAACTCAAGGCAGAGTTGCTGTGTGCTCACCATGCTGCCCTGGGCAGAATTTGAATGTGCAAATTCTGGGCAGACATGGGCTTGCTACTCGCCTAATAAGCATAGAACCTAGAAAGGAATGGCCGTCTACTCTTTACTCCTTGGACTTGACGTGAGGGAAGAGGAAGGCTCTGGATCCTGCTTCCCTGTCCTCCCTCCTGCTTCTGCCAACAAGGAAATGGGAGGAAGATCACTTTCTGAGGTCACGTCAAAGATGCCTCAGTACACAGGCCCCACTGGGTCCTCTGGGCACCATCGCATCTTCTTACAACCCTTTTGAAGTCCCAGGAGATCTTTGTGAGCCCAGGAACCATTAATTTAAAAAGAAAATCATACAATGAAATTAGGATCAAATGCCTAAGAAAGGCATTGTCTATTGATTTGCTAAGAACTTGGGACAAGTTCATGAATTTGTTAATTTGAGCAGAACTTTTGCCCCACTTCAGGTGTGTCAGCATATGCGGGAGGACTCGATATCAGGTATATAATAACCCTATAATATTATCTCTTAGTATATTCTTGTCCAGATAGCTGTGCAAGATCTTGAGGATTGTAAACCTCACTTTACAGATAGGAAAACGGGTCCAGAGGGGGCTGTGCCTTGCCCAAATTCATTTGGCAAGTAAGACCAGAAGCCAGGTGTGCTGGCTCCACACCAGATTACATTTTGTTTTTTTGGAATAACTCCATCATCTCCGTCATGGGCTGTATTAGATTCCAATACTATAGTTTTCACACCAGGGATTGTGATTAGGGTCACAGCCAGTCTAAGCTTACTGAGATTTATGAAATCCATTTTTGCCCCTAGTAATATCCTGTTGACCTAGGCAGAGAGCTGTGCGGGTCATGTGAATAATGAATGAAGAAGTGACTTGTAAAGTGATAGGTGATGTGCAATTATAAAACACTATTTTTCTGGAGCTTCCTAGGGCCCCGGTCACAAGATTCAATAGCAGCCTCTCCCCACACAGCTGATGTTGCTGACTCAGCTCTACAGCCCCAGGAGCCAGAAACAGAGACAGGCTGCGTCTGAGGGAGGAATGGGGCAAATCCACACTGTCATTTGGAAGCCAGAAGCATTTTGATGCAGCCAAAAGAAAAAAGGAGAAAAGCACACTTTTGTCTGTTTTCACTTAATTACCAAGTAATATCTACCACAGCAATCCTCCCCTCACCCCCTGGGGGCTTGGGAATGGGGTGGGGTAGGCTCAAGAATGGGTAACAGCCAGGATGTCTGTTGCACAGACTGCCTGATGCATGAGGATGTTTTGACAGCTACATCAGAGCATCACTGCTCACAACTTTGTTCTGAGAGCTGCCCATGGCCTGGGGCCCAGTGGATAAGCCTGGTCCTTTCTCCAAGCCTCTGCCTCACTGGGCTTCCAGGAACTGAGCTACCATCTCTTCTGAGTAATAGGCAGGACCCACTGGCAATGCTAGAATAAGTCAGGAGATGAATGCAGCCATGGATCACGATGGAAGTGCCCGGGATGCAGACCTGCATTCGTGCCCTGTACTGCTGCTCATGGAGACTCAGATGCTGGGTCCTTCCTGGGCCCCTCAATGTGGAGACAATAATCCTGATCCTGCCATGCTCCCACAGCTGCTGCGAGATCATTGGCAAAAATGCAGTATCAAAAGCCATTACACCTGGAAGAAAACTTTATCTCCAACAAGAATTTTCTGAGCTCTTTCTCTGTGCCACAGACTGTGCGAGAGCAGCAGGGACAGAAATGAGTAAGACACCCTCTGCCTGGGAGGAGCCGGAAGTCTAAGAAACAATAAGTGCGGAGCCACCTGCTGCAGCAGACACAGCGGGCACCCGTGTACTCCCGGGCCCAAAAGTCTGCCTTGCAAAGGAGAAACTCTTCAGGGCAGAGGCATGGGCTTTGTTTTTCTAAGCTCACAGATGGAGCACTTCAAGGGAGAGGGAGGAGTAGAGGAGGTCTCAGGATAGGGGTGGGGATGTGTCAGGCTGGCTAATCCACCTATAGGGTTGATTTTATTTCACATCCCTATAACAGACTGTTCTAAGAATTTCAAAATTGGACTTTTGAAGAGTAGCTTTTGCTATTATTTCCATACCACACATGAGGAATCTGAGGCACAGAGAAGTGAAGATTCTTGCCCAGCACACAGGCAGTGTGACTCCTAAGCCAGCACTCTGTGAAGGCAGGTGTGTATAATCAGCAGAACCGTGCTGGCTACAGGAGGTGTCGTGTAAGGAAAAGGGATTTTGCTACTTTGGTTTTGTCATTTAGTGCTTTTTATTAGTTTTTATGGCAAAATTGAATAAATTGTTTAAAAACAAGTTACCAACCCTCTTAGCTTTCCTTTCTTTTTCCTCAGCCAGACTTTCTCTGACCTATTTTCATTCAGTCTTTTCAAAGACCAAATTCCACATCAGCCCAGAACATCGGGGTCCAGGGGTTAACTGACACAAGGGCATTCTTTGGGGGAAGAGGCAAGGATTTTGCCACTCTCTTTTCTTTTCTAAATTAAGTTATTTGTTTAAGCCATCTACTGGCACAAGCCCGGGGAGGGGAGGTCACTGGCCATCACTTGACAGGAGTAAAGAAGGTGAGCGGAAGGTTCTGTACCCTCTGCCCTGCCACAGGCAGATCTAAACCCGGGCGGTGGTCCTGTGCTGGGTTGTGGTCCAGGTGCTCTTTACTCCTCTGCAAGCTGGTCGGAAGCAGACTCACACAAGGGCTGCAGAATAGAGCATGGGCACCATCTCCTCAGGGAAAGGGCTGGACCCCATGCAGAGATGGGGTAAGCCCTGACTTTGGGTCTCTGGTACTCTCCATGGAACAACTTCAGAAAGAAGACCCCAAAGTAGGTGAGGGCATTCAACATGCCAGCTGAGCCGTCCAATGTGGGTGCCACCCAGGTGTGTCTGGGCCCAGCCTTAGGACATCACCATCTTCTTCTGGATTGAACTGGGTTTTCTTCTTTTGCATCCCCATGGAGGGCAGAGCTGTGCCAGACACACAGAAATTCTCATTGGCCACCACCATTGCCCTAGTCAAGAGGCATATCTTTACAGGTGCTTCTCCCCCATTGGGGTCCAGTGTCATTATACCCACAAACCTGGGAGAAAGCCCAATGACCCCGAGAATTAGCAAGAGGGGGAGGGTTAGTTACAAACCATGGCAGTTATAAAACCAAGTCTTTATTTGTTTCTGCCTTTATCTCTAAAGACATTTGCACAAATGACGAAGAAAATAAGAAACAAGGAATCAAAATGACTTCACTCTGAAATGGGAACAGAAGGTGAGATCTGAGATAGCAAGGGCAACCAGTCATTGTTTCCTCACAAAACCTTCAGGGTTTCCAGGAGATGGAGATAGGGGAGCCATTCAGAGCTGTACCTCCTGTTACTCTATCCTTGCTGAATGACACTCCCTTCAGCCATCACAACAGAGCCCATAGGCCCAGTGGGCCTGGCTCCTGCCTGCCCCCACTCCTGCCTAGCAAAGCTCAGATCTCCTGCCCAGATTCTCTGCTGAGACTCCAGGGATAGCATCATGAAGACACTACTTCTGCTTTGACCTTACTGAAGGCATTGTCTTCTGCTTGGCAGATGTGATCTTTTCAATCCTCTCCCTAGAGGTCTGCAAAGATGAGCCTGCTGGAGAAGGAGGCTAAGCTCCTAAGCTTAGCCTTTCTACCCTCCGGCTGGTGGGTGTCAAGGTCACAGTCCTGGAAGCAGATCCCATGCTGTGCTTCCACGGAACACTGACACTGCCTTAAGCCATGGATCCTGAGGCTTGTGGTACAATTGGAAATCTATTAAGGCACAGCTCAAATGCCACCTCCTCCATGAAGCCACTTTCAATCACTCAAAACCACCAGCAAGATAGAATGTCTCTCTCCTTCCTCTGTGTTCCCTATTGCGCTTTGAATTCTTGTTATAGCACTTCTTGGTCTGCTTTGTATTAAAAATTAGATGTTTGCACATCCAATTCTGATACAAATTTCAATGTTTCCCCCCACACACACCACCAAGTAATTCTCTAACACCAGCTGGGTGCCCTACAATTCAACTCACATCTGGCACTCTCTTCCCAGAAGTAGCATAAGATTTCTCAGGTGAAGGGCTCAGTCCCACAAGACAGTCCTGTACTTCAGATGCTAATTGCAAGTCCAGTGCTTCTGACCAATTGACTACAAATCAGAGGTTCTCATGACCCCCTCCTCAGCCTTGATTAATTTGCTAGGGTGGCTCACAGAATTCCAGAAACCAACTAGATTACCAGTTTATTACAAAGGATATTATTAAAAGATACAAATCAACAGCCAGATGAAGAAATTCATAGTGCAAGGTCCCTAACAAGGGAGCTTCTGTTCCTTAGAGTTTGGGGCCCAGTATGGTGGCACAAGGAAGTGTCCTGATTCACCAACCTGGTATCTCTCCAAACCCTGTTCTTCTAGGTTTTTATGGGAGCTTTGTTACATAGGCATGGTTGACTAAATCGCTGGCCACTGATGAGTGAACTTCATCACCAGCCCCTCATCTCTCCCCAGAAATCAGACTGTGGGACTGAAAGTTCCAACCCTCTAATCACATGGTTGGCTCCACTGGCAACCAGCTCACATCTTTAGGTGCAATCCAAAAGTCACTTCAGTAACATAAAAGACACCTTTATAACTCGCATCATAGGAAATTTCCAGGGTTTTAGAAGCTCTGTGCCAGGAATTAGGGATGAAGACCAAATATGTATTTCTTATTATAAATCACAATATCACAGTACATATATCTCCCCCAAAGACTGTGAGTTCCCTGAGGGCTAGTCTCAGAGCAGACCCTCAGAAAACAAGTGCAGTCCTGGATGCTACATGGGAAAAACCTCCTTTCATTCATTCAACAAGTATGCATTGAGTCCTACTTTATGGTAAGCACTGTTCTTGGTTATAAAAGGAAACAAAGCAGACAAAATTGCCTGTCCTCATGGAATTTATGGCTTAGAGGATAAAAACACAATATGGAGGGGAAAAACAAGAATGTAAAGTAGATAGACTGAAAGGTAGCAATAACTGGAAGACAAATAAGCAATGAAAAAAAAAATAAAGCAGAACAGAGCCCTGGCTTAGTGGTCCAAGTACCCGCCTGAGAACCAAAAGGTCACTGGTTCAACTCCCAGTCAGGGCACATGCCTGGGTTTCGGGCCAGGTCCCCAGGTGGGGGCGTGCGAGAAGCAACTGATTGATGTATCTCTCTCTCTCTCTCTCTCTCTCTCTCTCTCTCTTTCCCCTTCCCTTTCCCTCTCTTTAAAAATAAGTAAGTAAGTAAGTAAATAAATAAGATCTTTAAAAAGAAAAGAAGCTCCCTTAACTAAAAAGAAAAGTAAAGCAAAAAATGGAGATAGAGAGAGCTGGGGCTGGGGCTGGGGAGATATGGGAGGTCTGTGGAGGTAGGGAAGTCTTTACTGAGAAAGTAGCCCTTGAAGAAATACCTGAAAGATATGAGAGCGATCTAGGTGAATATCTAGGAGAACAGCCTTTGAGACATAGGGAATAGTATGCACAAGGGCCCTGAGCAGGAATATACTTGGCATTTTCAAGGAATACCAAGGAGTTCAGTGTAGCTAGGGCAGAGTAAGTAAAGGAGACAGTGGAGGAAGATGAGGACAGAGAAAATGAGGGCACAGGTCATGTAGGGCCTGGCAGAGTTTTCAGAAGAAGAATGGCATGATCCAACTTAGGTGTAGCAGGATCACTCAGGCTACTGCGTGGGGAATAGACTGCAGCAGGGCTGTGCAGAAAGCTCTGAGACTGGTCAGTTAGGTGTTGCAATGATATAGGTGAACAATAATGAGACAAGCTGATTGCACTGGAGGTGGTGTAAAGTGGGAGGACTCTGGTACAATTTTAAGAGAGAATTAAATTTGTTGTTGAAATTGAATGTGGCATGTGAGGAAAAAAAGAGAGGAATTGAGGAAAATGGCAAAGTTTTTGGACTGGGCAACTAGATGGAAGGAGTTAGCATTAACTGAGATGAGAAAGACTGTAAGAACTGCTCATTTATTATCATGTCGGTGTTACGATGCTTACTAGATATTCCAGCAGAGTTGCAGAGTATGCAATTGGGTATCCAAGTCTGAGTCGTAGAAAGGTCTAGGTTGGTGTGAAATAATGGCCCCCCAAATATGTCCACACCTTAATCTCCAGAACTCATGGGTGTTATTTTATATGGGAAAGGGGACTTTGTAAATGTGAATAAGTGAAGGATCTTGGATTTGGAAGATCATCCTGGATGATTTAGGTATGATCTCAGTGGTTCTTTTTTTAAAAAAAATTTGTATTACATTTTTTCCACTACTATTTAACTCCCATAATATACCCCTCTCCCTGGCAAACACCACACTGCTGTCCAGTGGGTCTTACAGGAGGAGCACAAAAGAAAAGAGTCAGAGGAGAAGCTGAGGTGATGGTGGGAGCGGAAATTAAAGTGACAGGACCATGAGACAAGGAGTGTTGCCAGTCTCTAGAAGTGGGAAGAAGCAAGGAACAGGTCCTCCCAGGAGCCTCCGGGAGGAACCAGCTCAGCTGACACCTTGGTTTCATCCCATAGGCTCATTTCAAACTTTTGACCTCCAGAATTACAAGAGCATTAATTTGCGTTATTGTAAGTCACTAATTTTATGGTAATTTGTTACAGCAGAAAAGGAAACTAATACAGGTGGAAATTAAAGTTGAGGACATATTGTTTAAAGCTATAAAAACAATGAGATCACCACGTGGATGAGTATATGTACAGATCCTAACACCAGGAGCAGCTGGAGACTTGGAAGGACAGTCCTATAGGAGGAAATCAGGGAGGTGCCCAGGAAGCAAAGTGAAAGAAGAATTTTAAGACAAGAAAATCATTCCATTGGGTGAGAAGCTGCTGCCAATTAAGAAAATGAGAGGCGCACATTGACCATGACTTTTAGCCACCTGGAGGCACTTGGTAGACTTGATAAGAGCAGTTTTGGTGGCAAGGTTGGATGGAGGAGTAGAATTTGGTGATGGGTTGATAAGGCAAATCTCTCAAGATTTGGCAGGCCAGGGTAGGAGAGAAATGGGGTAATGGTTAAAGGGGCATTTGGGATTCTGCTTATGATTTCTGTTGGGCCTGTTGACAATGATTTAACCAAGAGGGGAAAGTTGAGGATGCAGGAGAGGAAGATGACTGCAGTAGTATCTTTGAGTAGATGAGAGGGTTAGCTCTGGTTATTCTAGCTTACACTGCCTAGACTCAGAGGGTCTCTCTTCCCTCTGGGTTTGTGATCGACCCCTACACCTACCTCAGCACAAATTTCCAATATCTTGTGAGTTCCTAGTAGCCTGTCTCTAGCCCAGGGAGCTTATGGGGCATCAGTGGTCCATCTGTGAGGAGGCAGGGCTGCTGGAAGAAAAGCAGCATTGAAGTCAGGATTCTGTCTTATCTCTACGCACCTCTGAGAATCCTGTGCTGAAGCACACCTTGAGCATCTTCTGGAACAACTCCATCCCTTCACATGTTCTGAGAGTTGGTACACCCTGAAAAATCCAGCTTCATCTAAGAATAACATTTCAACTTTACAAAAAAAAACAAAACAAAACATTTTTATGATCAATATGACAAAAAGTCTGTATTGTTCCATTTTCCCCCCTCACTTTTAGTGGCATCAAGTTGTTAGTTTCCTTTATCACACCCAGAATATTTCCCTGTGCCTTTTGCAAACTCCTGCATGTCGATCACACCCAGCAATCTTCATTGCCTCTAACCTCACATTAGCTGCGGTCTTATGAGGCGCCAGACAACTGCTGGACTCCTCCCTAAGAGCTGACAGTCGGTGAAGACACACATATTCTGTTTTCATACCTGCATGCATTGCATATTTTAAGATATGCATATTAAGTACCACTGGGTCAGGTCTTGGTATGGAAAATGTAGTTGTAGTAGGACAGTAGTAACTGACAATTTTGTGATGGTCACAGTTAGTAATCACTTCCGTCAGGGTTCTGTTGGCCATAGCTGTGTCTGTTTATGTGAAAGATGTTTGTAAGAATCATTCCAGAAAGATTTGCGTAAATTTAAAAGAGCTTCATAGAAAACCATTCGTCATATAAGTTTAGAACTAGTAACATTACGTTTTCCTGAGCATTTTAAAGCAGCTTTTTAGATTTTTTCCTCATCAAACACAACTTTCATCTTAGGATATGAATAATAGGCATGAATATTTTGTTTTTGTCTTTATTTATTAAACTTGAAGAGGAAGCTCTGTCATAAAAAGGAGCTGACCACACATTCCTGCTGGTCAGAGGAGAAACTAGAGGTACAGTCCGGATGTCCTAACCCTCAAAGGAGAGGTTGTGCAGAAGAGTTCACTTTTGCTCACTTTGTCGGGGGATCATTTTGGGAGGTGCATCAGGCTTTGTAAATTTATCTAGGATGTCTGCCACCGCTAGACCCCTCAGATTGCTTGTTTGGGATGCAAGCTGAGCCTTCTGTGTGCATATTTCTTCAGAAAGAAGGAATCTTTTCTGTTCCTGAGAACATACAGAGAAATCTATACCACAGAATATGCACTTGTCTGCTGTGCGCTGCTGTTTTCGAACAAGATAGTGTCAGATGGAATGGTAGAGGTGACCTGTCCCAACCCCCTTATCTTACAGATCGTGCAGCTAAGAGGCAGAGAAAGGAAGGGCATCTAGCTCACACAGCAGGCCAGAGACAGCACGTGTGCAGACCTTGAAACTCCTGGGCTGGTTCTCTCTCTTCCCTTCCTACCCTGATCTTCAGCGCAGTCTTTCCTCATTCTAAACAATGAGCAAAGTCTCATCGCCCTAGGAATTTCAAACTTTCCTAGGAGTGCATTGCCAAAAAAGAAAGGCTTCTTTTCTGACTTTCTCCAATCATACCAGGTACAAAGTATGATGCTCCTACTTGAGAGTATAAAGGACTCCAGCTGAAACAAAGCTCAGCATATGTGCCAGAGTAGGAGGGAAAGGCGAAGGGCAGGGAACACGCACAGTAACAGCCTGAGCTTGAGGTAGATGTCCAGGAAATGAGTCCTTGTGACGCTCCTTACTCATTGGGTGACCTTGGTTCACTCTATTTCATCTTGATCCCTAGACTGAGTTTCTCCACCCACAAGATGAGACATTTTGACAAATAGTCTTTAGCATCCTGTATCCACGGCTCCTTCCATCAAAGAATGCCCTGCCTTTGTTCTTGGTTTCCTCTGCCATCATGACAAAGAGAGGACAAGATGTTCTCTGGGCCACATGTGGACTCTTCAGTGCCCTGGGAGTTATTAAAACCCATGCACGCTGAGCTGTCCCAAAGAGAACAAGAAGTCCTTCCTGGAGCATGCTATTGTCAGGGAAGGCCACCGTGGAAGTACAGTCTGGGGACAAAACCCAGTGTCTCGCAGAGGCCTGGCTTGGCCATGGCTGTCCCTGTGGAAAGGCAGACACTCTCATGCCCAGTTCTCAATAGCAGCATCTTTTGACTAATTCTCCAGAAACAATTTTTGTTTCAAGTAAAAAATAGCCCGTCACAGTCATCTCTGGCCAGAAGGGCTGTGTGTCTTAATGATGAAAAACTGTAGCTATTTCAGAACTAGTCCTTTCTCTTTTAGTCTTTTAAGCTCTTCTATTTTTGTCCTTTTTGGTCCAGTTTCAAAAAGATCTGTTCATTTGTGGATCCTTTATCTATTCATTGATTCAACGAACTGTTCTTAGATCCCATGTATCAGTTACTGTGCTAAACACTTGGGCTACAGGCAATGTTTTTGCCCTCATGGAGCTTATAATTTTGGAGGGAGACAAAAAATAAGCCACACAGATGTACATGTGTGATTGTGAACTGTTTTAAGTGATCTGAAGAGAACAGAGGAGGAAGCTGAAGACAAGAGTACCAGGAGGGACTAATTAACACTAGGCAGTGAGGAAGTGGTATCTTATGCTAAGATGGATTTTTGCAAGGATGATATTCAGTGCTTATTGGTTTTAGACAGATTCCAACTTTTTGCTAACTTGGAAATAGAGATTCTGGCAGAAGATGAGTATAACGTGAAGCAATTATTTCATGTGCTGTGACACCATGTTTATTTCCTAGGTGTAAGAGAGAAAAGTAGAAGAATAACTCTACCTAATGCTGAACCTCTTCTCTTTGGGAGTTTGCAGTCAGAAAAGATTTTGCTCAGCAATGATGCAGCCATGTCTCTATAATATATTTGGGCCAGTTTCTAGTTAATCCCCATAAACCTTCTTGGTGAAATCACACAGTTAGCTGAGGGTGAACGACACATGACTTCCTGCTTTAAGCAAAGAGGACTTGTTAAAGAATATTAGAATAGTTTAAGAGAAATTAGACTCTTCTACTCTGTAACATCAGGAGGGCTAATACTGCAAAGAATTAAAATCACATGGGGATTCGTATTTCTAGCCTTGACAGAGCAGCAGGTCCATAAATTAGCCTCCCACTTTAAGCGGCTACAAACGAGGACAAACCATGTGAGACACATGTTTTAGAGAGTCCCATGGTCACCCGGCTTTCTGCCCAGGCATACGTCCCGCTACAGCACGAGTGAGGACGCATGCTGCATAGTGCTCTTTCTGAGCTGAGGGGGCAGAGATCAGAACTCCAGGCGAGAGAATAGGCTAGAATTTGTATGGCAGGGTATCAGAGAAGAAAGAACTTCACAGAAAGCCAGGCCCCTGAAGTCTCCATAGGACCAACTGTGGGTTTGCAGCTGAGAACAGAGCTGCACACACAGAGGCCAAGACTCCACAAGGCCTAGCAAAGGTCACGTGCTGCAGGCCTGAGAAATGAGCAGAGACACCGAAGTCCTGCAGTGCTGAGAGACATCGGACTTCTGGCCCAAGCAGAGCCATTGTGAAGGACCCCAGAGAGGCTATGTCTTCAGAGTAAGAAACATGCCCTAGAATCAGGGCCAACTCTCAAACTAAGCTTAAAACAAAAACAGACCCACTCCCCCCACCCCGCAAAAAAGAAACAAGCCTGACAGGACCAAAAGAAATATTCCAATCATTTAACTGCCTTTAAGAACAAAATTCCATGCCCCTCCAAGGCAGGTGTCATTGCCTGGACTACCTGCATCCTATCATCATGTTGAGGAACAGATACTCAAAAATTATCAGACATGTAAAGCAGCAGGAAAATGTAACCCAACCAAATTCGAGAGGAAAAAAAAGTCTTCCTTAATAGAAAGGTATCCTGATGTGATAGAGATGTTAGAATTAACAGACAAGACTTTAAATTTAAAGAAGCTAGTATTAATATATTTGATGAGTTAAATATACTGGAGATCTCAGCAGAGAAATAGAAATCATTAAAAAGAACCAAATGGGAATTCTAAAACTGAAGGGGATAATATGCAAACTTAAAAATTAAAAAATTCTGTTGGAGGGGCCTAGCAGATTGGTGACTACATGAGAAGGGGCTAATGAAACTAAGGATAGATGCGTAGAAATTATGCTATTGAAACAGATGAAAGAAATTAAAAAGGAAAAAGAGAGCCTTCACAACCTGTGGGAAAATACAAAGCAGACTAATACACACAGGGTGGGGCAAAAGTAGGCTTACAGTTGTTTGTATGGGAAATACTACAATAGTGAATAATATGGGAATGGCCTCTGTTTTATGTACTCACAACTGTAAACCTACTTTTGTCACACCCTGTGTCATTAGAGTCCCAGAGAGAGAATAAAGAGATGAGACAGAAAAAAAATATTTGAAAAAATAATAGGAGAGATGGGGTCGAGATGGCAGAGAAGGAGAATCCCAGGTTCGCTTCCTCCAACGGACACACTGAAAATACAACTACATAGAGGGCAACTGTCTCTGAGAATGCCCTGAAGGTGAGCAGAATGGGTTCTCTAGCTGAGGACCTGAAGAAAAAGCTACCCTGAGACAGGTGGAGGAGCAGAGACAAGTAGGAGGAACATCACAGCCACAGAGGTCCCCGGTGAGAAGCAAGCAGTCAGAGACGCATGCTGGGCTCTCCAGTGTGGGGGTGGAGAGGGAATACGCATGCGCAAGGAGCTCCCAAAACACCTGAATTTGAGGACCAGTGAGGCTTACATTTAGGAGAGTTGAGGGGCTGCGAGAAACCAACTCTCTGCTCTTAAAGGGCTTGCACACAAACCTACTCACTCTGAATTCCAGTGCAGAGGTACGGGTTTGAAAAGCTCCTGAGTCATTTGTGAAACAGACTTACTAACACTGGGGCATATGCTGGAAGAACTTTCTCCAGTGATGGAGGCTCTGGTGGGTGCGATTTTTCTTGGTTTTCTTTCTTTTACCCTATTTCCACTTAGTCGGCCCTGTGCTGATAGGAGACAGTTCTGACACTCTCCATTAACCTGCTAATATTTGCTTACCCCAACATTCCCGTAATGACCCACTCAAGCCAACCTGCCTGACCTGGCCAGCGTGCACTGGCCGCCCTCCGAAGTGGTGCCCTGCTCAGTGGGGCCAGCCCCCCACACCAACTCTAATAATAGTGCACCATGGGGTTTATTACATACGTGGAAGTATAATGTTTCACAACAGCACAAATGTAGGAAGAATGAAAATGCAGTACACATAAAGTTCTCAAACGGGAAGTGGTATACTATAACTTGAAGGTATACGTAAATTAAAGATGTACAACATAAGCCCTAAAGCAATAATAAAGTAACAAGGCAAAGGTATTGCTAAAAATATTCTTACCCCCACCCACTTATCAGTGATGACAGTTAAACCCTTACACTGTATAGAATGTGGATCCCATGCTCTGTCTTACTGTATTTTTTTTCCTCAACATCATTGCGTGGTTGCCTCTCACACGCCCCCTACTGGGGACCTGACCTGGCCTGCAACCCAGGCATGTGCCCTGACTGGGAATCGAACCGTAGACTCTTTGGTTCGAAGGCTGGCACTCAGTCCACTGAGCCACAGCAGCCAGGGCTCCCTCTTATTTCTAATGTTTGCATGATACTTCTTCACATTTTGTTAACTGATCCCCTCTCAGTGAACACTAAGATTGTTCTCAATTTTTCAGTCTTACAAACGACGTTGGGATAATATATCTGTGCATAAAACCTGGGACATTTTTTTCAGGCTGTTTCTTTAGAAGAGAAATGCCTCTTTTTGATTTTTGATCTTTGAGAAAACTCTTGAACCATAAATGAGCTGAAAATGTATAAGTGAGAAGAACATGTGGAAGTCTCCTACAGGCCAAGGGAGGCAAAGAGGCAGAGCAGCAAGGGAGGAGCAGCCACTACCCCCCCCCCCCGCCCCCGCACACACACACAAGAACGAGGAACATGTGCGGCACTCTGCAAGGTGAGCGGGGCGGGGGGCGCGGGGGGGGAGCAGAAGTGAAGCCAAGCCCATACCAGGAACAGAGATTGGAAGTCGCAGAAACCGCCCCGTTCCCCGTGGCTGGGAGACTTTACTCCACTGTGCCTCAGTTTTCTCGTTTTCAAAAAGAGTTTAGAAATGGTTCCTAATTCTGTAACACTCTTTTGTAGATTAAGTAGGTTAATATTTGTAAAGCACCTAACAGCAATTTTCAAGCCGTATGCTGCAAGAATTTTTAAAACGTGCAGTACCTGACTATTTAGTCGGGGGACTGACCTCTTTTCCCTTAGATTGTCAAATAAAAAAATGGCAACAGTCAACACAATAATGGTTGTTTGGTGTGAATGCCCTATTTTGAACCATAAAAATATAGGTCATATAATAAAGTTTCATCTTATTGGTCACATGGGATAATAAGTGTGTGCCTGATTGGTTAATTCTTGGTACCAGAAATTCTTATATACAAGTACAGGCACTTAATTTTTTTAAAAAGTCACTTTGGGGAAAAACAGGTAGGTAATTACTATTATTATTTTTGTAAATCAAGATTCTATCTATTTTTTGTCAGGCTGGCAAAAATTATATTTTTTGGTGTGCAGCATTTTAGCAGTTTATGTGTGCCATGAGATGAAAAAGGTTGAAAATTGTTGACCTGGAACATTATCTGGCACACACTAGCACTGCTCAGTTTTGGTAAATTTAAAAGAAGTGAGTATGATTTCTGGGGGGAGTCTAAGACAGTGCCCAAGTAGGAAATCTGTGCTCAAGAGAACACAGAGTGGAAACTTTAGTTCCCTGAAAAAATTTTCAGGGCAACTGACTGCCAACATTGCCCTGAAGTCAGCTTCCACTGAGCAGAAGTAAGAGGCCTGTGTGAGTGTGTGTGTGTGTGTGTGTGTGTGTTGGGGGGTTGGGCAGGGGGGGCGTTGAGGGCAGCTGCCTTTTCTGCCTGACTCTTGCTAGTATCTCAAAGATCAGCAGTGAGACCGGAAACACACTGCACTAGGAGATAGGAGGCGCTGCCTTCCCCTTCCATCAGCTCTTTGAGGGCACCAGTCACTGCTTATTAAGCAGTTCATGTTATTAAGCCTCTCCCTGGGGAACTGGAGAACCACAGACAGTGTAGATAATGAAGATCTACTGCACAAGCAGAAAAAGCTCAATGGGTAAATGCCTCCTTTCCCGCTCACTGGCTGCCCCCACCCCAGCAGCCTTGTCTCCTTTTCATTAGCAGCGTGAGAGGGTACAACATGGATTTTATTTTCTTTCTCCTTGTGGGAAAAGGTATCGATCCAGGCTTAAAAAGCTTCTGTGCATCTGTTCCCTGAGGCTGAACTGGGTTCCACTTTGGGCAGAATGTTCTTCCAGGTTGAATTGCTCCCCATGCCAAGGTGAGCCCTGGGCACGCTTCTGACCCGCTTCACTTTCCTATTGAGGCCTGGGAGGCCCCTCCAACTAAGGAGGACCACCCTCAAAAGTAAGAGCCTGGCTTACAGAAGGGGACCCAGGGGCTGCCATTCCCTCGGTTTCTTCACCTGTAAAAAGCAGGACAGAGATGGAATAAATGGGGTCTTAGGGCTATCCAATCTGGACCTTCTGTGAAGTGGAAAGCCACTGATAGGCCAGACAGAGTCTGGAGGCAGGGTGGGCTCAGGCCCAGATGAGGTCCCAAGGGAAGAAGTGGGGAGGAATGCACCGCGTGGCCCAGGCCAGCCGAGTCCTGGGCACACCTCGGAGCAATGGTTTCTTTTAGTCCATCCACTGACCTAGCGCTTTTTGATCCAAGTTTGTGTCATGATTTAACAGAAGTGGGTGAAAAGCTCCCTTCTAATTTCTAGAAAATATTTCTCAAAGCCTTCTTTAATGAGTGGCTTGGAATCTGTATTCCCCTTCTTATTCTCTTTGGCCTTCTTTGCCTGTCTGCCCCTTGTTTATTATCTTATCCAAGCTGCAATGAGTTTTGGATATGCCACATGGGACTTAGAAAATCTCTCACACCTACTGCACACACACACACTCCCACAGCACATACACTCCTACTGTGTTTATTCCACTCTTGCATTTCCAACTCTGCCCCACTTCATCCTACCTCTGTTTTTACTTTCAGAACCAGAACGCTGTGACTGTGAGATGTTGTGTTGTAGTCGCCCAGAGTTTGCTCTCACAGGAACAGTAAATGCACACGAGGCCCTTTGGTTTGGAATAATGACGATATCTGACTAATTGGTTGAAGCAAAGGATTAGGAAAACCCTTTCTCTTGAATCCAGTGAGCCATCTAGTTCCAAGGGAGAGATATTAAATCATAAATACTGCAGCTGGAAAGCAATTCACACACCAACCCCATGAGCTGTGCTAAGAACTGGAGGGGAAGAAATGGCCATTTGGGGGAAGAAGCATCCATAGCCTGTTGTGCTTGAACTAGGAGGACTGCGGGTGTAGCAGTGGGGAATGAAACAAAAGCACTGGAATTGCCACTCTGAGGAATGTGTCTTTAATTCAGTGTTTCTCTAGCTGAGCACTTTGAACATCTGACAAGTAATCCTTTGCTGTGGGGGCAATCCTGTGTATTGTAGGGGTGTTAGCAGAATTCCTGGCCTCCACCCCTGGCCAGAAATACCTTTTCCCAACTGTGACAACCAAAAATGTTTCCAGTGTCAGGAATGGCACCTGCTACCCAGAGGGAGGGTGAGATGGGCCACTGGGATGAAGAAAATGTTAGAATTTCTATGTATTTTATGGGATTATGAAATATAGAATTTAAGGATTGTTAGCATTAATGATGCTTTTATCCAAGATGTGTCAGAGAGATAGCCATAATTTGGGCAGATAGACAGGAAACTCATCATTTGTTCTAGTCTTATGACAAGGTGTATGCAGTTCATATGTGCCCCGTTAGGTAGGTTTAGCAATTATTTTAAATAGCAGATGAAGACCCCACAGATTATCTCATGGCAAGGCACTTAAAAATGACGCACACATCTTTTTCCTACAAAAAGATAAATTATTTTAAATGTGCTTCTCTTTTCTGTGATAGGTAAGTATGTCAGTAGTATGCCACCTAGTAGGTATTTGCAATATACACACAAGCCATCCTCTCAAAGTAAAGACAATATTTAACAATGAAGTGAAAGGTTGGCTCCATTTACAAGGAAACTTTGTGCTATGGCATTTTTGGCAAATAGCTAGAGAGCTTGAAAACTCCTCCTGAAGTAAAACGTATAAATATTCTGGATAAAATATAACAGCTGACCAGAAAATAGGAAAAATCACCAGGAGCCAAAACTGAAGAGAGAGTTAGTGCAAAGTTGCAGCTGCTCCGAGAGCATTTGTCAGTCTCTGAAGCAAACCTGAGTCACAGTGGCCCTGCAGGAGACAGGAGACTCAGCACTCAGCCTGAGTAGGCTGGGAACTCAGAACTGGAGCTCCCCAACAAAGTGGGGAGTTTCAAGGGCTATAGTCTCAGTAAAAGGCTAAATTAAAAGTAATCTGCCCACTGGTAAAAGAAAGATGAAGATGAAAGATATGTGCATGAGGATCAAAGTCACAGTCTCTATGTTGACTGGAAAAGCCAAGCAGAATTGACTTAATATGGTCTGGGGTTGCAGCATCCCAGCGCCACCTGGAAGAAGCGAATGCACATCCTTCCGTAAGGATGCACTTACCACCCTCACTGGCTCCCACGGGAAAACCCAGTGGAACACCAGCGCACAGTCCCAAACTTAAAAACACACACAAAAACAGCCATTATAAACAAGAATCAGCATAAATAACAAATAGCATAATTAACTCCCAAGTATCTCATATGTGTGAATTACATGACAGAATAAAAAAATAAGTGTGTTTGAAGGAAACTAAAGAAAATGCTTTAGGAAATAAAAGAAGAGATTAAAAAATGAGTAAGGAACAAAATTCTCTCAAAAATGTCTAGGCATTTGGGTAAAACAACCAAATAGAATTCTAAACATGAGAAAATATAACTACCACAGTGAAAAACTAAATGATAATAAAAACTACATGTACATTAAACATAAAATTAGGCACAGCTGAAGAAAAAATTGTAAATAGGAAGATGGATGTAAAGAAACGTGCAGAACATGTACTTTTGGGACCCACAGAGTGACAAAGAGCTGAAAGGAAACTGTTGTCCCCAACAGTAAACCCAACCAAAACGTCATTTAAGAAGAAGAAAATGAAGTCATTTTCAAATCAAAACCAGGAAATTTTGCCATAAACAGAACAGTTACTAAAGGAATTTCTTAAAAAGAAGTAAATACTTCATTTAAAAACGTTAAATGAAGAATACAATTCTTTCAGAAAGTTCTGAGCTAATTTTCCATTTAAAACAAGAATTCCTTCATTAATTCCTAATTATTAATAGTTTATATACAAACATATGTTACTTTGACCATTTCAGACAGGGATAGGATTTGAAAAATAAATACTAGACATTAATAATTTTTTGCCGCTTACACATAGTAGAATGTTAGACCTTTTTAAAAAAGAGAAAAAAGAAAAAGGCTAAAAATGGCATGTGAAATCATTTAAAAACAAGTGTTTGTTTGGAAATACAAACATACAGATTGGAAAAAAGAAATAAAACTGTCTTTGTTTGCAGATGACATGATTGTCTTTATAGAAAATCCAAAATAATCAACCAAATAAACCTCCCAAATCAAAACATCTCCTGAGCCCTGGCTGGTGTAGCTCAGTGGGTTGAGCATGGGCCTGCGAACCAAAGGATCGCGGTTCGATTTCCAGTCAGGGTACAGGCCTGGGTTGCAGGCCAGTTCCCAGCAGGGGATGCACGAGAGGCAACCACACATTGATGTTTCTCTCCCTCTCTCCTTCCCTTCCCCTCTGAAGATAAAATAAATAAAATCTTTAAAAAATAACAAGCAAAAAACCATCTCCTGAAACGAATAAGTGATTATAGCAAGGTTGCAGGCTGCAAGGTTAATATTACAAAAGTCAGTAGTTTTCATACATTCCAGCAGTGAACAATTGGGATTTGAAATTAAGAACATAACATTCACATTAGCACCTAAAATATTGAAATATTTAGGTTGTGAATTTAACAAAATATGTGCAAGATACATATATATGAAAAAGTTACAAAACCCTGATATAAGAAATCAAAGAAAAATTAGATAAATGGAGATACTTTATGCTCATGGATAGGAAGACTCAATATTGTCAAGGTGTCAGCTCTCCCCAACTTCATCTATAGCTTCAGTGCAACCCCAGTCAAAATCCCAGGAAGTTACTCTGTGGCTATTGACAAACTGATTCTAATGTTTAAATGAAGAGGCAAAAGAGCCTGAATAGCCTGCATAATATTGAAGAAGAAAAACAAATTCAGATGACTGAAACTGCCCAACTTTGAGACTTACTGTAAGGTCACAGTAATCAGGACAGTGTGGCACTGAGGGAAGAACCTACAGGCAGGTCAATGGCATGAAGTAGAAACCCTGAGATAGACCCCAAGAAATACAGTCGAAGGATCTTTGACAAAAGTTAACTCAAAATGGATCATAGGCCTAAATGTAAAAAGCAAAACTATAAAACTCCTAAAAGATAATGTGAGAGAAAATCTAGATGACTTTGGGTTTGACTACATTTTAGATACAACACCAAAGTCATGGTCCATGAAACAAGGAATTGGGAAGTTGGATTTCATTTGAACTAAAAACTTCTGCTCTACAAAAGTCTCTATAAAGAAATATGAGGATAAAAGCCACGGACTGGAAGAAAATTATTTGCAAAAGATATATCCAATAAAGATCTATTTTCCAAAATGTACAAGAATTCCAAAAACTCAACAAGAAGACCAAACAAGCCAAATAAAAAATGGGTGAAAGATCTGAACAGACACCTCACCAAAGAAGATAGACTAATAGCAAATAAGCGAATGAAAAGATACTCGACACCATACATCATTAAGGAAATTCTGATGAAAAGAACAGCGAGCCACCACCACACATCTATTCGAATGGCATGAATCAAAAACACTGACAACACCAGGGCTGACGAGGATGTGGAGCAACAGGAGTGCGTGTTCATTACTGGTGGGAGTGCAAAATGGCGCAGCACTTTGGAAGACCATTTCTCATAAAGCTAAACACAATCTTACCATACAATCTAGCGGGAACACTCCCTGGTACAATTTGTCCAAGTAAGTTAAAAATTTACGTTCACACAAAAGTCTGCAGACTCATGTTTATAGTAGCCCTATTCATAATTGCCAAAACTTGGGAGCAAACAAGACATTATTGAATGGGTTACTAGACAAACAAACTGCTGTATACTCAGTTTGTCGCATGCAGTGGAAGGCTATTCAGTGATTTTTTAAAAAAGAGCTATCGAGCTGTGAAAAGACATGATGGAATTTTTAGTGTATATTGGTAAGTGAAAAAAGCCAGTCTGAAAACACTTTATACTGTATAATTCCAACTGCATGAAATTGTGGAATAGGGAAAACTGTAAAGACAGTAAAAAGGCAAGGGTTTGCCAGGGGTTTGGGGGAGAGAAGGAGGCATGAGCAGGCGAAGCGTGGGGTTTCAGGGCCGTGAAGCTATCTGCATGGTACTTTGATTATGGATACCTGACAGCATGGATTTTTCAAAACCCGTAATCCTGACTACACAGTGCACCTTCAACTAAGCCTTTAGCTAATAATAATGTATCAGTATTGGTTCATCAATGACAACAAAAGTACGAGCCTAAGGTAAGATGTCTGACGTAGGGGGAAGGAACTGTATGTGAGGTCAGGGAAGTTGGGAAGGGGTAAATGGAAATTTTTTGTACTTTCTGCCAATGTTTCTGCAAACTTAAAACTGCTCTAAAAAGTAAACTCTATTAAAAACTACTAGACTAATAAATGAGTTCAGCAAGTTTACAAGATACAAGAACAACATAAAAAAATCTATTGTATTTCTATGTAACAGCAATGAACAATTGGAAAATTCAGTCACTGCAGCCACCATTCAGTCCCTCTGCAGCCACAGGCCACCAGCAGGCACTCTCTGGGATGGCACAGATAAATTCCCATCACTGCACAAAGTTTTATTCGACAAAACAAGGGCTCGGTGTCCTCCCCTGAAAACTGGGGATAGTTTTCATCTCATATCACCTCGCTGTGTCCCCTTGGTGACTTAATTTCCCTTACCCTGGGCATCAGCGCCCTTGTCTGAAAAAGGCAAGAGTTGGACCAGATGCTTGAGACCAGTTCTGACATTTGCAGAGCCTAGTAACCAAAGGGTCTTGCAATGATAAGTGATTAAAGAAATGTTCTCACTCTACCCCACAGAAGAGCCCAATCGTGCTAAAGTGTAGAAAAAAGGAACCAGAGGAAATACATTTTTTCTTGTTTTTATGAAAGGTCCTAGAATTCTTGTTTAAACTTCACAATTACAAACAGAAATGATTCACTCTTTCACCATATTGAGAAAGGAAGCAAGGGCAGGAGGTGGGCGGGGGCAGGGAGAAAAGCATATAAATTTACAGGTTGACTCAACCTGCTTCAGCTGGCAGCTGGCGTGGTGGGGCTGGGGACACTTGACCTCGATATATCTTCCGCACAAAGTGGGAGGGGAGGGCTTCCTGCCATCCTTTGTCATCAAGCAGGCCAAGCCTGGCTAATGGGAACTGTCACCTGGGCCTTTCCAGGTCAGAAACGAAGAACAGCAATTAACTCCTCTCAGAGGCCCGGGGCCCTGAGCAGGCCCTGCTACACCAGGTAGCTAAATCATTAAAGACACAATTCTTTTCAGTGATAAATTGTGCAGGCGCGTGAAACCCGCTGCTGGCCATTAATCTGGGCTAATCAGGTTGAAGGCTGGGTTGTTTTATTTAGTAATTAACGGGTTATGTGAAAAACATGATCCATGGCCTGGGGCGTGTCTATAGAACGGTGTCGGGAGGAGAGAATGGGGAACAGTGGGGATTCTCTGGAGAGCCACTCAGCCTTACGCAATTACAGCCATTGGCAAACTGAAAAATGACCCTGGGCTTGTATTGACACCCAGGAAAAAAAACATTCCTGCCAACAGTGCAGGCGGAGTCTGGAAGGCTGATAATTGCTCTCTCTCTCGCCTGCCCCTCACAGCAGCCTGCTCAGCCAGACCCGAAGTTTCAGAGGTGTGCATTGATTTTGCAGGATGCACTGCTTCCTAGGGGTGTGGAGAGCCTGTGCTTGAAAGTGGGCTGATGGAGGGTGGTGCTGTTTGCCGAAATGGGGGACCCCAAAAGGAAGAGGCAGAGGGTGAGGGAGGGGGAGATGAATAGTTCTGGCTGAACACAGTGACACCTTGGCACTCAGAGACGGTGAAGAAGGAACAGTCACTTTGCCCCTCGTTGGATGGATCTGGAACTCAGGTCTGGCCTGGAGCTGTGCGCCTAGAGAGGGGCACAGGATCATCTGGGAAAGCCAGCTGAGAGCAAAGATCACAGCCGCGGCTCAGGCCCCAGCGGTGGTGCAGCTACACATCAGCACCCCCTGACGACCCGATTTCCCTGCGTGGTTCTGCTGTGGCCCTGCTTCCCGGATCTTCTCCTCCATTCTTGCACCACATCGAGTCACCAGAGGCCAAGTCCTGCCTAGTCCACCTTCTAAATCGCCCTCACGGCTTGTTTTCCTTCTCCATGGCCTGCTCTCCTCGTCAGGCACCGTCTGCAGCAGTCTGCTGCGTAGCTCCTTCCCAGGTCTGCCCACTTCCAGTCTTACCTCCATGATTTAGTGTCCCCTGTGGTGTGGCCTCGGTAATCTTTCTAAATTGCAAGTCAGACTAAAACCCTTGGGTTGCTCCTGCATGATTTAAAGACAAAATCAGCACTCGCTTTAGCTGCACATATACTAAATTTGGAATGATACTGAGCAAAAGTCTACAAAGTGTGTGATCCCATTTACATGAAATTCTAGACAAGGCAAAAGTATGGCAAGAGAAAGCAGATCCATCTTTGCCATGAGAGGGGGAAACTGATTCCAAAGGGGCAGGAGGAAACTTCTGGGGGTAATGGAAATGTTCTCTATTTTGACTGTGATAATAATTATATGACTATATGCATTTGCCAAAACTCGTTAAATTGTACACTTAAAATTGGTGAATGTTATATGTAGATTATACCTCATAAGAACTGATATAAAATGTATTTGAAAAAACAAAGATAAAATCAAAATCCTTAACCCTGTTGTCAAGGCCTGGCACGACATCAGGCCTTGCTTGCCCACCCAGCCCCTTTCCCAGACACTTCCTCTCCCCTCACCCTCCGAGACCCAGCCACACTGCACTTTATTCCCTTCTTCACATGCGCCGTGTTCAGAGTTGACAATCTGTGTCTTTTTTCTCAGAAACTTCGTGCACTCCTATCACTTTAGCACCTACTCACCCTTTGGGTTTCTAGGAAAACCTGTCTGGCTTCTCAAGCTAAATGAGGCAGCTTCTTGCAGGGTGCCCCAGCCCTGGGCTGGGCTTGCAGAAGGCCCTCCCCTCAGTGGTCATGACCTGTCTGCTTCTCCTGATCCCCTATCAAGCTCTCTGCAGGCAAGGACTGCAGCCCACTGTTGTTCATTGTTGCATTTACAGTTCCAAAAAATGGCACATGGTAGGTGCTCAATAAAATGTGTTGCATGGATGACTGAGTAAAAATGCTCATTGAATCAGAAGGCCTCTTGAAGGGCATGGAGACCCAACCCTCCCTGTACACGTAGGGAGACTGACCCCACAGAAGGCCTATAATGTACTGGGTCATATGGCACATTAGTGGCAGACCAGAAAGGAAACGGGGATCTCCTGACCCAGCCCAGGGGTCTCTTCAGCAAACTACACTGCATTTCAATTCGCATCTGCCACAGCTTTCTCTTTGAAAGATTTATTAATTGAATTCCTTGAGGAAGGTCCTCGGCCTTTTGATCAATATAAGCAGTTTCTCCAGATGAGCAGCCTATTGTGTCCATGGGAATGCCTGACACTCCTCATCACATCAGTGACGAGAAACAATCTCAGGAACACTCCTGAAAGTCTACGTTAGCATTCTAGGAGCTCCTGGGGATGGTTCAGTTGACAGGTAAGAGTGATTGTTCTGTAGCCAGAAAAACATGGGTTTATAGTCTCTGTCATTTATTAGCTATGTAATTTTGGGTGATTTACTGAACCTCTCTGTGCCTTCTCTTTTTCATTTATAAAATGGGGGTAATAACAATACTGACCTAGTAAATAGTTGCTAATAACAAGTGAGATAGATACTCATAGTAGTGGAAGAGAATGTTTATTCAGTGCTAGATAGTAAGCTAAGTGCTTTCTGTGTCCTATCTCAATCTCTGAACAATCTACTTTTCTTATCCCAATTTCATAGATGGGAACAAGTGCGACACAGAAAGGTTCAGTGAATGGCTCAAGGTCACACAGTCAGGAAGTGGAAAAGCTGGACCGGCTCATTTCCAACCGCTGCCCTCCACTTGCTGCAGACACACGTGCTTCACCCACATCAGCACCAGAAGCAACAGTAGAAACTGCATTTTGTCAAGGGCTTGATTTGTAGGTGCTCAACAAATTGTAGCTTATTAGCCTGAAGAGTCTGTGCCAGGGAATTGGTTTTCTACTTTTTCCACCTGTTCTTTCAAAGGGATCCAGGAATCCTTGTGAGGAGACCCAATCAGTAGGAAGTGCTCCCGTGGAGCTGCAGAAGGCATTCGGCCACAGAGGAGCCCGTTCCCAGAGGGCAGGGCTTCTGGCACCGCTGGTTGCCACTCAGTCAGCTGCCAAGTCAACATGTGCCAGGCCCTAAGTGGTTTCATCTCTTTCCAGACCTGAGGCTAAGTCAGGTGCACACCAACCAGATGAAGTATCAGGTCAAAATACCCATGGGGCAGCTGGTGTAGCCCTGGAGGACTGCAGCAACCCCAGTGGGGCTCTGTGGCCTCTGGCACTAGGCCCCGGATGCCCAATGGAGGACAAGCCCGGGTGGCTTCCTGCCCCTCTCAGGTGAGACATGCCTGGAGGGGACATTCCGTCTACCCCTTCCTCCGGGGCAAGCCTGCTATACCTCAGAAACACACAGCTTTTGTTTGCCTTATTGCCTGACCGAGCAAAGGAAAGTAGCAGCCCCCAAGGTCCAGCTTCACAGGAACACCAGTGGTGCCAGCTGTTGGCAAAGCGGGGAGTCACTGAACCCCAGAGATGGAAGGGCGTCTGCCTGGAGATCTCCTGTAAAGTTGCAGTATTAAGGTTGAGACCCTGGCCTCTGCAGTCATCCTCCCCAGGGTGGGTCCAGGCTCTGCTACTTACCAGCTCTGTGACCTTGGATGTGTGCCTCCATTTTCTTATGTGGACTAACGGAAACAGTAAGGATACCTACTTAACAGAGTTCCGTGAGTGTTACCTGAGAGAACCCATGTGAAGTATTGAGCATTGTGCTTGGCTTAGAGTAATTGTTCAGTAAATATCAACTACTTATTCTTGTTACTCTACCCAGCTCGCTGAGCGCAGGAATCCTCACTCTGACTAACTGTGCAGTTAGCATCCACTTGACTGCTTCTAGTGACAGGAAGCACTTTACAAGGCTGCCCCACTGTTGCCAGACATCTATGGTTGTTGGGTGGTCCTTCCTTCTCTATGTAGTGATTGAAAAGTGCCTGTGGGAAGCCTACATGTACTAGTCATGAAAGATATCCAAGACATAGGCAATGAAAAAGATCAAGCTGCAGAACAATACATGTATGAAAAAATAAGATTCGCCCTGCCTGACTCTGAGACAGCTCAGTCAGTGACTGATAACAGATGTTGTCCCCTGTCTCCGGGCGATTGGCTTCCAGGAGGAACCGAGGGAAGTGCCCTGTCGGGGTGGTGGTAGGCAGCAGGGCAGGCTGATAGGTGTGGAGGGAGTTTGGGTGGGGAGGATCCTGCTGATTAAATCGCTCAGCTGCCTGTTCATCCAGTCTCAGATGGAGTCAGTCCCAGAGTTTGACCAAATAAAAATTACTGGTCTCAAGAAGTAGTTTAGATCATTTTAAAAAGGACACTCAGAATTTATGGGAATTCTCATATTTGTCATTTCAAAAATTCCCTGAACTTTTAAGAGTTGGCCGAGCATCTCTTACAGTGCAGGGAAATCTCGACAATCCCAGTCATCTGCTCTGTCAGTTCACGCCGAGAGTCTCCCTGAGTGCCTTCTGTCACCCTCGGACCACAGCCGAGACCCACCCACAGCACCTGGTCCATACCCAGCCACAGGGGGAATCAGATTTCCTCTCTGCAACCACTGCACCTGGGGAGTCTTGGGAGAGTGTTATGTAACTACTTCATTAGCATAGAGAGAATGCTACCTTGTCTTTCAGCTCCGCTTTGGCCAGAGAAGTTTCTGTGGGTCAGTGGAAGTCTGCAGACCTCGGTCATGGGAATATGCAAGGCTTCATCATATTTATTATTTTATTCAATGTTACAATAAAGCCATGTAGTGTGCCTATTTGATCCCCATTTTACAGATAAGGACATTGAGGCAACAGCAGGGAAGGAACTTGCCTAAAGCTGCTGAATCACTGGTACAGAGGCAGGTTGCTCCCTGCTCTCAGTTGCACCCTGCTGTCCCAACTCCCCTTTCAGCGCTCTGTCTGGCCCCGCTGGCCCCGAGCATCTTCCTCGCTTCCTCCCATCTTTGTTCCTGAGCCAGTTCTGCGGCTGCCTTCAGTCCTCTACCATCCTTCAGTCATGGGGAAGAGAAGTCTTATTTTAGGAGGAGGAAGGTGAAAGGAAAGCATGACAACAGAAAACCACTGGAAGCCCAGGGGAGCAGCCGCAGTAAATACAAACACGAGGCTTGTTCATCCTGCTAAAGCCCCAGATTATCGGGGCTGATTCTGAGGGTCTGATTGAGAGTCAAGCCAAGGTCCTTCTGAGGGCTGTGAACTGGTCACTCTGCTCACGGCTTAACAGAGGCCTGCTAATGAGGCTGCACAGCGCGGATTAAAAGGGAGGATAAAGGGCTGGCCAGGCCTGCCCTGGGCCTGCAGTGCTTACACCAAGGCCACACAGGAGCTTTAGAGCCTTAGCTGTACTTTGAAGAAGGGCAGGGATGCAGCCAGATTAAGGCGGCAGTCATGGACCACCACTGCCATGGCAGCCTGACCCAGAAGAGGCATTTATAAGAAAGAGAGAGAGAGAACGAGAGAGAGGGAGAGGGAGGGAGAGGGAGGGGGAGGGAGGGAGGGAGGGAGGGAGAGAGAACCAGCCTGTAGACAGTCCCTGGGTCTACACTCTGCCCCCCACCCCCACCTGGACAGCGGGTCTCAGCACCCCTCCCTGAGAGCTGAGACTATTCTGTAGTCTCCACTGGCAGGGGCACTGCCCACTGTGGGCCAGAGGCCATGTGGGGATGTGGCCTCAGCCTGCTCCAAGGCCTGAGGGTGCCACCTTACATTGTGGCTGAGGAGACTAAAGCACTTGTGACAGGAGACAGCACTTCAGGGGACAGTCTCCCCTAAAGCCTGTCACAAGTGGCTGAAGCCCTGGGAAAACCTGAGAATGAGAAAAGTATTTACCCCACAGGCTATGCTTCCTAACTTAGAACATCTGCACAATGAATGGACCACTTTGGTCTGAGGTGGAGGTGGGGGGGGCAGGTGGGGGGCTTCTTGAGTTAAACCCAAGGGGCTGTGAAGCATACAGCGAGAGATTTCCAGTCCGTTTTTCTCCTAAGTAGGGTTTCTTCCAGGGCCTTTGTGTTTGAACCTGTAGAACGAGGGGCTGAAGGAATTTTCCATTCTCTGCAGCTCTGCTCTCCGGTGATTCTGTAAACTCCATGCTTTGACTTCCCAAAGACTTGTGTCCCCAGATACAATTCTCCAGGTGGACATACACGAGACTTTTTCCCAGAGAGAGGCCTCTCCTATGGAGGGTTCCCTAGTATCAAAAACAAGAAACTGTTCCATTTTCTGTGACAGCCTAGGGTATATCCTTATGGCCCCCAAATTCTGCTTCACTCAGTGACCTGGTTAATATAATAATTTAGGTAAGAGTTCCTACATCTTTCCTTTTTTAAAATATATTTTATGATTATGCTATTACAGTTGTCCCCTATTTTTCTCTCCGTTATTCCCCTCCACCCTATATCATCCCTCCCACCAGCATTCCCCCACCTTAGTTCATCTCCATGGGTCATACATATAAGTTCTTTGGCTTCTCCATTTCCCATACTATGCTTAACCTTACCCTGTCTATTTTGTACCTGTCATTTATGCTTCTTATTCCCTGTACCTTTTACCCCATTCTCCCTTTACCCACTCCTCACTGATAACCCTCTATGTGATCTCCATTTCTGTGATTCTGTTCCTGTTCTAGTTGTTTGCTTAGTTCATTTTTGTTTTTATAGGTTTGGTTGTTGATAGTTGTGAGTTTGTTGTCATTTTGCTGTTTGTATTTTTGATCTTCTTCTTTTTCTTAGATAAGTAAGTCCCTTTAACATTTCATATAATAAGGGCTTGGTGATTGAACCAAAACTTGCCCGGAGCGCCCCCAGATTTCTTTGGGTCAGAAAGGGCCAACTCAGGCCCTAGTGCCAGGTTTCTCCCTGTTTCCCAGATTTGTGCAGCTGACACACATCTCTCTTTTCTTTTTGGAATTTTCATAAACTTTTGAAAGTACTTGAGACAATTCACATATAAGCACATACACACTGCACACAGTTGTTCATCAAGTCATGTTCTGTGCCCTCGAGCAGGCCCTGCACTGGGCGCCAGGGTGCCAGTCTCCTGGGGACGAAGACAAGATAGCAAAATGTGAGTGATGCTGGGGCTGATGACATGGACGGGGACGTGGTCCCGTGCCTTTATCCTTTGGGCATTTGGGGTCACGTGTGAAGACAGCAGACCTAGGCTGAAAACAGAAAACTCACGCCTCATTCACAGAGCTGCAGGGAGGTCACAGAGCCCAGGAGAGTGCCCCCTCCCCCTGACCCGACTGGCCCCTCACTCACTGGTCTGATCACGTGCAGTTCCCTGGGGACCCCATTGTCTGTGCAGATGAGCCGGGGTTCATTTGGGAAACCCTTCCCTGGGAATGGAAAGGGAGATTTCAACCGTGGAGTTGGACTTTTGTGTTCATACAACTGTGTTTTGTTCAGAGGCTTTGTCTTTTTTTAAATAACACCACACAGAGAACCCTAAGAAAGTCTCCAGGCTGCGACCGACAGGCATCGTTTCTTTTTATCCCATCAGTTGGGGGGAAAAGTAAGGAAGGGAAAAGAAAGGGAAGAAAGGAAAAAGAATCCCCCCTAGGGCCCCTCCCATGTCCTTCCCATCAGCCACGTGGGTTTGCACAATTAAATCTCAATAGTTCCGTCCAGGGCTTTGTGGGGGCCCTGACTGGCCCAGGAGGACAGTCATTCCAGCGTCCTCAGAGTGACTTTCTTCTCCAATGCCTGCGGATCCCCACCCACCCCCCGCCCCACTGTGACTTCCGGGGCACCTAGCCAGACTGACTCCTCTCAAGGAGTGGGCTGTGCTCCCCACCACTGGGGAGCCTGTGCCAGGCACGAAGTGGCCCGGGCTCCAGCTGCCGGGAACTGCCATCCGTAGAGGATGCAGACGAAGCTGGCACTGGCGTCACGGGCCTTTTATGTGGCTGCACAGGGAGTTCATCTCGACTGCTAGGTTGGTTTATAGCAGGAGCAAGGAAATGGTTTATTTGGTTTTTCTTTTCTGTTAAGGACCCACCTGGGATCACATGCCTTCAAAATCATCTAGTATTTTCCATTAAAAAAAAATCCTAAACTTTCAAAATTCCTCATAAAAATAAGAGCAAAATAAAAAATATGCCTCAGCCCTAGTTAGAAAAAAAGAGAATTCAGATAGAAGGAGAGCCAGGGGCTTCTGTGGAATGGGAAGTCCCCCACTTTTCCCCTTCTCTTCCACCCACCTTGCCCCCACCCCAGAGCGTGCTGTCCTTTCCTTTGTTCCTTCTGCCCCATCCATGGATCAGTGGTTGCCTCCCCCAAACTCTCTGAAATCCCAATACCCCCACAGAGCATCCCGGGTTCTGGCCCTGACCCCTCTGCTGGGAACCTCTGCATCACCATAGCCCTTGTCCATCCTTGCCAATACCATTTTCTACCAGGACTGCTTGCTCCCCCTAGAAGGCAGGTCGGAGGTGCCACTGTGCCTCCTGCTCCCGGCGGCCTGATGCATATTAGGTAGCTGGCATGTGCAAGTGGCACTGCAGGTGACTGAATGTGAGGTCAAGCCACTAGGCAGGCTAAGCCGGTGCCACCCTGGGACCTGCCAGGGTACCGGCAGTGCTCCCCTGAAGGCTGTTCTGCCGCGTTATTCAGCGAACATTTATTAATGACACAAATCTCCCCAGTGAAAAACAGCTCATTTGGTCTTAATAGGAGGGGAGAGAACATAAGCTATGAGCTCACAGATCTTGAATTTGCCTTTTAACTGGGCTGCCTCACTTTAGCTCCATGTTATGATTTCTTCATCTGTAAAATGGGAATAATAGCAATGTCCACCCGGCCTTCATCCCTGAGTGTTTGTGAAGAAGAGTGAATGTCTGTGAGCAGCACTTCGTAAAGCTTACAGATATAAATGACTGCCAAGCGAGGTCTCCCGTGCTGGGAAGTATCATTTCTTAAGCAATTACTGTCAGTAGTTAGAAACTGATTTGAGAATGAACAGAATAAAGACTGGTAAAACAAACAAGCAAAGAAGCAAACCTCTCTCTAAAATTATGGTCTTCCTGGTGTTGGAAGTGGGGTGAGAGGACCCTAGGGAAGAGACCCAGCAGGTCTGAAGGGGAAATGGCAACCGGTTTTACTGGAGCCAGGAGGATGCATCAGGCAGTTTGGACATGAAGGCTAGGCCAGCATTTGGAGAGGCCGCACATGTGTAATAGTGGAGCTATGGAGAATTTCTAAGCAAAAAAGGGGGGTGTTGGGAGCTCTGTTTGAGCATGGTCATTGGGGCAGGCCATGTGGGATACGGAAGGGAAACACCACAGACAGAGCCCCCTAGCAGTCAGGCAGGATGTGGCCTGGGCTGTGGCAATGGTGAGGAGAGGGCAGGTTTAGACCCACGCTGTTCGGAGGGAGCACTGCAGGTGACCAGTGAGTGGAGGAGAAGCGGGGAGAGAGCAGCCCCACGACACCAAGGCTGGGGCATCTGTTATCTTGGGCACCTCCATTCGTACAGGGCACTGTAGCTGCCTGTGGCCTGTCCGCCTCTCACATTGGACCGTATGCTCCTTGAAACAGGTGTCGTAGCAACATCACATGCCCAGCTTCTGGCCCATGGAATATGCTACCAAATGTGTGTGTGGAATGAATGACTGACTCAAATTTATACAGCACCTTCAGAAGAACCCCTTAGGGAACACTAGGGCTCCTTAGGTCTGAGGGAGCTTCATTTTGGATAGCATGGTCCCCTGGGTCCTGCCCCATCCCAGGGTGGATGTGACTCTGGGAAGTTTCCAGCTGCCTCACTCCAGGCTTTGCCTTCATGCATCCTGTGAGAACACAAGAGCAGCCTGCATCACAAGCTGCTCATCTCTGAGAGCCACCAAGGCCAGGTTTGTGGAGCTGGTACTCTGAGCTAGGCCGGGGGCTACAACGTAAATGGACTCATTTAATTCTACTTCATCTTTATGGTAACCCTTTAAAAGGGTTAGAATCCCATTTATCAGAAGTAAAAACTGGGACTCAAAAAAGTTCAGTAACGTGTCCAGAGGGCCACACAATAAGGCATGATGAACCCAAATCACTGTGCTGTGAGCTGCCTGAGGGTGGAATTGCATTGCATTCACTACCGTATCCACCAAACCCCGCCCACATTGTGCAATTTTGAGTGTTTATTGAATGAATGAATGAATGAATGAATGAAACAAGATTTTGTGATTCCAAAGCTCAAATGCTGTCTGAGCCTTCACTGCCTCATGTGGAAACAATACGGACCTCCTGGTCGTGAGGTTGAAATGGGTCCTGGCAATATGCTTGGTAAACATAGGGGTGCATAAGCCACCTTTCTTCCAGAATTCCCAAACGCCTGGATGGCCGACAATGCTTGCAGATATCTGTTTGGAGAGGTTTGGCCTTCAGAGCTCAGCTCACTTCCCACTGGGGCTCGTCTGTGGGTCCGATCTGATACTTAAAACTGGCACCGTCAACAGCCACCAGGCAAACAGCAAAACTTGCTGGAGAAGTGAACAAACTCCTTTTATTTCATCCGCATCTGAAACCTGCTCACTACTCCCAGCTACCACCCCCAGCCTGACCACACCTCCCAGCCCTATGCTCTCCACCCCTCGCCACACTCTGCAGCCCTTTGTCAAGGAACTCAGAGGAAGTGAAAGGTTAACTGAAAGGCGGACGTGGTTGTTGCCAGAATAAGTTAGTGGTGGGGTTGCAGTCTCAGCCACTGTTGCTAAAGTTTCAACTGCTGCGGCTACACAGAGCCGGCCTTGTTCTCTCGTGAAAGTTCTAGTCCCAGTTTTGTTCCAGGGATGGAGACACTTCAGCAGGGCCTTTGTGGCCGAAGAATCCCCTGGACAATAGGGCCACCCTCCTCCAAAGTGCCTGGTCCCAACCGCAGGGAGGGCCGAGGCCCACAAACCACAGGGTGGCTCAGCTCGCGTGGATGTGGAAAGTTCCATGAAAGTGGAGGACAAAGGGAGGGCTCCGGCCTCCGCTGTGCCAGCCTCCTCCTAGGCCAGGTCTCAACCCCAAGGAAGGCTCCTGGTGGTGCCAACATCAGCACGTCCACTGGGGCACAAGACAGGATATCTAGACCTCATTGAACTGCCTCACTCAGAAGCTGGCTCTTTTCTGCCTGGCATTAATGACCCCGCTTCACCTAGAGTGCCAAGACTGTTTCAAGATCAAATGCACAGAGTTTAGTGGGTGAAGGTAAGGGTGGAGACAAGGGGAAATTTTAGGGAGCCAAGTGCCATGGGAAGCACTTTTAAAATAATTAGTACTTATTAAGCACCTACTATGTCCTGGGTATTGTGTTAAAAAAATTTATATACATTCTTTTATTCTGTGTCCCAACAGTCTTATAAGGAAGGCAGGATCATTATTACCATCATCATCCCACAGGTGACACTGCTGAGAGGTTCGCAGAGGTGGAATGACTTGCCTAAGTCCCCACAGTCTGTAACTATTGAGTAGAATTTATTTGCAGGATTAGAATCCATGTCTGCGCAACACAGAAGCCTATGTTCTTTTCTCTTCATTGAAATATAAAAACTGACACACAATATACTGCATGTTTAAAATTTCCACATATCTGAATTCATCACCAACATGAAGATGGGGAACATGTTTGTTTGCCCGCAAAATTCCCTTGTGACCCTTTGTGTACCTTCCTCTAGTTTCCAAGCAACTATAGATCTGCTATCACTACATGTCAGTTTGCAATTTCTAGAATGCATGATTTATAGAATTATACAATATGCATGGTTTCAAAAATCTGGCTTTTTTGCCTTGGGGTAACCCTTTTGAGAGTCACCCACGTTGTTGCATAAATCAATAATCTGTTCCTTTCGATTGCCAAGTAGTATTTCATTGTACAGATATATCAAATCTTGTTAATCCATTTCTCTGTTGGTGGACATTTGGGTTATGTCCAGTTTCTGGCTGCAGAGACACACACTTTCATTTCTCTTGGGCAGAATGGAAAGACTAGATCACATGATAGGCTACATATTTAACTTCTTAAGACACTGAGAACTGTTTTCCAAAGTGGTTGTATCATTTTGAATTTCTACAAATAGTGTATAGAGATTCCAGTTGCTCCAGATCCTTGTCAACACGTGGTAGGTTCAGTATTTAATTTTAGCCACTATAATATATGTCCAGTGGTAGGTACCTCATCTTTTTATGTGCTTATTTGTCATACTATATCTTCTTTGGTAAAATGTCTATTCAAATCTATTGTCCAGTTCTTAATCAAGTTGTTTGAGTTCTTATGATTACCTTTTGAGAGTTCTTTACATATTCTGAAATCAAATCCTTTATCAGATCTCTGATTTTTCTCCCAGTCTGAGTCTTGTCTTTTTATTCTCTTAACAGTACCTTTTGAAGAGCAGAAGCTCTCAATTTTGATAATGTTCGATATCTCAAATTCTTATTTTATGGATGATGCTTTAGTTGTGGTATCTAAGAAGTATTTGCCTAACTCAAAACATCAATGGGTTTTTTCCTGTGTTTTCTTCTAGAAGTTTTATAGTTATAGTTTTTAAGTTCTATGTTTCATTTCATAAAAATTTAAGTATAAGGTAAATTGAAGGATTTCTTTGCATACCCAATTGTTTCACCACTGTTGGTTGAAAATAACTATCATTTCTTCATTGAATTGTTTTTGCACTTTTGCCAAAAATTAAGTGTCCAAATATGTATGAGTTTATTTCTGTACTCTCTATTCTGTTGATCTATTTGTCTATTAATCTATTTATCTATCTTTATGCCAGAATCACACTGTCCTGATTACTCTAGCTTTAAAATAAATCTTGAAATCGACTATTGTTAATTTGTTCAGTTTATTGTTCTTTGCAAAGTTGTTTTGGTTTTCTAGGTCCTTTGTACCACCCTATGAATTTTAGAACCAGTTTGTCAATTTCTACTAAAAAAAAATCTGCTGGGCTATCAATAAAGCTCATACCCATAGTTACATGATAATCATATTTAAATTTTGACCCAAATCTTTGAGTTTGACATTATTTTCACTAGTTTATAGATGAAGAAACCAAGAGCCATATAGGTTATAGAGTCTCAATAGTGACACAGTAGACACTTAAACCCAAGTCTGCTATAATTCTTGCTCTCACTACACTGAAGGTTGGAAGGGGCCAGCTTCGTCATAAATGTTGCTTCAGTTTTCAGCTGGGATTTCCCATTGGGACATTGGGTTTATTCAACACTTGAAACCATCATTTGATGTTTATGTGATTGCAAAATAGACCATCTAAAAGGTATCCTTAACGCTGCCTTTCTCTGGCCTACCTTCATCCTCATTTCTTCAGTGATGGGAAAAACACAGCACTCGTATCCACCCATGTAGTACCATCCTTCTAAGTCTCACTAACCATTTCCATAACAAGAACTTACCAAACTTTCTTATAAATGCTCAAATACTCATCTTTAAAAAAAAAATGTCACTCTCCTACTCATAATCAATGACTCCCCAACACTACTGAAATTAAGTTGGCTCGTGAAGGCTTGCACACTCAGGGCAGAAAGACACCCAGAGGCCACGTATAGCAAACAGGGAGAAGCGACGTTCAGGCCTGTTGTTTCAGATGCGAGAGCTGACTACCACGGAGTGGAAGTCACTTAGGTGTAAGGAATCTGTAACTCCACCTCCCTCCCTTAGGAATTCTGGTTTTGACTGTGTTTGCTTTTGAGCTTTATGGCAATAAAGCTGTGGTTTTGATTGCAATCCCAGTCTAATGTTTTTCCCTCCAAAAATGTAAAATACTCTGACATGCAAGGCTCTCCTCAACTGCATCCCCGCCCATTCTCTGCTCTTTCCTGACTCTGTACAACTGTGTCCGCAGCAGTAGGCCCTTCCGACCTCTCAGCCTTGCTTTCTGCTGGTCCCTCTGCCAGTGGTGAACTCTCCCTTTTCTACCTGCATCTGTTCCTTCCTGAAACACCCTCACTCCCTGTTATTTCAGGCTGATCTCGAATGTTACCTCTTCCATGAACATTTCTGATTCCTCCAGCTGCATGAATAGGTTCTTTACCTACCACCCCGAGTTCCCATCTTCCTGGGTCTGAGATGAAAAATGTACCAGAAGGGGTTAACGGCAGATCGGTGACTACAGAAGAGAAGGTTAGTGAATTTGATGCTATAACAACAGAAATACAAAATAAAAGAAAGTCAAACAGAGAATAGGAAAAGTGAACAGTCCCACCAGCTGTGGGACATCCCCAAGTGGTATCATATAAGGGTAATTGGGTCACAGAAGAAGAGGAGGGGATGCACGGGAAAACACAGGAAACAACTTAATTAAACGTGCTTACTCACAGATCCAGAAGGTCAACAAACCCCCCAAGCTCAAGGAACATGATGAAAAATACAAGGCATATCCTGATCAAAGTGCTTAAAACCAGGGGTAAAAAGCAATTCGTGAAAAAAGACTTAGCAGGTACGAAGGAACAAAGAAAGGAATGAAGCAGACCTCACATTGAAAACAATGCAGGTCAGAAGATTGCGAAGAAGGATCTTCAAATTCTGACAAGGAAAGCCAGCTTAGAATTCTGTACCCAGAGAAAATATTGGGTTGGCCAAAAAGTCTGTTTAGTTTTTTTCCATGAAATAAAAGACACATTTTTCACTTTCACCAATAACTGTATTGATTGGGATATTTGAGTATGTTGGCCACTTCCCACTATCGGCTTCTAGTGGGTAGAGGCCAGGGGTGCTGCTAAACGTCTTGTCTTCCCACACATAAGACAGCCCTACAGCAAAGAATTATTTGGCCAAAATGTCAATAGCACCAAGAAACTTTGCAAACCACTTTTGACATGTTCGATCAGTCATAGCACCTTTTCCACACACTGCACAAATCTTTTTTTTTTGCATTTCAATTGCATTTTTACCTTTCTTGAAA
The DNA here is from genome assembly GCA_004027475.1 of Anoura caudifer. Taxonomy (NCBI): domain Eukaryota; kingdom Metazoa; phylum Chordata; class Mammalia; order Chiroptera; family Phyllostomidae; genus Anoura; species Anoura caudifer. Next base: position 609,884 of record PVKU01000183.1, read on the forward strand.
TAATAAAGCACAATGTGCTGAAACTGTTGTGTATCTTCTTCCATCTTCAATATTAAAATGGCTGCACAAAAATTTGACAATTTTGATAAGTTGTTTTTTAATGTACGCTGATGTGACAGCTGCCACAACACAATCTAACAAAACTGTTTCGAATGAAGTTAAAGACCATGAGGCACTACAAGAGCCATTGTACAGAAAAACTAAACAAACTTTTTGGCCAACACAATGTCTTTCACACATAAAGTTCTTCAGACATATATTGTAAAAGCTGAAAGAGGCCATCGGCAGAGACCTACAGTACTGGAAATATTACGAGAAATCCACCAAGAATGGTGCCAGATGGAAACCTGGGTCTCCCAAAAGGGGTGCAGAGCACCAGGAATGGTGACTGCTCAGGTCGGAATGTATGATTTTTCTTATTATTTAAATCACTCTTAAAGACCATTTTAAAAAAGATAATTTTGCCTGTTTCAAGTACTACTAATAATATATTGGGGAATTTACCATCTATGTTGAGGTAAAATGTATAATAGCAATAATATAAAGGTTGAGGGAACACAGAATAAAAGTGCACCTTTGTAAGATTCTTGTATCATACGTGGAGTATAATATTATTTGAACTAAAGATGTGCATCATGAACCCAAAGCTAACACTAAAAATCAGAACAAAAAGGTGTGGCTAATACGCCAATAAAGAGATAACATGAAATCATAAGGTATATTTAATTAATTCAAAAGAAAGCCCTGACCAGTGTGGTTCAGTTGGTTGGGCATCATTCTGCAAAATGGAAGGTCACCAGTTCGATTCCCAGTCAGGGCACCTGCCTGCATTGCAGACCAGGTCCCCAATCAGGGGTATGCAAGAGGCAGCCAATTGAGGTTTCTCTCACACATTGCTGTTTCTCTTCCTTTCTTTCTCCCTCCCTTCCCCTCTCTAAAAATAAATAAATAAAATCTAAAGAAAAAGAAAAAGAAGAAAAAGCGGAAAGAGGAAACAAAAAGTCAATCAGACAAGTAGGAAAAACCAAGAGAATAGATTTAAAAGAGTAACACGGTAGATCGAAGCCCAGCATATCCATAATCACATTAAATGAAAATAGTCTAAACTCCTGAATTTGAAGGTAACATAGAAAACAAATATTTGAGACTTTTAACAAACGGTGAGTTTGGGTGAAAAGTGTATGGGATCTGGTCACTTTTCTTACATTTCTTCTGTAACTTGGAAATCAGTTTAAAAATAAAAATTAAAAATATAATTAATATCTGTAATTATTAAAAAATAATTTGTTATTTTTTAAACTCTCACTACCATAAGGTTTTGCAGCATCCTGCTTCTCCCTCTTGCTGAATACTGGCAGGGCTGTGCTTCGGAATCAGCCTTGGGCAGGGAGTGGAAGATCTGAAATCCTGTTTCTTTTCCACCCGTACTTGACTTGACTTCTCTGAGCCTTATTTTGCTTTCCTAAGACTTGGGCACAATACAACCTATCTCAAAGGGTGAGTGTGAGACATATGCCAGGATGCCCCATGCTGGCAAGTCATGGGTGCCCAGTGAAAGGCATGCTGCCCACCAGAGAGTCTAAAACCAGGCTTTCTGAGCTTGAGTCCCTCTCAGCCCTGCAAGGTACAGCTGACAAGGACCTTGTCTCAGGAGCGAAGCCAAGGCTGGTACCAGGATGCGACCAGGGGCAGGCACCATTTAGCTCTGGCCCATCTGCTGCCCTCACCCACCCCCAGGCCTCCTTCCCGAAGGCTTTCTCTGGGAACCATTCAGGTCAAGAACACACCAATTCACTACCCCACCCCCATCCCACACCAGCACCGAGGGAGAGGATGCCTGGCTGCAGACAGTGAACCCCTGCGGTGTCCCCTCCTCTTCATCCTTACTGCCATGTCCTGCGAGACCCTGTCATTTTACACCTGGACTATGGTAAAGACTCAGAAATGGTGGCCTAGCAGCCCCCAGCCCTCATCTCCAAATCTCTCCTCTTCATACCTGAGTCAAAAGGATCTTTTCAAAAAGCAGTTCTGATCATGTCTTTTTCTTGCTCAAAACCCTTGCATGGCTCCCCATCACCTTCAGGGTGAAAAATTTCAAGTCCTTAGCTTGTCACATTTTAATTCAAACCCTATTCTTCAGTCTTAATCCCTAGTCTTCCTTCCTTTCCTTGACAAAGACCTGTGTTGGGTATATTCATACCAGCCCAGCTTCTGCTACCTGACTCCCTGCAAGGCATTTAGTGAGCACCTGTTACGTGCCAGACACCACATTAGGTGCGTTGTCACTGTACACTTGCTTAACCATTACCACCTCTTGCCTGTGATCTAGGATTATTACTCAATTCTTCATGTTAATCCCTACAAAACTTTGAGACTCTTGAGCTCAAAGTACATGTTCTTCTTCTCCCCTCTGTCTCTTCCAAAAGTACCCAGCCCAGGGCCAGGCCAGGAGTCAGACTAGAATGGAACAGAAAGAACCCTGTGTGCCCAGAGTGAACTGCCAAGTTCCCCGGGTCCTGCAGGGCTTTCCAAAACTTTGTGCGCGCCTGCGTGCAGACACGGGTCCAGACAATCCCTTCCCCAGCCGCCAGCCTTCCCCCCTGAGGACAAGGTCTGGATGTTACTGGTACATGACATAGGAGTGAAGTGAGACCTCTGGACAAGGAAAGTTATAAAGTTTCCCAAGATTTCGGGGGCTGTGGGCATCTGGGTTCCCACGTGGAGGCCTGTGGACTAGGGGCTGGGAGCTGGGGGCGAGGGTGAGGTAGGGTGGGGAGGGAGGTGTTTCTCCCCCAAGCCTTCCTGCCTCTAGTCCCTGCCATTTCTTGACATTCTGGCAGTTGTGGATCTCACACTTTCGCTGCGGACGGAGAGTGAGGGTCGCAGAATCCATGGTCTAGTTTAGGGTGCACAGGACACCCAGAGGCATGGAGCCTGACCTGACCGGGCAGCTGGGGATAGATGAAGTCTCTCCAGAACTTGGCATCTCCAAGCCAGCTCCTTGGCCACGGATGTATGTAATATTAGGCAATACACTTCACAACGCAGAGCTTGTAAAATGAGGGTCACAGTAGCAGAGCACAGGGTTGTGCGACCATGGAGTGAGCAGATTCTGCAGAAGCTGGGTGGGGGCAGGTGCAGAGGTTGGTGTGAAATGCAGGGGAGAAGGAGACGCAAGGAGAATTCTTGTCGATGGAAACAGTTGTTTTTGCTGTGTTTCCTTGGGGAGGGGTGTAGTAATGATGGTTTTTTGTTCCTTGACATTAGCAATAAAGTCCTTTAAAAGCCTTCTATGACCTGGTGCGCAAACTGGCAGGAGCCTGCGCCTAGACACTCTCCACAGAGTCTCAAGCAACTCCGTTCTCCTGGGCCTGCTTTTCTCCACCTGCAGGTGAGGAGGTTGAGCCCCCAGCTCTGGCGTGCTTTCTATCAGCCATTTTACACTCTCTCCCACCCCACCCCCCACCCCACCCCAATGCAAACCGGAAAAGGCTTTGGGAATGCAAAAAGCAGTATGATAAATGCCCGGACATTACTTAGAGGGAGGTTTCCAGTCTCCCTTTCTCAGTCTGCCTGGAATGGTTTTCAGATAGAATGGACCAGACTCAGGACGGGAACAAATCAGGTGTACCCTGGTGGTGTGGAGGGGATTCTGAACTGACCCATCTTCTGACGTTTCTGGATGGTGGTTTGGAAGGAGGCGGTACCGTGAGGCATGGGGGGCGGGGCGGCCACCACCTTCTGAAAACACACACGGGAGCCGGAGCATGAATGAACACGGGCTCCTAGACCGTCCTCCTGTGATCAGCCCCCGCCACCCCCCAACCCCCTCCCATGCTCAAGACAGTAGGGTGGAGCCAGACTACACGCTGGCCCTGGAAGGGCCCCAAGAGGTAGAGACCAAGTGTGTTCTTTAACAGAGTCAACCGGAAGCCAGAGTCTGGAAGGGGCTTGGCTCAGCAAGGGCCAAGCTGAGCTCAGTCTGTGCTGGGCTGTCCCATCAGTGCGCCCTGCCGCGCCCTGCAGCACATTGGCTTCACACTATAAGGGAAAGTCTCGAAGTCAGAAGGCTTAAAGCAGGTGAAACTAACCCATGTTAGAGGTCCAGATACTGGTCCCCTTGCAGGGGGAGGTCCCTGGGAGGGAGCCCAGGAGGGCTTGTGTGACGCTGCAAATGTTCTGGCTGCTGACCTGCATGGTACACAGGTGTGACATTTTGTGAAAATTCATCAAGCTGTACAGATGATACACGTACATTACACTTCAATAAAAATGCATTTTAAAAAAGTGAGCCACAAAGAGAGTGCAAGGCAAGCATGTGGCTTAGCACTGTTGGGCAGCCCCCCGACCCTGCCGCCCTTACCTCACCTCCTGGGGCGTGCAGCAGAGGGTAGTGTGTGTCTGATTCTTCCAGCCTGCCTCCGGGAGCGGGGAGGCTGCAGGGCCGGTAGCCCCCGAATATTGGCAGAGCAAACACATGGGCCTCCCAGCACACTGTCTCCTCTGTGTACTCAGGGTGTTAGGCCAGGCTCTACCGAGCTGCACTTCACGGTGACAAAGACAACAATGCCACCATCTCGTAATTGTCAACAGTGTCTCTGCGCTCAAGTCTTTGGACCAATATTTGCAGAGCCAGAGGAGCCACGTCTGCTCTGCAATATTGACTTGGATTCATCACGCACCAGAAAAAGCAGAGTGCTAGGGCCTGCCTGCCGCTCTGCCGTGGCCTTGGGGAAGGATCTGGCCTCAGGGAGGATGCGTGGGGTGATGGAAAACCAGCTCGCTCGGCTGTTGTCACTATGTTCTTCCCTATATCCCCCGAGAGTCAGCTTCAGGAGAGGAGTCAGGAATTTCCAGACTGCTGAGTCACATTGCCAAAGGTCCCCTGTAAATCCAACCTGCAGGACTTGCAGAGCTGGGGAAAATGAGGCATGACGCCCACATTCTTGAACTCCAGTTTTCAGGAAATGGCAATTGGAAAGCTGTTCTTCATGAAGTTTTCATTTTCATAAACGGGCTAAACCCTATAAATGTTAAATGTGTTTGCCTCCAGGTCAGGGCTTTACTTCTCCCAGTGATTTCTGAGTGAGACGCTTTCCCACTGACAGACGCAAGAGACTACTTTCCTGAGACTGTGTTGCCAAGGGAGGCCCCTGCTCCCTTTTGTGAGCTCTAGGCCTCAGCTCGGGCCGTGACCTGTGACCTCCTGGCTCCCAGACTTGCCAGGAGGCCAGCCCGAGTCAGCTGGACAAACTGCCTCGGGCACGGCTCTCCACAAGGGGCTGCCCCCCTAGCTGCAGGTGCCCTGCTCCAGGGATGGCTTTGCTCTTCCATCCAGTGGCAAGGAGCTTAGACATCTTTGCTCTCTGAGAGGGTTTCTCTTTTTCCTAATTTATCAGAAGGCCTCAGATGAGACTCGGTGCCCTGCCCTCTCTCTGCCTCCAGGGCCCACCCATTCAGTGAGGCCTCCGATAACCATTAATTTAGCCAATTTCCTGGGCCACACCATCCCCCAGGATCCCCACTTTGGTGGGCAGCAGCGGAACAAGACTCCCTGCTGTTTCCCTTCCCTTTTAATTACACGGGGGACAAGCTTCTTTGGGCTGACTTTGGGAGGCGAGCCCCGGGCCAGCCTGGCTGCCCTCCACGAAACAATGCGCACATGTTCCGGAGAATTCCCTCCTCGCCTAATCCGGGCTGGGAAGAAAAGGGCTTTTCTTCTTGTTGTCAAAGGGGGTCTTCGATGCTAAGATACCATTTTGTGTCTCAAGTCATGTCACGGGACTTCTGCCTCGGCCGTGGCAGCCTGCTCTTTAGAAATGAAAGACACAGTCCTTGCTTCACCTCAGGACAAGTGCCCCCCACCCTGCCCTCCTCTGCAAATGAAGGGGGTTGGGGGCCAAGGGAAGCAGGAAAAGCTCCCAGCTCCCACTGTTCCTTTCTCATCCAGGCAACCTCAGATTTCTGGACTATTTGCCCAAAGGATGAGTAGGGAGGGCTGAACCTCACCTGCTGATCTTAAGGGTCATGAATATTCTTATAATCCCCTGGATAGAAGGGCCCTTTCATTAGAGAAGCAGATTCCTCTGCTGCCCTGGGGCTTGCCGCCGCCACCCCCTCCTCCCCATGGCTGGCCTGCCTTTCTGCTCCAAAGCCGCTGGGTCCAGGCTGCCTCCTCCAGGCGGATGGAGAACCCATTTCCATAAGGCATTTCTGCGCTGCTTCCATTGCTAACCCAGGTCCCTACTTCACAGATTGAAGTAAAGGGAATAAGAACAAAGAAGTTACAGAAATGCCACCTGCTGCTCGGAAAGGGCTGGTGTCAGTGCACAGAGAACAAACTCGCTGCGCCACTGGTGGCTGCACGCGCTTCTTCGTCTGCACTTCCCTTCTTTTGGCAAAAGCATTAGACCTAGCTTTTGGAAATGCTCACAAAAATCAGATGGAGTAATAAAAAATAAATGGGGGGATGCCAAATAAAATCAAGTCAGGGGAACATTTAATACCGTAGACATGTAAATGTGAGTTTCCATGTGACAGCAAGAATAAGCTGAGAATTTAGTTCTGGGCTTCCTAGCAGCCAAAGACATGGGAGAGACGTGGTCGATAGATGGTCAGAGTGGACTGGTCACTGGGGAAACCAGGTTCTCCCAATACAGAGGCCTGAGACTCTGTCAGTGGTGGGTCCCCAAGCAAACATAAACACTGTTCGCTGCATTAAAAATGTCATCACGTGGCATGGACAGCGTGTGGGAGCAGGGGGTGGGCTGGATAGAGAAGGGAAAAGGGGGAAACATTGGGACAACTGTAAGAATAAACAAAATTGAAAAAACAAATAAAATAAAATTTACAAAAATGTCATCCCTGATGTAACAGTTTCATTAAGCTGCGCTTTAAAATAATTTACAACTAGATTCTCTGCAAATTCTCAAGAGAAGTGAAGAACCATGTGGCAGCCCAGGCTTTCTGCAGAGTCCGGAAGCACAGCTCACCGAGTCGGGGGCGGGAGGTGGTGTGCCCAGGGGCCTGCCTGAACACACCTGGCTGCAGGGGAGTTGGGCTCTTAGAGACCGAGCTGGGCAGCTCTCAGCTGGAGCTGATCAGTTGCAGGATAGTGAGTCCTCAGGGTACAGCTGGGCCAGGCAGCTCTGTGGCCTTAAGGGAGCCAGACCTGGGAGATGGGCTTGCTGGTCAGGGCAACGCTGCGCTCTGCACAGTGTGGAAGAAACACATCTGGGGAACAACGTTCAGGTGTCAGTGTGAGTGAGTGAATGCTGCAGGGAAGGGACAGGGTTCCATCAATATTCCTCATGCAATTCTTGTCCTTGGCTTGGAAATAACTGTGAATTGGATCTTATTGTAGTTTAACCAACATGGTATGAGAATAGTAACATTCACCATGCACTGGACTCTTTGAAAGTGCTTTAAAATGTATTATTTTATTTTAACCCTAAAAACTCCATGAGTTCTACTGTATACTCACACATGCACATTTTTTTTTTAAAGAGATGAGGAAAACAAGGCTTAGAGGAGAACTTCTCTGCCATCACACACTTAGCAAGTAGCAGTGCCAGAATTTTAACCCAGTTCTGTCTGTTTGCAGGACTCAAGGGCTCCACCATCATACTATCTCAGGAAGAAAATCAGGCTAGAAATCGGAACTGAAGTCTTTGGTTCTGTTTTTGCTCCAACAAGCCAGCTTTGTGGTGTTTTCCTTTGGGGATTTATTTCTGCCGTGCTTTCAAACAGAGTTTGAGTCTCTAAACTACTTCAGAGCTCAGTCGTTCATTCAAGAAGAATCTACTGTGGTAGGCACTGTGTTGTGGGAAAATCAGATGGTGACTCTCCTCTCCCTGAATCTACAGTCTGAGCTGAGAAGGTGGACACTGAATAAGTAACCAGACATGTGACATATCCTAGAGAAGCAGAGTTTAGGGTGCCACTGAGCGGGGCGTAGGTCAGGGAAGAGCTCCTAAGGGCAGTGGCAATCAAGCTGAGCCCTGAGGATAAGTGGCAGTCAGTCCAGCTGATGGAGGATTGAGGGTTGAGGAGAGGATGCGCAAAAGCCTGGGGGAGTATAGTGTGTCTTCAAAGACCTGTAGGTTCCGCGACTGGACACCAGGAGAAAGGAGGCCAAAGAAGGTGGAGGCAGACCTGTCAGGACCTGAAAGCCTTGTTGGTGATTCTGGACTTTGTCATAAGGACAGTGCCAGCCTAGGGAAAGGTTTTTAGCAGAATAACAGTCATGCATGTAATTCAAAGATGGCATTGGGCAGTGTGGAGGTAAGCCAGAGGGAAGCAAGGGGGCAATGAGTTAGATCATGGCTGGGGCCACCACAGTGACATGGGGATGGAGAGGCGTGAATGGATCTGACAGATGCTCACAGATCTGTGATAGGCCGTGGTGATGACTGGGTGTAGACGTTGAGGGAGGGGGAAGAGGTAAGGATAACGCCTAGTTTTGGGCTTGTGCCATCAGGTGAGCAGTTTTGCCATTTAGTGAAATGGGGCAGAATGGAGTGAGTGTAAGTTGGGGAAGATGATGATGAGTTTAGCTATGAGAGACCTTTGAGAAATGCATGGGATAATGTTAAATAGGCATTGGGAATCGCTGGCAATGAAATCATCATTGATGCTGTGGGAGTGGATGCAATTTAGGGAGGGAAACTCGTCAGGGAGAGAAACTCGTTGAGAATAGGGCCAGCACAGAGCTCTGTGGAACTGCAATACCTAATGATTGAGTAGAAGAGAAGAACCAGCAAGGGAGCGATAAAACAAACAGCCAGAAAGGCAGGAGAAAGTCAGAGCGTGCTGTGGTGGAAGCTGAGAGATGCAAATATTTCAAAGAAGGGGTGGTCAAGGTGTGCGATGTGATGACAGGTCAAGTGGGATGTGGCCTGAAGACTGCCCAGCAGGTGTAAGACATGGGCAGTCAGGTACCAGCGGGGACAGCGGTTCTTGCGGCGTGGTGTGGCTGGTCTGAACATACAGCTTGCACCAACGATCACTGGCATTGGCTACACGGGCTTCTACCACCTGCCACTTAGAATATATCTTGAATACAAGCTGGAAAACTAAGAAGTAATTCTCATGGGGAATGCATTTTACACAAAGGGTCTGATTTTATAGCTAAGCCTCAGAGTGCAAAGCAGTAATTTTCAAAATATTAGTCTCTTAAAAATTGTTGAGTACTGAAAAGAGTTTTTGTTTATATGGGTTATTCTATTTATATTCAAGATTTTACTTAATATCTGATATTGATATATTAGAAATTAAAGATAAGAAATATTTAAAATATTTTTTCATTAACTTAAAAAATAAAACAATTTCATGTTAACATAAGTTACATTTTTTTGATAAAAAAGGATACACAAAAATTGCAGCAATAAGAGTAGCTTTTAAAAAAATTTATAATTCTCTTTACTGTTTGAACTGATAGAAGATAACTGGATCCTTATATCTGCTTCTGCATTCAATCATTGCAATATATTGTTTTGGTTGAAATACTGTACTTAGCTGCATAACGTGCTCCCGTGTATAATGAGCACCTACCTTTTTGTGTGCATTATACACAGGATTATCATGCCTGTTATTATACCCATGGTATGTAATCATTATACCCATGTATAATGCATGCCCTTGTTTTCCCCTCAAAAGTTTAGACAAAAAATTGTGCATCATACAAGGCAAAATATGAGATGTGAAGAAAACCTGGCCTCACAAAGTAATATAATTAGAGAAGAGAAGGAAAATTTAATAACCTTTTTGGGTGATTGTAACTCTTCCTTGTTACTTCACCAGCACTTGACAAAAGTTGGGTGCCATGTGGAATCTGAAACCATATCGATGAACATTCCATACTCTGGAATGTGCCTTCCACTTGGAAAGAGTCTTGCCCTATGCCTGATTTGGTCCAACTGCCATTTGGAAAACACCGGTCTTCTTGATTATGCAGACCTTCCAACACATTTCTTTTTACAGTTTAAAAACAATCTCATTCATTAATATCATTGTCCATCTCATCAGAAAGGGTCTGTGGCTCAGACATGGGATAAGGGGATGGCTGGAACTGCTCTCAGAGAGATGGGCAGATCCCATATCAGGAAGAGCTATATGCTGAGAACTTTAAACTGCAAAGCTATCTGGAGACAGTTTTGATCATGTGATCACATTGACATTTGGGATACCTCATTCTGGCACGAGTGGGGAGGACACACAGAAGAGAGCTGAGGGTAAAGGCCTGCGGCGCTAATGGGGGTGAGACATACCAACCGTCTGATGTGCATACAGACAGTAAGGCTGGCACAAAAGATAATGAGATAAAAACTACAGAAATCAGTGGTTGGGAAATTCCTATGTGTCGGTTGTAGTGCTTGTCACCAAAATAGTGAAATCTGGAGAAGAGACAGGTTTAATGGAGAAAGGGATGGCTGCACTCTGGACAGGCCAAGTGTGAATTGTCTGAGGGACATGCAAGCAGACAGCTGGAGCTGGGGTTTGGAGCACGGGGAGAAGAACAGGAGGGAGCTGGAGTTCAGAACCCCAGGCAATTACTGGGGTGGGGAGCTGGCCAGCCAGGGAGAACATGCGGCTGGGAGAGTGTGAGGGTCAGCTCTAGGAGAGGCAGTGTTCAGGGAGGTCTGCATGCATTGTTTTGTTGTTGCAAGGAAAACTAGAAGAAAATGATGTCACAAAAGTACAGAAGGCAAAGAAACGAGAGAGAGAGAGAGAGAGAGAGAGAGAGAGAGAGAGAGAGAGAGAGAGAGAGAGAGAGAAAGAAATGGCCTTAAGGGATCAAGCAAAATAAATATAAAAGTGTGTGGGTGAATTAGCAGCGTGGTGGTGGGGGGGCGCTGGTGGCCTCAGTGAGAGGCCACTGGCGGAGTGGCGCTGGTGGTGGCAGAGAGGATGTGGGGATGTGGTGGAGGGGCCTAGCTGGTGAAAGGACATGCCAGCTTGGAGTGAGCTGAGGAATGAATAGGGGATGATTTCTTTTTCCAGAGCTTGGCTGGGACTGAATGGAGAGTGCAGGATTTACAAATATGTGGGCTTTCCAGAAGACACCAATTTATTTCTAGATTCTGGGATTTAAGGACATTTGAAAAGTTCATTTGCCTCACTTTCCGATAATTATATACAGAGTACCCAGAACACAGTAAGTTAAAGTGATGGTATAAAATGAGAATGAAGAAAAACCTGTTCAAATTAGAAAAATGTAAAAATAGCAAATGTTAGCAATCATACTGAATACTCCGAAGGCCCAAAATCCAAATTCATCTATATACCCACATGGTTGATAAAGAGACTGGGTAGTAGGGTTCTTAGCAAATAATAAGCTGACCCCTTTCCTGCCTGGCCATGAACAAAAGTCAAACTCATCCAGCTTACTGTGTCCTCTCTCAGGCAGCCAATCAATAGTCTCTTCAAGAGCTTAGTTTGGATTTCTGTCTTTGCCCTTCCCTGTTGCAGCGCAGAGTAACCCGGGCCCCTGCCCTCCAACCTTGGCAGGGAGGAGCTGCAGGGTCTGAGCTGATTCCCTGGCAGTCAGGGGTGCCCCGCACAGGGCCGCCTGGGTCCCAAGCACCTGGGTGTGGTGAGGTGCACCAAAGAGCCAGCAGAGCTGCTTCTACTTGCAAACATTTCTGGGGGAGCAGGAAATTTCTTAGCTGAAGTCCCCAAGAGCCTGCCTTATGAACTCACCACCTCTCCAACTTCTCTGGCCTTCTTTGCTAATGATAACTTCTCCCCATGCTTCCTACTGAGCAATGCAGTCCATTTACGGTTGAGAAGCAGTTCATAGGATAGTGAAGTGGCTAAGTGTACAGACCTGGAACCAGATGTCCAGAGTGGAAATCCCAGCTTTGCCATTTACAGACTAAGCAAACTCTGACAAAATGGAACAGCTTGTACACAGTACCTGTCTCTCAGGATGGTGGAAGTTAACAGCATTCATGTGGGTTAAGTGCTTATAACAAGTGTCTGACACATAATAAGCACTCAATAAATGTTAGCTGACATTGTTAGGATTCAAGAGAGACCTTATGCCTGGTTTGGAGACAAAAATATTAGGATGCTTTCCACTTAAGAGTCAATGTCTTGCCTGACTTAGCTGTACCAGGAAGCTTTTCCTGTGGTTACGAACAGTTTTAGATGCGAAGTTGAATCAATGGCAGAAGCTCACAGGCTACCTGCCCTTTCATACATCTGAAGAAGGATGTGGCTCTAAGGTCATTTCTCATGGGAGCCGCAGAGCACGAAGAGACGCACAGCTCCTGCTCCGCGGTCTGATGCTGGGCTCCTGCCTTTCTGAAGATGCAAAACACGTCTGAACTCGGTGTGTGCAGGTCACTGCCTTCCACTCCTCAGCAGCGGCCTCTGTCCTGATAGGGTTTCTCCAGGAGGACCGCTTTTTTGGGGACCAAAGATGAACTCCTGGTTACAAATCCAGAACACACACACGCCCAGTAGGTAACTGCATCTCCTTTATGGTGTAGCACCCTTTTGTCAGCGAGATGTTACTGAAGCTGTACAACAAGTGCGAAATTTTTACTGAGATCTGGGCTACCTCCTCCTCAATAGCCTTAAAAATAGAATGTGCTCTGAAGACTCACAATTCACGTAAAATGTGTAAAACGGCAGGGCAAGTACTATCTTCCCCTGCCGAAGTTCAGTAATGTGACTTTCAGAACTTAAAATGTTTGACATTTAGAACAAAAGGTTTTTATGTACGTGTGTCTAGGGTTTTCTTTTAGCAACAACTTGGCCAGCGTGCTGGAAGCGGTGCACAGTTCTCTCTTTAGGAAAATGCATTTTTCTTTTTCTTTTGCCCAACAGATCATGACATGAAAAGGAGCTGCCATCTCAGGATAGCGGAGCACGTAAGGGAAGGGGCTTAGCACACTGCCAGCCCGTTCAATGCTTGCTCTTTTTCACGTGCTCTGCAGTGAAACCTACATGTGATCACAGGACTTTGCCAACTCGCCAGCCTTGGAACTTCGGGCAACCTCTCTAAGCCAGAGCTCACCGGCTGCTCCAATGGTGCTGACACCAACGTTAGGAGGTGATGCACTTCAAGTGCCTGGGATGTAGCTGGCATTTAATAAATGAGATTTTCAGCTCATCACAAATGAAGCTAAAGCCCTATGCACCTCTAAGAAAGGCCAGAAATCATGTTATTTGCAGAAGCCTTTAGTAGTGTTGTCACTTACACTCACTCAGACCAGAGGTGAACAGAAGGCTTCAGCGTAAAGCACAAGTTGCAAATGGCGACTTGCGGGCAGGTGGGGCAGCAAGCTGGTTGAGGATGTTGCTGACACACACTGTTGAAGATTTCAAAAATTTTAAAAGAGGGAGGTTTCCCGTGAATATCCAGACCCCTGACCTCTCGTGGCTCCTGACTTCAATCTGTACACGACACTAACAGCACTTGCCTGGGAGTCAGGAGGCCAGGGCTCTAGCTACTACTCATTGAACGTGCTCCTTCTTCTCCGTGGGCCTCTTTCCTTCTTCTTTTTAGGAAAGCAAGAGCAATTGTTCTAAATCTCTAATTCACTTTATAAACAAAGTAAATCTGAGAGTAAAAATGACATCACACCTTTAGAAACCACACCCTACTCTAGAGTTAGCCAGGAAACAGAAGGCTTGAAAGTATTTCAGAATACATGTAACTGGCTGCAGAAAAGAGTCTCCACACGAGAGGCATCACTGTAAAAGCCACGGAAGCTCAGAAAGAAGAAACTCTTTTTAAAGGAAGAACAACTCCACCCTGTACACGCGGGAAGGTTTAGGCTTCCCACTACCAGATGCTGTACAGGCAGATGTGCCGCGTACCCATCTGCTCTAGGAAATTGCCCCGTTTCCACATTCTCATCTTGTAGTTAGTCTGAGGAGGGTGAGCATGTCACGCCTGGTCCGTGGAGGCTTTCTGCTTGACTGGCTTCAGACAAAGTTACCATTAACTCCCCAACCTGCAAGAAAATGATTTGACACAAAGGATTCCAAAATGTCCTTCTCTCCCCCTACAAGCCCGCAAACAAATGGTACAGGAATGAGGTCAGAAAGGAATTCCCCGCCCACCAGGCCTCTGAATTCATTTACCTACCTCAGAGCCCATTCAGAGGAAGGGGTGGGATTGGGAACAAGAGATGCGTGGAGGCCAAGTGGAGTTTGGGGGTCGAGCGCTACATTACAGGATTTGACAGGCCTTTGCCTGCCTTCAGCTTCTTTGTGTCCCTCACATAATAGAGAAACACAAACTGAGCAGCACACGATCTGTGGTTACACCCTTGGACAGCGCACACTCTTTGCAAATGCTAATAGTATTGTAGCATCCTGTCAGCCAGGAACACAAAAAAGGATGTTGATTTTCACATGAACCAGAACAGGCCCATTGTACACAAGTTTGCAACCAACTTGTAGTATCTGCACATCAAAAGCCCGGCCAATCACAGGGCACACAGCTGGCAAAGCGCACCGATGGGGGCGCCCAGTGGAGAGCACGGGATCCAAATGCCTCATGCACCTACCCTGTGGTGACAAAACACAGTGCTTCGGATACGAATGGAACTACAGTCTCACAATCCCAATTCAGTTATGACCACAGAAATTAGTATAATTAGCAAGAACACAAATGTCTCAGATATTTAAAAAGAGAAATCTAAATGTATGAAAATGGGAGTGGCTTTGTGCTGGCTGAGAGTCTCGTATCTGTACAGGCAGCAAAGGGCAGGGGTGTTCAATTAAGCATTCATATGAGTATGTTCTAATAAAGGAAAAGATATGAGAATGTCGGCTGGAAAGTACCCATTTCAATTCCAGTAGTTTCAGGAAACTAGGGACTCTCAGGGCAAGGAAATTAAGTAAAGAACATGTAAGATATTTCTGAAAATAAATTGAGTTGAAATTGTGGACTGCCACTCATAGCTTTCCTTAAGGGTTAAATTTATCAGAAACAAAAAAGCAGGGAAAATTTGGGGAAATAACATACCATAAGTATTAAACATGGGTTAAAATAATGCAGTATCTTACTAGTTGGGCTAACTCAAAAAGATATTGACAATCTGCATAGGTAAGATGGGAAAGGTAACAGGATTAACATGTTGAGGAAAAGTGGCAAAGTCCTTATTTTTACTCCTAAGGCTTAAGGTCTGGAGAAGAGGTGAGAACAGAGCCCTCTGAACCTCAATTACGGCCTGTCCTCCAGGGCCCCTAGGGAACCGCACACCACACCTCTATTTTCATTCTTGTGATGCAACAGCAGCCTCAGAGTTAGAGAAAACCACCCTGGGCCACTCCAGTAAAGTTAGCTCATTTTGCATTTGCTAGGAGCATCACTGCGCTACTTATTTTCATAAATAAATTCATTTCCCTAAAAGTTTTTTTGAAAGTCTATTTTGCAAAGTGCCTAGGCTTGTCATCAGACTTCTGCTGCACACCAAAAAATACAGACTTTTGCCAATCCAACAAAAATAGGTATAATTTTGATTCATTCACATGGGACAGCTATTACATTGGCTGTTGTCATTTTCTAATTTGACAGTCTAAGGGAAGAGAGGTCCGTGCCCCTGACTACATAGTCAGGTAGGGCATGTTTTAACAATTCTTGTGGTGCACCAATGTACCCTGGCACACTAGTTGAAAATTGCTGCTCTAGGTTTGTTATTTTCCTAACTTCAAAATTTAAAAGAAAACAAAAAAAGTTTCATGGGATTAATACCTGGCAAGATATTGGCCATTAAAAAGGCTTCAGGAGGATGTCTAGTTGGATCCCAAAATGTACATGGTTAGTGACAGCGCGCACATCCTTGACCCTACGAAGACCTTTACCACGGCCCTTGTTAGGTATGTGACTACCCCTGGGGCGGTTGCAGACCTCTTCTTCCAACACACATCAGGTGCCTCCTCCTCCTATTAGCGTTGCTCATGGTGGCTTAGGAGGCAGGATCACTCTCGTCACTGGGCGCATGCTGTGTTCTTAAGGCATATGTTAGGTGACTTCCTGTTTTTACTATATTATAAACTGACTGCAGAAAAAGTTGTACACGCATGGCATGCAAGGATACTGGCTGCGTCGCACCTGGAGTGCCAGTGACCGCCATGACTGCACTCCAGCCTCTGGACACACTGCTCAAGGGAGAAATTAGTGAGCACTGCATTTCGTTAATGACTGCCTGCGTTAAGATGTAGGGAAAAGAGCGATTAGAAACAAAAATGAAACACAAACTAAGGAAGCATAAAAATGGATAGGTCCATCTTAAGAGGTAAATTAACTCCAACATTTCTTGGCAGCTGAAGCCAAGAAACAGGTAAGGTCTTGAGTTCTCTTTAACAGAAGCAGTGTGTATGCATGTCTGGAGCAGGAAACTTAGCTGTCACTGAATTAGCTGCTCATCCTTTCCTTAATGAACCTAAGCGATAACGGGGACATGCCACTCGGTTTTACTTCTGCAGATGATGTGCATTTTCTTCAAACAGGTACAACACACAGCGTCTGCTGATGAAAGCCACGGACATTAGATGAATTAAGAGGTAGGTAAAGGCAAGTCCAGGCTGTTTTGCTTTCTGATGGTTGAGCCTAATTCATAGGTAAACTTTAGCAAAGCAGGAAAAGTTGGAGTTAACCTATTCCCTGCGTACTTTCTCAAGAGGTCTTGTAAGCTGTGGCAAGTACCAAGACCGTATTTTCTGACAAGTGGCTAATATTTGAATTTCTAGGTTGTTGCTACGCTGCTCTGTGGTTTAGTTACTCCAATAGTGAGCAGCGGAATGGACATTCTGCTTTGAACACTGAGGAGGGTCACTTGTATTCTTTGCACAGCCGTAGATGTGCCCCTGCAGGAGGCTGCTGGCAGTGTCCTGGCATGGTGACGGGTCTTCAGTGCCGCCACTTACCTGTATATTTTTAAAAAATGACTTTGAATTTTCTAATACTTGTATAGGAACCAGCCCACCCCTGGGCTAATTAGTTAAATGTAAAAACAAAACAAAGAACAAGAATTCTTTACCACAAAGGATGAAGGAGTGATTTAAAAACATTAAAAAGTTGTAGTTACTTCCTTGTCTTTCAGAGAGCAATCATACACACACACTGTTTTCAAGCTGGTAACTCGACAGTCATTTCAAGATACAGATTTAACCCAATGCCTTATGATACACATTTCTCTTACTCTTACTTTACAAAAAGTAAAATTGTATTCTTCAGGTTAAAGCTCACATTTAAACTTTCCTGATGATGCCTTTTTAATCTTAGACAATTTTCGTAGTACTTGTCTTATCTCCTTGGTTTTCTACATCAGCTTAGTCTAATATGTGCAGAAAATGACCATCTCAGCTTTCACAAATTGAGTAGTATGCTTGATTACTGTAAAAAAGCATTTTGTAATACAGTTAAATAATACATCTGTATCACTTACAAGCACATAGTACCTACTTCATTTTGATAGAGATTAACTCAATCAGAAATATTAGAAAACACATAAATTATTAAATTTTCAGAAAGTAAATTCTTCAAACTTTTTATATACATGAATATTTTGAACTTGAATTGCACAAAAGAAAGACACAATTTAAAATACAACTATTTCTAGGGCCTTACACTAGAATTGGTCTGTTAGTACTGGTAAATGAAATAAATGCTGATGTGATTTAAACGTGGTGCTCCCTACAAACGTCCTAAAGGAATTCAAAGATTTGTCTCTTGACATTTATTCACCAGAAACACACTACATGTCAGCCACTGTGCTACTGACCGAAGCAATCATGACTCTGAGTGTTTTCCTAGTTTTGACTTTTAGCCAACTGATACGAATTCTGAAGAAGGCACATCCACATTCTGCCTTCTTTTACACATCAAATGATCACAAATATTTAATAAACATCATTTATAAGCAAAGTTCTGGGAGAAATTAAAAATAAAAAATGAGAAATAGGAGTTCATAATCAGGTGGTAGATAGAATTCAGTGATCTTTAAGGTTACTTAGTTTTAAGGACTAGTTATGACTCATGTATAGCTAACTAAACATGCTGGCATTTTTGATATACTTTACACCCCCAAATATCAAAATGTTTTGACAAGTATCAAGACATGAAAAAAAAAAAAAAGGCATTGTTTGACCATGAGATCACAACTGTGAAGTGTGAGATGTGAAGTCAGAGCATTCAGAGAAGGGTCACATCAGAGGCTTGTCATCCTGTGAATTTGGCTATACCCAGGGGTCAAATTATGACTGCAGGTGAAGAGGTCTCTCTCTCCATCATTAAAACAGAGAAAACTTAAAAGATGCTCTCTTTAGATAATATCTTTAATTACTCATCTACACAAATGACCTTAAATCAAGCACAGGCAAAAGAGAAATTGCAATAACATCTACATGTAGTATGAAGGCTTTAAAAAACAATACAAAGTTCACTCACAGTGCACAAGTAAAAACAATGTTGTTTTAAGTACTTAAACATAGCCATGATTGTTCAGAAGGTAAGCATATTTATAAGCACATTTCCACACTGCTAAAGTACCTGAAGTTACAGCTTATACCAGCTTAGAGAATTGAGATAAAAAGCATTACTTTGATCCCCTCAATTGGAAAACTAAAATACCATATTCCTTTACACAGATAAATAAATCTAAAATAAATAAATATAAAATTATTAACTAGTTAAGGAATTTATCTTTTAAGCCTACATTCTGAGTCCTACCATCAAGTATAACATTCCCAAATTGTAAGTTTAGGAAACACCACTCTCTGCCATGTTCCCTACTCATTTTTCACTCCACGCATTGGCACTTGGAGGACAAATTACTTGTGGGAAGGAGTCTGTTGGAGTAAGGCCTGAAAGAGGGGGCTCATAGAAGGAGAGAATATAGTCAAGCTACCGAAACAGGCCCGACGGTTCGACAGTGAAGCCGCGAGAACTTGCTTCCCGTTGCACACTGCCTCCGCAGTCGGACTGTTAAATCCATACCCTGGCTCCGCGAATTCTAGACATAATTTACCTGCAGTTGTCCAGTCTTCCACAGAGAGCTTTGTTGACGCTCTGCTTTGAGAATCCTGACATTAGACACAAATAATTCCTGGTCTACTTAGAATTTAATTTCTGCACATGGAATTTCTGATTCAAATTTCTAAATTTGAATCATTTGTAGTTTTTGAACTACAGACACAACACAAGGATTTATTGTTGAGAATCTGAATTTTATTTTCTTTTATTAACATGTTTTTAATTAAGTACCTGGCTTTCAAAAAAAAAAGAGGCATACTTAGTGCGAGATCAGCAAAAAAAGAAAATATCTATTATCCATGAGAGATGCCATATTACTGCCGAGGGTGGGAAAATGTCTGGACTCCTACATGATATTTTTATTAATATTCATTTCTTCATCTATTTATATATTTAAATCACAAATACTGATCTCAAAGAAATAAAGATACCCACCCCCTTTCTTAAATTTACACAAAGGGATGTGGCAAAAGTACTTACATCACACCAGCCTTTTGCTTGGCAGAAACCAAAGAACGCGGGGCTGAGGGCATTCTTTCCTGCCTAGAGCTCACAGAGGTAAATACGGCCCTCTCTCCTTTCTGACTCAGAAGCAGACCTGCAGCTGCGTGGCGTGGCTGTGTTTTACAACTGCAAGAGAATGAGTGGTTGCACAGCATCTGCTTCAGGGAGGGGTGTCCCCACTGGCCAGCACTGCTCAGGAGGAGTCCGCCAGGGAGGTCACCTCCTAATCTTGGCACAGAACACTGAAGGCCCCCTTTCTGTGCCCTCACTATCCCCAAATCTGAGAGACATAGGAAGCGCTCTTGACTATTCATCCACCAAATAATAATGGCTACTGCTCCTAGCTACTGGAAGCTGGATCTGCTTTTCTTATTAACGAGCATAAAACAAGTATTTACTGAACTTTCAATTTCTGAAATACTTTGTGATGGCCTTCAAACTTGCATATTAGTGTCAGATCTTGAGAAAGATCGCAGTGAAGGATGTAGTGATGTTAAATTAAAAAAAAAAAAAAAAAAAAAAAAAAAAAAAAAAAAAAAAAAAAAAAAAAAAAAAAAAAAAAAAAAAAAAAAAAAAAAAAAAAAAAAAAAAAAAAAAAAAAAAAAAAAAAAAAAAAAAAAAAAAAAAAAAAAAAAAAAAAAAAAAAAAAAAGCCAAGTGGCAAGGGAACTGTTACCAAAACGTAATTCCTAGAAAAGTGTAAACTATAAAATAAAAACTGTTACACAATGGGCACCTTGATTAGAATAATAAAGGCTTAATGAAATAGCAGCAAAGAGCAGAGTAAATGAGTAAGACATTTTAAGTCAAAAATGGCGTATTTGCTTTAAAGTCCTTTAGCCAATAAAAATATTTATATAAAACATGAAAATGTTGTGAGGGTATTATTGCAATTGAACTGCAGTAAATTAAACTGTATTTTTCTTTAAATATTTAGTTAACAAGGGATGGTGAACATTATTCTGATTGTTGAAATAATTTCCATTTAAAACACAGGCCTATGAAAGAAAGCCTTTTCCTGATGCCTAGTTGAAATGTTTGACAACAGTCAAAATGTAATTACTCAATTGATTATTCTTAATCTTCCCTATCCCATGTCACAATCCAATAGATCTGTCAACAGTAAAAACCACTGTTAACAAAAAGCCTAGCTTCACATCCAAAGTGAATGAATTTCAAATAGATACAGAGCAGAAAAACATCAACAGAATCAAATAGGTAAGCTGCTAGTGACTTAGCTTCTAAGGCAACTCTCTAAACTGTCAACAAGGGTTGAAATCTCTTCCACTGAATGTACATGGAATTGTTGTAATCCAAATTACCCCATTTGAGGGGTTCTTTTGTTAACTAGTTTTCTTTCATGTGAAGAATATAAACTGAATTATAATGGTCAGGGAGTTTCTGGATAGAGAGCATTACAGACACGGACAGCAACTTAGTGGGTTACCATCACTTTATGTACAGTTGACAGCTTTCAGAAAACTGCTGAAGTTTTATCTCAGAACCCCTAGCATTCTTTTTCTGGAAGAGGAACTGGCATGGAGTGACATCGGCTAATGAATGAGTTGGATTAGTGCCACCACAAGAGAGACAACAAGCAGGAGAGCAACTTTCTTCTCTTTAGGATTGAACCTAATGGTCGGACCACTTGCATTATCCCAATCTGTCACCTCAGCACAACAAAAATCGGACGTTAATGCCATTTCCCTGCTCTTCTGTTCAAAAGGCAGCTGGTGGGTAAAGTGCCTCTAACACACATAAATTATTGTTATCCCATGACTTTATTTTACGGTTAGAAAGGTGTGACAGCAGGAGCGAAAAAGGCAGGACAAAAGACTTTGTGGTTTTCTTTCTTCAGATATATATGCAGAGGTGATGATATTATGAGTAGGGATCTGTGAAAATAAACACATTTGACAAATTTAGGTCTGGGGAGACATCACTGCACGGTCATTAAAATGCTGAATCTCAACTGCCTAAGTTTGCAATTTGCTAGTTTTATTAAATTTAAAATATCACCTACCATAATCTAACATAATTTCATCAAAATGGCATATGAATAAAAAAATACTAAAATTCATTTCTTAGAGAAAAAAGTAAAAACATAATATGTTAAAATGGATTGGTAGACGGAATCTGTATATGACTGTGTTGGGTATAAACATTTTCAGCAAGTATCAGAATTCATTACTTAAAACTATCAGGCAGAGGAACTCCACATATGTTAAAATGATCATCGAGAAACTATTGAGATGCTTGGTAGAGCATCTTAAGGAATATAAAACGATCAGAGTGAAGCAAGGCTACCATTTTGCCAGATTTACCTTTAAAATGGATTTGCAAGGTACTTTAAAACGGATCATCTGTCTAATTCACAGATACTTGTAACAGTTCACAGAGGCAAACTCCCCGAGGGATGGGAAGGGCCCTAGAAGCTACAGACAACCGGGGAATGAAGGTGGCAGGGATGGTTGTGTCCACAAACACCACAGCTGCCTGGCTCTTCAGATTGCCCTGGCGGCCACCTGGGGCAGACACTTGGGCAGGAAAAGCCTTGTTCCAGCAGCAAGAGTAACTCTAGATGTCACACCAGCCATCTCCGGGAAGTGACGCTAACTATCATGCAAAGCACTGACTGGCTTTGGGCCTCCACATTTCATTAAAAAGACAGCAATGCAGTGTATATTTTTAATGGGGTTTCTGTGACATCATGACCCTCCCCCCAATAAAACACATTTGTAAACAAAAAAATCAAGTGAACTTTTGTGCTGAAGAGAATCTCCAAGTCAAGAAGGTTGTCAAAATGTTTATCTCTAACATTAACTAATGATAGTAATTATGATGATGAAGGTGATATCATAACACTGTGATTTAAAAAAATTTCATACACGAAGTTGTATAAAACTTTTACAAACACAGACACTTAAAAACAATGAATTATTTTTGGCTTGTGTTAAAGATTATTGACATTTATAGTTTCTAGATACGTTTTCGTATACATCTGTCCATCTGTCTTACAATAAAGACAAACAAAACAAAATTACAAAGCAGTAATCTACAGCTTTCTAACTTCTTCCTCTCTTAGTGCTTGCTGGTGTACTGTCGGACAGAGTCCTGCTTCCTTTTCCATTTTCCAACCTTTCTTAAATACACTGCCCCCACAGTACAGGAAAGTAGGTAGTTTGAGGATTAAGGTCCTTTTCAGTGGAGCTAGGGAGAGAATCTTTTACAATTTTTACTCCTTCCAGTTCTGACTGTTACAGGTTGCCTACAGGATATGGCTCACAGATAAAGTGATTAGTTAAATATTTTAAACAAATAATCATGTCTTAATCACAGCATTTTCCCTTTCTCAACTTCTTTAACAACAACAACAAAAAAAGACCCAATCCTAATTCTTCAGCAATAATCAACAGCTGACTACACCACTAAGCAGAGTCTTCCAACAGGCAACACCGCACAGGGAACACACCGCATAGGGAACACACCGGGCTGGCGGTACGGGACGCAGAGTCAGATAAAGGAGTCCCATGCGGAAGAGCAGTCCACTCTAAGGCTATCTGAGCTACTTCAAATAGGAAAAAGGTTTATCTAAATGTTTTAAACATAAGAGAGTAAGATTAAGAACAATTAATAGAATAGTCAAGCCAAATAAAAAGTTCTGCAAGCTAACATACGCATAATTACCCACCGAACATGAACAAAGGGGAGTGAAATGAGGCTAGTGCTCAATTTTTTTTTTGCAGGAAATTTATGAGGTACCTACGTATTATAAAATATCTTAGTCTGTTCACCTTGTTCTGTTCAAAATGAGTTGCAGAGAATATTTTTAGTTCTGTTTGAAGGTGAATGAGTTATTTAAAATAACATTATATAGCACATGAAATGTAGAGATTCCTACCATTAAGATTATTATTAAGGAGCAAGTAGTACATGGTGAAGCAGAATGACAAATTTTTAACATATAAATTTTGCATTTAGTCAATACCAATGTAGAAAGAGGATTTTTACTCACTTATTACAATTTATTTCTCCTGATGAAGAGCTTCAATAAAAGCATCAAGTTTTTCTTGAATTTCTCTAACTTTCTCTGTGGAGATAAAGGAGATAATAAAATAAAGACATTTATTTTCCAAAGGCATCACAAATCACAGAAGATAATTATTCAATAAGCAGTCTGGGACACTTTTAACTGTTTGGGAAAAGGGAGAAAGAAGGACCTTGGCCCCACACACCCCCTTATATCCAAACGAAGGTCAAATGGATTGTAGTTGTAGGTGTTACCATTTTTTTTTTTGGAAAAGGGAGGAAGGTGGGATTTATGATAGACCCTTCTGAGATTCTAATAAAAGTTATGGAATCTTACACAGAAAAATGCATGTATATTCAATTATGTATAGAATTATAAGGAATTCTTAGATTCTCTGGAGTCCAACCAAGGACTCACAGTTAGCAACACCTGGAACAAAAGAAAATATAAAATAATGAAACTATTTAAAAAAATTAAAAGAGAATTCAGGTATTTAACTGGCCTTAGGCGGAGACATGACTTTCTAGGTATAAAGTAATGGGAAGAGTTACAAAGGAAAAGATCAGCTAACATGACCATATTAAAATCTATACCTTTATGTCAAAATGTTCTAAAATTAAAAGACAAAAGAAATTGTAGGAAATATTTGCAACAAACATGAAAAGGGCAATTAACACTTTAAAATACATATAAAAATTACTTTTCTAGCTGTGAATGAAGGAAGGGTTAGAAATACCAGCACCATTAGACAGATTTACATTATTTTATTTGATTTTAGGTTTTCATGTTTACAGACTTCCAAAAGAAAATGTACACTTTCTCTATGAAGTGTAAAAGTTTCCCTCACAAATGTAAACTATTCACAGTACATGTTGATCTTCTAGTGTAAAAAATGGAAAAATGGTAATTTACTCCACTTCATTGCTAACTTAATCATGCAACTCTTATTTTAAAACATAGGGTATAGTGAGCATAGTAACAAATATTTCTGTCCTTTTAACACGATTTAACCTGTTAGTGGGAATTCACAAAATAAACAACTGGTTCAAAGCTAGTGATGTAAAGGAAAAAATGCAAAGCATTTTACTGTACAGAAAAATCATAAAATAAATTGATATTAAACATTTACATCTTTCACATTTAAAAATACTCTGTAACTAAAGATGTAAGTATTCCTTTTTACCCAAGACACAGCACTTGTGACAAGCAGCCAATAAAAATTACTCCTTTTATGGCTTCTTATTAGTATTATAGGAACTCAACAAAGCCTATCATGGTTGCATATAAAGAACACAATGTCTTGCCCTAGCTGGTGTGGCTCAGTGGATTGAGCACCAGCCTGTGAACCAAAGAGTCACTGGTTCAATTCCTAGTCAGGGCACATGCCTGGGTTGCAGGCCAGGTCCCCAGTGGGGGCGTGTGAGAGGCAACCACACATTGATGTTTCTCTCCTTCTCTTTCTCCCTCCCTTCCCCTCTGTCTAAAAACAAATAAATAAAATCTTAAAAAAAAAACAACACAGTGTCTTTATATTGTTTTTCCAGTAATTTAACAGTCCTAATTCTTAGTATTTTGCAACTAACACAAAAACTACAGAAAAAACCCCTATTGTTTTAATCAAGTTATTCAATGAGGAAATATGGGAACAGTTTTCACAAAGGTAGCATTAACTCCTTATATAAAAGTTAAACCAGACAAATTAGAAAAAATAATCCCAACCTATCTCTTGAAAGTTTAGTCTGTATTTTTTGTTAGTCTGTACTATTTTTTTAACCAACAGTCAAACCAATAAACATACTTCCTTTCTCAAAATAAGGCACTATTCTTATTTTTAAAATTAATTCATCTAGTTGCTTAGAAACAGCTTCACTGATTTTCCTCAACGAACATTAGACAGTTCTACATAGTACAATTTATCAGTTGAAGAATTTTTAAAAGGAGGAGCAGGTAGAAGAAAAAAGTTTTCTCAATTGTCTCATACAATTCTGGAAATGTATGGGATCTTTAAAAAAAAATTACCTAGCTGAAACAGTACAACACATGGAAATCTAAAACAGGTGTTTAGAACCCCAGCAGCTCCGCTAACTGAGCAGTTAGCTCTACTAAAGCAGCTCCTGTTTAGCAGCTCCACTGAACATTCACTGAGAACTACTTCTACTTGGGAAAGCTATTGTATGAAGAGAGAAAATATGATTCTATTTGCGCCACAATCTGAATAAAATCAGGCAGCTGCAGGGCCAACTCTATCCACCCCCATGCCCTGTCAATGACCTCCATCCTCAGGGGCAGGCTACCTCCGAGCGGGTGGTACAGTAGCATCACTCACAGACTTTTCAGAGCAAGATTCATTTGTGTTGAAAGAGACCAAGAGCCACTGTGAATGCAGGTGTCTAAATCAAATCCCAATCCCAATCGAAATTAGAGACAAGCGTGTTGTTTTTCTAAATGAACGTAAAAAGAATATTTAACTATTTTATGAAAAACACAGAATAAAAAATTTCCAAATTTCCCATAAAAAGCTGTTTTTACAAATATTTTACAATCGGACTATCAGGATACTATTGCCACACCCTGAAGCCTCAAGAATGACACAAAGGTAGGTGAGGCTCTACAAAGTAACGGGGGGAAGAGAGGAGGAAAGGAGAAGATGGAAGTAAATATTTTAAAAAATTCACTGTGACAAATGTATCCTTTTAACACCAAATACAAAATTTTATTTCTTTGGTCAATCCTTCACTTATAACATACTCAGTGGAGTGACATGGGAACAGATGATCTCCTGCCTTTGAGGAGAATCCCTTGCTTGCTTCCCACCCTCAGTCTAAGTCTGTGGAGTGTCTCAGGGTGATTTCAAACCCCACATTTTATGTGGTCCTCATACAACTCTGCAGGCACCAGTGACAAGGATAAGGCCATTAAGTCTGGAGAGGCAGCCCCATCCACACTCCTCTGATTCCGAATGCACACCCGAGCTGCTGCCACACGCACACTCCAAGTGGTAACAAAACAAATGCTATTATTTCTACTGTATTTGTTGTGCATTTTACCTTTTATGTGAAATAAGACATGTTTTGGTAAAAATTATGGAATCAAATAGTTACTAAGGACCTCTTATACTGTTCCATGGCTAGGGATGACTAAACATGTTAACACATTATCATCCTATGACAAATATTACCTCTTGAGCAGACTTGATCTCTACACATTTGGAGAAATTCCGAGAAGAGTATGAAACTGGACAAAAAAAATTCAGCATCTTCAGTGTCTATCTACGATGTTTGAGTCAGTATACATGCTCAATAAATACTTCATAAATGATGAAGTTTCCAAAAATATAGTATAGAAAATAAGGGCTGTAGGTTATCAAGAAGGAAAAAAAAAACCTGACAGGTTTCCTGGATATTATACCAGTGACCAAGAGGGCAGAAGCCAGGACCACAAGAGCTGGAGCAGGCCTGGGAACATGAGGCAAGGTGAACAGGGACAGTGAAGACTGAGGCAAGCTGGTGGGTCACCTGAACCACATGATCCTCAGGTCTCGAAACACAATGCCAGTGGAAAAAAGACACTTCAAATTAATTATTGCACCTTATTAAGGTTAAAATATGCTGACTATGCACACAGCTTTAGAAAGGAAACTGACTTCAGGCTTTGTAAGGAAGCTATATATTATAGTAAGCGCTCGCGCGCTCTCTCTCTCTCTCTCTATATATATATATATATATCAAATAGTAAGCAGCAGTATTTCCTATATTTGAATTCACTCATTTTAAATTCTGATGTAAGTTTTCAGCGCTGCTTTGTATACTAACTATGCCATCCACTGCACAGAAAACTGAATTATCTATAAAAATCAAGGCTGACTGTTAGCAACTAAAGCTTTCTTCTTTCTGAGCCTTCAAAACTAATGTCCCAGTTATTAGTGTTTTCAAATCCCCAAATCTTATTGTGTTTAACTACTTCACCATTAGAAATTACTTTCCCACAGAAATATGTGTACAGATTACCATGACTAATTATAAAGGAAACTCCCTTTTCTGTTAAACACTTGCATTAAATATTTATAGCTAGAGAATTCTTATAAAATTAGTGACTGACTTGATAAATTAAACCAACTCAGGAAGGGATTAACATACTGCTATTTCTGTTCCACTGAAACAGCCAATTCTACATGTAGTGAATACTGAGTCTACTTTCCATTTATCCAATGTTTACTTAAAAGATGAACTATTTCAAACATCAACTCATTGTGCTTCTTGACTGAGTCATGAATATTCCCATAATCCCCAACTCATAACCATCAGTCTCAGTGAAGCTCCTTCTTTTCTCTTGATCTTCAGATGACTTGACACCCATTCATGTTTTGGGTCTCTTTATCGCCACGTGAAATGATACTGCTACTCTCAAATTCCTTTTGAGTCTTCTGATACTTGCTCTGAAAGTCTCAAATATAGACTAATCTGTAATTAGGTTTTGAATACACTGTGAATACCAAAGGCCAAACCCAAGGGAAGGTTCACTTCAGTGGTTAATAACAGTTTAGAACAGGAACAAAGAATCACACACAAAACTACCGCATGCACTGAAATAAACCCTTTACAACTTTTGATGTTTTTAAAGAAAGCACAAAGAAACAAGCTGCAAACTTACTGATGCAGTGTACGTTAAGCAAACCACACATCCAAATGTCCTAATAAGCCTTAACAGAACTGTTTTATGACGTGCTACACACATACTTTGTACCAAGCTCGAGGACAGCTTTAGATGAAAAAGCTACTCACTAAAGCACTGAGCATTAAAGTAACACTTCTTATTATGTAATATATGTTGTTCCTGAAAAGGCTTGCTTTTTAAAATTAGACAATTATACTACAAATGCTCTTTAACAGTTCAGTACAACAACAACAACAACAACAACAACAACAACAACAACAGCAAAAGGTGAATAAGGGGCCAGATTCATGATTCTCAAAACTACACTCAAAATCTTCAATTTGGCACAAGGAAAAATGTGCACCTTTTACAGTTAATCAAAGGAAGAACTGAAGAGAGATGGTCAAAGGTGTGTAACTAAATCTAATACTTATAGTCAAAGGTGTATAACTAAATCTAATACTTATCTTCTGAATCCTGCCCCAGTATTTTTTTCACTACAAATACCCATAATTATTTTTAAACAGTCTCATTACAGATCAATGCCTTTTACAGAAGAAGTAGGTGTCATTTCCGGTGTCCCGGGAAGGTATGTGAGACTGGTATGGTAATTTCAAAGCTGGGTGGGGGGCATACCAGACTTTAGGAGGTCTGTGTAAGTGGGATAGAGTTCTCTGGGTTATTTCCATCGTTCAAAAGTTCCAATAAAAACCTTTGTTTGGGCTAGAATTACATCTACTCTCATAACAATCACTTGAGATGTGGAGATGTAAGTGTAGCTACATTTCTAATTAAAAAGAGTGTAAGTATATTATTGCAGTCAAATCTTCTAAAACAGGGACTTAACAGGCATATACAAAAGTGAAAGGAGTGTAATAAAAAAAAAGTTAAAAATCCCTGGTCTGACACTCCTAAATAATCAATAGGGCAGTTATTTTATATGACTTTTATAAAGACAACATATAACGTATTAAAAGGTACACAATACGGTGCTCAGGAGAACTGTTTCTGGTGCCAGCTTTGCCTTTCACCTTATGATGCAGGTAAGTCACAGTCCTAGTTTATTTATAAAATGAAGGAATCTGTCCAGAAGAATCCAAACCCCTTACTACTTAAAAACTCAGGACTGACATGTACTATTCTCATTATGTGTTAATTGCATCCTTTAAAATTACTTACTGTCTTTTATTGATCACTCAGTATCTTTTTAAATTTCATGTTAAGCTTCTGGTAAAAAATGCAATCACAAATGACAGTATTATTCTCACATGGCTATATAATTCATTTTAGAAAGATCAGTTTTATGCTGCTTCTCCCATCAGTGTGGGGCTGCTTGTGAATCATTATAATGCTTAGAAAAAGTCTGTTTTTTAAAATCACTCAGCTTAGCATAGAACTTGCCATGTAATTGATGCCCATCAATATTCACTGTTCAGTCATCCATTGTTGAGTGATCTGATTTAACCAGTACTTAGTTCAAACATTAAAGACAATTATTTTAAAAATTTATTATTTTCAATCCCACAAAACAACAGGATTTAGGGAAAAAAGATGCCATAAGAAAGTCTTTGAGGTAAATTATAACATGTCTGCTGAATAAAACACAGCTCAAAGTGACCTGTGGATAAATTTAACTTACTTTCTTTTTTGGAGGGGTGGGGGGGGGCTGTTTTTACTCTAACCATTTCCACCTTTCTATCTAGCACCTGTTGGCTAATATAATCAAGACCTCTTAAAGTACCTTGTTGATATTTTGAAGCCAATTCTCCAAAAGATTTCAGTATGGATGAACAGAGAGCAGCCTTATGCTCAGGTCTTTATACTGGTTAGGCCCTTCAACTTTCATAAGTACATGGCAACCCTAATTCCATTTCAGCTAACTATTAATCCTTATGGATCTGACCTTAACTAATTAAGAGTAACACCATTCCAGGTGTGTGTCAATGTCAATGAGTGTAAAACCTTGAACTTTCTGCTACCTGAGACTTATTGAAAGGCTTAGCTGTACGAAATAGTATTTACAGATGATTGGATGGAGGAACATATAATCCATCTATTTCTCCGGATACTATACATATTTCATCTTTGGTTAAGCCAAACCAAATAACTACGAATCTGGATGACATCAATGATTTTGCTCAGAATTGCTTACGTTATTGGCCTACATTGAGAACATTAAGAGCCCCATGAAATTCATGATACTTCATTATATGTGTGAAATTCGTTATCTGCGGACATCTGATTCACTCCATCATGTATCTCATTGTTCTTTTGGGAGAACTGATGGATTTCTCTCAGTGGTGTTCTGGGAATATCTAGGCTTCACTCAAGCAGCTGCTGTGTCGGTGTCTGACAGTGACTGTGAGTCATGAAATCAGCTTTGTTTCACATTTTGCACCCACTACTAGGAAGCTCAGGGCTAAATCTGCACCTTACTTACAGCAAAGTATCTAGAACCCTTGGGCATGTATTTTGAGAGGGTACCAATCTTACCCCAAATTTCACATTATTTCACTTGCCTAGATTTTATTTTCCCTTTCATTTAACTTTTCCATTAAAGTATTTTTACCTTTTGCACAAGATAGGTCTTTGTAAGCTGCCTCGAATTCTTTTTTTGGACAAGGCAGGGAATTAAAAACAAACTATCATGCTGATTTGTAGGAGACATACCACCAGGCAGCTGATTCGTACAATATATTCTAAAAGTGGTCTCTTTTACACCATTAAAGCTTTTTATGTCAGTCATTTAAGAATATCTGGGGGGCAATATTTGTTATATTTAAACTACTACGAATATATCTGTGTGGGAGAAAAGAGAAAATAACTTCTGCTCAATTCTTGGAAAACTTGATAGATTTTCCAAGAATATAGATTAATATTTATAAAGTGTTTGTCTTCAGTAACTGAAGAAAAAAATCATAAATTTTATGGGATCCAGAATCATCTTTTAAATGTAAAAGTTAGACTGATTCTATCTTAAGATTATAAAAGTCTACAGTGAATTATTTCATTCTGTACCCAGTACATAAAACATTCCATGTATCAGTTACATATATCAACTCAAATTATGGTGGAAAAAAATCTTTAACAGTTATTTTATATGCTAACTCATTAATAATACATTGCTTTATTTTCTCCAAAAAAGTTTAAATACCCTATCTCAAAATGAACATACTCTTTTTGTCTCTGTTGAACAGTCTAAATATCAATACAATTTTAAAAATATTATTTAGGTAATTAATTGGGAAAGATTTTGCCTACTAGCCAATAAAATATTCAGTCCCAATCAATTAAGGTTTTAAAATAATCCATCATTTTTTATTTTTCTATTTCCTCTTATTCTAAAGTATATTTTATCCTGAATTTTGTTAGGAGAAAAGCTGAAACATTTTAAGAAAAGGAAAACCACCCAGGCAGCCCTTAAAGAGACAGGACATCATTTATCACTTGCAAAGACAGATTTACAAGAAGAGGGCCCCTTCTGTTCCTTTAAGACTGCAAAACAGATGGGAAGTGAATGGACAGTCAATGGGACAAGAAAACACATGCTGCTGTATGTATGTTCCCAGCATAAGAAAGAGGTCAAGATTGTGACTGCATGACTGGGTCCTGGAAAGGGTCTTTCTTCAAGCTGTTACAAAGACAAACGCTGTTCCTCATCCTGCTGTCAAACTGTTATAAATATTGGTTTGTCAAAGACCTTCAGTGCTGAAGCTTTAAAAAGGAGGCGTACCAGATGAATGAATCATGAGAATGACTCTTAAACAGTCAGCTCATTAATGTGATTTTAAAAGCAAAAGAAAATAATACAAAAACGGAATGTAATTCTGAGTTACGAACCGAACTAAAGGTTTATGAAAAAATGGAATTAAAAAATTACACGTTTTAATAAAATTATTGAGATGAAAAGCAAAAATGAAATATAATATCTCTTAAATAACATGCTGCATTAAGACCAAGTATTACTAAACTTATCACAACAAGAACTAACAGGCATTCATGTTTCATGAGGCTGATTTCATAAGATTTCAGTTCTTACTTCTTACAACCCTGCAAGGAGGTATTGTTACTAGTACTGGTTTCAGACGCCTTCACAATAAGGCTCAAAGAAATGAAAATAACTTCAGAATTAATTTCATATATTTATTAATTTAGAATACCACCTTTAAATTTTAAGTCACAATTTCTTTTTTCCTATGAAAAAGGAAAAGCAAAAATTGACATAGCAGTAAGAATACACACGTAGATTCATAAACCTGGGTTATCTTTTTTGAAGAAAAACTACCACATGTCTTTAGGAGACAAATTCACTGCCCTAGAAACTTACACACTGAAAATACTATAAAAAAAGAAGCAAAATTATGCAAACTTGGTTATCTACAGTCACCCACAAGAACAAACCTAACGATTAGAGATGAACAAAGTCCCAATACAAATCTAGAAAGATACCATTTCTAACATATGTTATTAGCTCCACTTTTGCCATAAATATTTGGGAAACTAGCTAAATAATTTCCCTCAATGAACATCCATTTCCCGATCTGAACAATGGGGATAATACCTTACAAGCCTCCTATGCCTTTACAAGGGTCAAACACGGACAAACACAACACATTTTGTAAAGTGTAAAACTGCACAAATGTAAGGGACAGATATGGAGTCCCAAGCAGGATTTGGATTCCAAAGTACCAAATCATACAGTTATATGAGAATGGTTTCTATTCATTGTTTTTTCCTTGACTGTCAGCAATCTCAGAAAAAAACAATTTAGGTAGAAAGGAGAATAAAAGATTACAAAGTTAAGAATTGAGTGGAACATTCGAAGGTTTTCCTGTTTAAAAGAGAATGAAGATCAAAAGTAGCTGGGTGTATGGACGGATCAATCCAATAGTTTTAAGACTGGAATGACCTGAACATTTCTGAAGAAAGAAGAGACGTATCGAAAGCACAAGCACACACTAGGAAGTGCCAGGGTCCTGAATACAGGTGGGCGTGAACTTTCAAAGAGAGTGATTTTTCAGTACATTTTGCTACAATATAGCCCCTGGAATACCTGATCTATTTAAAATAATTGGTTCTAGGTTTTATTTTTACTAATGTTGCTTTCCGTCTCAGTGAATCTTTTTGAAATAAGTTTAGATGAAGAAAAAGAAGAAAAAAATTAGTCTACTCTGATAGGAGAAACCAGAAATAGGAGCAATAATGATCAACTGAAGATTTGAGGTAGAAGAGAAAGCCAACTTAAGATCTCTTCATGAAAATGTGAGACCGAAATTATATCCCTAAAACCAAATTAAAAATTTGTTAGAATACCGTGTTATAGTGGTTATGTCTAGGTAGTGGCAATTATTTTAAAAATTTTGCCATTTGCTCCCGCTGGTGTGGTTCAGTGGATGGAGTGCTGCTGACCTGTGAACCAAAGGGTCGTCAGTTCAATTCCTAGTCCTGGCACGTGCCTGGGTTGTGGGCCAGGTGCCCTGGTGTGGGGCATGTGAGAGGCAACCAAACATTGTTGTTTCTCTCCCTCTCTTTCTTCCTCCCTTCACCTTTGTCTAAAAATAAATAAATAAAATAAAAAAATTTTTTGGCCATTTATATTCTCTAACTTACCACAGTGCATATATACTAGTTCTGTGATAATAGGAACAAAAACACCTAAAATTTCTGGCAGTGTCCTTGGTGAAGAGAGGTACAGTCTGTACGTATCACTCACAGTAGAAGGTGACATCAATAAAAGGAGAAACTAAAAAGACTTGAATTCCTTGGCCCAGAAGAAATGATCTAACTGCACTTCTTTCTATAACTCAAAATGATGAAACAGCTGCTCTAAGAGAAATGAAAATGAACTATTTTCATACACAGTAGATAATAATGAAGCAGAGAAAATCTATTATCTTAAATGGGTGTATAAGCTTGAAAACTTCACTAGTTCAAGACTGAGTTGAATTCATTCACGGATGACAGGTCCACGATAGGCAGTTCCTGGAAATGAGAAGAGCTCAGTGAACCTCTTTTCAGCACCATGATGAGCGGTTACTAGGTGGCCCCACAAAGTTATTTGGGAAAGTATTCTGTCACTTTTAAGGCTGATCATATCATGAATTAGCGTCATCATTTCCATGACTACAACAATTAATAATATGAAATTATGCTCATTTGGGAAAAGAAAGTTTAGAACTGTATAAAATAATAAAAAATTAAAATTCCTTTCCCCTTAACCCTTTCTCCACCTACCGAGAACCTGACTTCACAAAGGTCAGCAGTTTGGTGTGCATCAATTTGTTCTTCAAGACTGAACTTTTTAAAAAATTTATTCATGTCTTGCTTAATTTTATTTTTTAATATGCTGTTTCACAGGCCAATGGATTGTTTGTGATTAGATTGTTTTCAACAACTAGATTCAATTTTTTTCCATCTTAGAAATGGAAAAAATACAGAAAACAATTAAAAATAAAGCAAATCAAAGTTTAATCCTAAGTTCAAAGATGTTATTTCATTTTGAACTCAGTCACTATAGACATGGCATTATTAGCAAGAGAAAAATCCCTAATTCCTAGCTTTAATTCTGTGCACTGACTGGCCTTTTTATACATAAGAATATACACATAAACACATAGCACAATCAAATGCAAAGAAAACCTACACTAAATGATAAAAGAAAAATTTAATGCATAAATTATTGAAGAGACCTTTCTCATCTTTTTCCCTCACTTTTAATCAGTTAAAATGAGAGTTTAAGAAAAGGCATATACTTGCTAATAAGGCAGGAAGTACAAATAGCCTGTACAGAGTGGAAAATATTCTTTTAATCTTGTATCAATTTATTAATATCCTTCAGTGCTGTCTTTACAAAAATAGACTCAGGCCATGAAAAATGTGCTTGACTCTTAAAAGCCGCATTTTGCGCCTGGATTTTCTCATCAACGGCCTGGAAAACACACGACTCAGGCTCATGGTGTGGACTCTGCGTGTGAATGACTACTTTTCTTACACGGAGGGCTCTTCCTGGGGATCACTTTATTCTCTGCATGTCTCTTGCTCTGGCTCTCGCTCTCAGCTGCAACATAAAGCAGTCTGCTTTTTCTATGCCGAAGTATGGTAAAAATAATCTTTCACTATCTTTCTATAAGCTTTAATTTGGCAATTTCAGCTTATTACAAAAAATAGCACTTAACAGAGGCAAAATTTTAAAACTTAATCAAGTTTTACCCTGAAAAGATGCCTTAAAGACCATAAACACTGATAAAAAAACAGAAAAATGTTATCTTATTTACTTTGTAGTGAAGGAAACATTACAATCTTTCTGTTTTTCCAAATACACTCATCTCTACTAATTAACCATCCCCAAAAGTACATGCATATCAAAGGGAATAGAAAAGTTCCAATCAAGTTAAAAGTTCCTAATAAATCTAAAAAATTACTTAAGCATTTTGGTCAACTGGCAATCAGGAAACCACTGGTTCCCAGAAAGAAGTGGTTTCTTTAGGGATGAAGCCGGATCACACGTGCTGGCAAGGGTGTGGGCACAGGATGAGTGCCGCGAACGCAGGCTGCTCTGTAAGGAAAGGAGAAGGCAGCTTTCTGGCAAGACAGAGTAGAAAGAAGGTTCCTCACGGTGAGAACAGAGAGTATCTTTTTTAAGACAAGAGAAGGGAGCTAATGAAGAGTCTGTGTTAAAAGCTCATGATCAAGCAGTCACTGAACACTATTCAATACAATATGTAACATATAAAGAACAGTGAATTTATGGAAGAACCAAATCACTTGGGCAGAATCAATCAATTGTAATAGACATAAAAATATTTTTCTTAAATTGGTTATTTTGGCTGCCTACAGTGGGAAGCCTGCCTTCTGCTCAGTTAAGTATTACTGGCAGTACCTCAGTAAGGATTTTAGTCACTGAAAAAAGGCAAATAAGTAGGGTGGAGGAAAAATACTGGTTTCGGAGAGGGTGATAACGATCTAGAAGAAGGCACAGTGAGAAATGTAAGAGAGACAAAGAGGAAAGACTGCTTACAAATGTGCTAGAAGCTAGCAGAGATGAGACACGCAGTAGTGAGGTGTTATAATTTTTGGCCAAAGAATCACAGTAACAGTAGTTAGATACAAATGATGTCATAAGGCTCATGGCCCTCACTGTGCATGTTTTCTCTCCAGGGCACCCTACTCTGTTCTCTGTGATGGTGCTTTTTGTTTGTTTCTTTGTTTAAGTGCTCTGTGGGCCTATGTACATAGAAATTCCAACCCTTCCTCCTTTGAATCCTGTTAAAAGTCATTTTCTTTAGTTATATCTACAGGAAAAAATGAACATGCTATTATAGATATAATTCAAATAACTTACCAAATTATCAGGTCTCATGGTTTATCAGACTCTACTAAAATAATATATATGCCAATTTTGTCCCAATTAATAACTAACTGTACTGCCGTGAATAGGAAGAACTCTCTAGAGCATGGGCTTGGGGCAGAGGGCGGGTGGCAGTGGTACAAGGGTGGCATGGATCACCTATGGAGGGAGACTTGTCAAAGTATGCATGCCAGCACCCCACCTCTGCAAAAGTAATTTTAAACATTTGACTTTCCTTTTCTATAATTTTAAATTCCAAATTTTGACTATAATAATCTTTCTAGAATTATTTTCAGTCTCACTGCTTCACAGCCACCGTTTTTATCCACAGTGGTCATCAAGCACATGGCAGGTATGGAAGTTTAGGAATATGAAGGAAATAATGGAAATTAAATTTAAGAATATCTTGATATTTTTCTTTTCTAAATGAAGAACAACAAAATCATTCTGGCTGAGAATTCCATCTACCTATGTTCTGACTAGTTTTTATTCACTTTTTTTCCTCTCTATTTTTTTTTAATTCAAAAAGTATGGAACGCTTCACGAATTTGCGTGTCATCCTTGAGCAGGGGCCATGCTAATCTTCTCCGTATCGTTCCAATTTCAGTGTACGTGTTGCTGAAGCAAGCACTTCATTCAAGTTTTAATGTGGCATGAAGATACGTCTTAACTATCCTTTACGTTAGAATTATGCTTCAGAGCTAGTGAAAGGGTCTTTTTAGATTTAAGCAGCAATGGTGCATTTCTCTTCTGATCTTAACTTTTAAAATGGTGGTATTAAATCATCTGCTGCTGCTCCCTTTTTATCACCATGATTTCAAAAATGTACTAGTACATTAATTATGAAGATCAAAGTTTTCCTTGTAAAAACGATTTGTTACTAAGTATCTGGTAGCTCAGGGAAAAAAGGTTTCCATCTGTAGTCTATATTTCTGTTTTTAAAGTCCAAACTGAATCTCCTGCACACGAAGATACAAAGCTTGTATCTTTGCTCCTTTCTAATTATCAAGAGAAAGCACAGGGTGGAGGATAAGAGGAGACTGGGAAAGTGAGGAGACACAAAGACAAGCCCCACCAGCATTGTACACTCCCAAGAGAAACAAACTTTAAGTTTCAAGAAACAATTGCTGGCTGTCTGGGAGATGCTCAGGCATCAAACAATAAAGAACAGTCAACAGAGGCAAGAGGCCGAGCACGCTGCTGTGATTCCTACTCCCTAATCCCCCAGCTCCACTAAAAAGGCCAGCTGTTGCCACCTCGCGTAGGGCATCAGCAGAGCAAATTAACTGCCAGAGAAAAAGGCTGCGGATATTGGAAAATTCTAATTTACCGGCCTCTTTAAGCTACGCTGGTTTTAACATTAAGGATGTTATGTTACAGCATTAAAACACGCCTGTGTTATGGCAGCCCAACTAAAGGAGTTTACCACTGTTTTCACATTTCATTGGTAAATAAGATGTAGATATGGAATATTCAGTTTTGACTGAAACATATCTTTTGTGAAGTACAAGAAAAATGAAGAAATACATTGAAGCTTACTATAGAACTCTTCAACCCTCATAGACTAGCTCAACAAAAAGCCTCGAATGCTCAAAAACAATCCTGTATCTGTTACAGCTGGATCTGAAGGCTCTAAGCCTGAACACATCACACTGAAAAGCCATGTCTGAGTTCTGGGCACTCAGATACTTCTTAGCTATGGTGGCACTTGACAGACTACACTTCAAGACATGATTACAAGTCATGCAAAGAAAATTAACTTCCTTCACTCTGTTCAGGGGCTTCCCTATACGTTCTAATTCTATCAAATCTTTCAAAACCCTCTGACAGTTTAAATTGCAAAGCTTTATATAGTACAGGGAATGCAGAGATGATGATCATCATCACTAATATGTATGTCTTTCTGATCCACCCTGTAAAGGGCATGGTTAACTACGAAAGCTTCTAAACATAAAGAACCATTTGATGTAATTATATTGTCCACTGGCTTGAGGTTTTCTTTTTAAATTAGTTTGGCACAAAAGACCTGGGCTCAAATCCTGACTTGACCACTTATTATCTATGTGTTTCTAAGTCTCTATTTCTTGATCTATAAAAATGAAAAAAATGACTGTACTTATGAGAATGCATGTAAAACCCAGAACCTAATATCTGGGAGAGAAAAGTATTCAAATATGCATTAATAAACAGCTTCAAGTTCTGATACAAAAATGAGAAGGAATCTATTGTAAAATAAAGAAAGACCCTGTAGTTTTTAGAAAGAGAGAACTAAATGATTAGCAATGCCCCTTTAATTCCTGGGTATCAATGATTCTTTGACTATGTACACAGAGAATGAAAAGTTTAACTCAAGCTTTGGTGAACTAGAGTTTTAAAAGAAACTTAAGCTCTGAATCCTAAGTAATTGATTTAAGGGCCAAACACTCACAATAACCTAGTTAACAGCTGATACAATATTCAGAGCAAACAAGAGAATTCTAGGCTATGCTGATGAAGCTCAGTTTAGTGATATTACCAGCAATTATTACCTGTGCTGGGGTTAAATGGGGAACAAAATTCTTTAAGAAAGTGTGAGATGATAGCACTAATACTTATTCCGTAGGACAACAATAATAAAATAAATAATATATTTTTATGATTTTATAAAATAAATCATTTTATAAAATCATAAAACAGATCATAATAGAAAAATTTTGATTTAAGCTACAACATACCAATCTTCCGCTCTCCAAAGAAAGCATTTAAAAACTGCAGTCTATCTGAGTAAATAGGTTAGGAACATTATTAAAAATTCTGCTGGGAATCCAAATAAATTTTATCTAACAGTGTTTTTAAATATCTATTAACATCCTTTGAAATAAACTTCACTACAAAACCAAAGTAATTCCATCCAAGTCATAGCAGGCAAACGTGAACACTGGGCAAGTCCAAGTGCGGCCAGACTCTGCACAGAAGAAATTAAGGTGGGAAGATGAGCTACGTATCCTACTCAATTGTCCACGAGGTAACGGTCTTTTGACATCTTCAGAGATCTTGTTTTCAGAAGTCTCACTTTATAAATTATTTTCATATGAGCCTGACCCATTATCAGTTATAAAAACAAAACTGAACCCTTTTTACCCTTTTGTATAAGTAATCTCAGACTCAGAGAAAAGCTGTCAGAACACTACAAAGAACATAGTATTTCCTGAATCATTTACTGCCATTATTCTCTCAAAGCCCCAAATATTCTACGGTGTGTTAGCTATGAATAATTCAAGTTCAAAAATTAACACTGAGGTACTACTATCATGTAACCCTCAGACCCTTTTCAAGTTTTACCAACTGGACCATTAATGTCCTTTAGAGCTGAATGGTCCAGTGCAGGGTCCCACGCTGCCCGTCTTTAGTCTCTCTCAACCTGGAGTAGTTCCTTGGTCTCCCCTTGCCTCTCACGATCTTGGTCTATTTGAAGACTTCAGGCTAGTTATTTTGTAGACTATGCCTTACTTTGGGTTTGTCTGCTGTATTTTTATAATTAGACTTAAGTTATGCATTGTTGGTAAGAATATGATGCTGGTTCTTCTCACTGCATTCTGAAGGTGCCACACAGGTCTGACCTGACCGTTACAGATAATACTAACTTTGACCGCTTGGCTAGGGAGTATTGCCAGGCTTCTCCACTCTAAAATTACTTCTCCACTTTTCAGTTAGTCTGTGCAGTGATATTTTGTGTGATTATACAAACACCCCGTTCCCCATCACTTATTTTATTCATTTTCTTATATAATTATTAGTTTTTTGAGGTTTTATTCAGTGGGTTACAATTTATAACTGCCATCATTTATTTTCATGTCCAAACTGTCCTAATCTTGGCCAGCTGGAGCCTCTGTATCCTGTTGACATGTCCCCACCACTCTTCAAGTACTTCCTATTTTCTACATCTTTAGATGTCCCAGGTTCATCCTGCCTTTCCCAGTTCCAGCTGTAGAATCTACCACATCTCCGAAGAGTCCTAGTTCCTACGTATGACTTCTACTCCCATGAGCCTCCCAAAACTAGAAGACTTGGTCCCGCCTCTCATTTCTTTGACCTTCTTAACTCAGGCTTTGTAGTTTCATTTCACTAGTGAACATGATCTATGTTCTCAAGGATGAGAAACCACCAAACAACTTCTTATATACTCATCTTAAAGGACAATCAGTTGGTGAATCTCCCAAGTAAAGTGCAATAAGTGTGGTATCATCCAACTTTACAAATCTCTATAATATTCTGCCCTATACAATTTTAAAATTATAGTAAAACCTCTCTTGTTTGCCTCCCTTCTCTAAATTCTGTTAACAAATATACTTTATTGTAACTGAATACGTATACAAGACACTGATCTGTGTAACACAGTAGTAACTGTTAAACTTTAAAAGTTTTCTTGTTGAAAGCATCCATGACCATATTCCCAAGTGTTAGACTGAAGATAAACAATAAGGAAAGACACAAGATTCTTTCTCAACCAGTGGACAAAGTCATGGCTCGTCTCCCTTCGTGTGACTGGCGAAGTGAGTCACTGGTGAAACACCTGCTTCCAAGGATATTATGTGGTACATTAACATGACCATGATTTTATATATACAGAGTAGTAAATTAAATCACTTCATGGGAGTCACGAGTTTCTTAGCAAAACCAGCGGAACAGATGATCTGGCTTGACAGTGCACAGATTTGTGTTAGTAATATGCTTTCTTTAAAGAATCAAATTGAGAATGGAAAGTGACAGGGTTACACAAAAGGCTATATTATAAGACATGAGAAAACACATCGAAGTCCTGGGGAACACACATATATTGTATACGTTGTGACACGGTCACCCTTCTTCCCAGAACAGCATAATTCAGCACAGAATTATGGACCAGGGACTTCCAAATGTTTCTGAACTAATGCTCCTAACGGTCCCGTGGAACAGCTATGGTAGCAGTCATTTTTACAACAAAGCTAAGGCTCTGGGAGAAACCCTGCCTGAGACAACACAGCTAATAAATGGCAATTCTGAATGACACACAGACCTTCTGTAAGTTAGCACAAACTTAATAGGTTGCCAAAGTGGCATTAAAAAAAAAAAAAAAAAGAAAGGCAACAGAAAATGGGAATAAAAGTTAAAAAGGGGTATGTTTCAAAAAAAGATTAAAGAAAGTAAAGGAAAAGACTGAAATGAAGAGCTTACATAACAGAAATGGAAAGAGAAAGAAAAGATAAACTGTGAAAGACAGCACTCTGCTTGGGCACAGGGTATGAAATAGGAATACTGCCGGCTTTCTACTGGAGAGTCTAGTGATCGTATTGTAGTGACATAAATTCAGCTTAGAAATGGTTTTCAAATTTGAAGAACTTTTTTTAACTTACTGATTTTTTTTAGAGAGAAAGAAGGAGGGGTGGAGAGAAACATCGATTTATTGTTCCACTTACTCATGTACTCATTGGCTGCTTCTTGTATGTGCCCCGAACAGGGATCGAACTGCAACCTTGGTGCATTGGGACAACTCTCCAACCAACCAAGCTACTGCCCAGGGTGAAGAACTTTCTATTCACTATACACTTTCTTTTAGATATCAGAAAACTCATTAGGAAAGAAAAAGTACTTGGTTTCAGGAAGCTGAAATAAGGGAAACTTGTAACAAGTTAAGTTCAAAAGATGTATCAACCCCCAGTAATTTTATTTTTATTTAATAGAATTAGTCTTTCACTGACTTCCTTGGGTTCTTAAAGATCTAAGGAAATCTTAATAACCAATTAAAACACCTTAAAGCTAGGGACCTACTAGCATCAGGAAAGAAATACCCCCACCCAAAACAAACTGACAAAGTGATTAGTAAGGTCAAGCTGGAGCGGGAGTAGAAGACGGTGGAGGGAAGGAAAAGCCGTCTAGTGTAGTGCAGAAGCCTAGCGTAGGGGAGAAGCCTGGCCCAGGTAAGAGGGTGTTCACACGGGGCTGTTGGTGGCCTGGCTGAGGGGTGAGGAGAGTATCTGTTTAGGAAGGTAGTCTGGTGCAGGGTGTTGGAGCACAAGAAGGATGAAGAGGGTGTCTCCACAAAAACACAGTTTGTCTTCAGCGGAGAGGGAGTCCTGCTGTAGGGTGCAAGGGGAGGGAAGAATGAGGGGGGAGATGTCTGCACAGAGGGTCAGAGCATGGGCTCAGTAAAAAGGACTCCATAAAGAAGGGCGACATGACAGGAGCTGTCAGAGCCTAGACGAGGTGAAAAAGGTACCAGCACGGTGAGGCACCATGGTAGTGGCCTGGGGTCAGCGATGAGAGCCTGAGCTGCGGGCAAAGAACATTTGTTCAACAAAGGGGATAGTGGCCAGTTTGGGTTCACACAGAAGGACTGGTTAAAATAAGTAAATACATTAATGTTACCTGAAGCAAGATTTCTCACTGTCATATAAAGGAGTTACAAGTATGGAAAAGGAGGAAACTAGAACCAGCCCTGTATTATTGCATTAAAATGGTGAATATCAGTATCAGCTTATGGTTTTCAACATAGACACACACATGTGGCTAGGAATACACATGCACACGCACACACGTAACATTTGTTCCCCAGCTCTTTCCACCGAGGGGGCCAGGGAACAGTGATATTCCAGTAACAATGAGCATATCTAGTTCCTAGCCTTGACTTCCAATACCATTCTCAAAAAAAAATAAATAAATAAATAAATAAATAAATAAATAAATAAAAAAAAAATGCTGGATCCGGGAAGTACAGAACGAGCATGGAACATCTTGTTACACGAAAGAAAAATGTTAGGACAACAGGGGAAACTTGAATGAGGTGTGAAATTAGATGCGGTGATGTGTCCATGTTAACATCCTGATTTTAATGGTTGCATTATGGTTGCTAGAAAATCCGTTTCTAAGAAACACACATTAAAGTACTCGGAGGCAATGGGGCTTCAAGTTAGCATCTTTCCAGGGAACAGAGTTCACTGGGTACACTTTTCTATAAGTTTGACATTAAATGGGTCAATAAACAAACAGAAATGGGGATGGTGAAAAGGCAGTAAGGTGAAAGGCAGGAAGAACTACTCACTGAGGTCTTCAGCCAGCTGAACGCGTTTACCAGTGAGCAACTTAACCTTCTTCTCGCTATCTTCAGCAAAATCTTCCAATACTTCTTTAACATTTTTCTCTAATCGTCTGACTGTTCAAAGTAAATAAAATGCTGAGGAGCACCACTTTTATGAATGCACAAGGAAGTAAAATTAACAATATATGAAGAGTAAGTTCTTATTTTTCTCATCACATTAATCTATTAAGTTCAGACTTCTCAGTTATATGGAGAATATTTACCTATTATACAGTACTTTTAACAACATAAAACTAAATACATATCTCAGAGAAAGTCATATTCTCCAGATCTAACACTTTAACAGAAGCACAGATTTTTCAAAAACCCAAGTGATTCTTAGTAGTCCTTTTCTTAACAGAGTTTTTGTGTAATAAAGAGAGATTCCTGTATGTTTTAACTCCCATCTTTTTCAATTATGATTTATTGGCATTAATATTTTAGGGGCAAATAGTAATTTCCAGTTTTTTGAATGAAACTACCATAAATGAAGTATTTGGAAATGTTTTCAACTATGGATGCTATTACTCATATTTTTAACATCAAAATTAGAAAATAGTCCCTCTGTGGCTTACCTTCAGTGTTTGTAAGTTGTTGCCTTAAAGTATTTGCGGTGATTGCAAGCATGCGCTGTATTCGCCAAAATAGGACAACATCATTGCATTCCAACTGAAATATCAGTTAATTAAAATTACCAAATGCAAATGTAAACATAAATTTGATCATAAACACAATAACTACTATAGTAAGCGACTTCAGCCTAAGCTTAAATAAAAGCTTAAATAAGCTTACCCGCATATATACTCATATTCCTATTGTATATAAAAGCTACTAAATCTTTTCTGCACAGGATCCATCAAATTCTTCAT
The DNA here is from genome assembly GCA_004027475.1 of Anoura caudifer. Taxonomy (NCBI): domain Eukaryota; kingdom Metazoa; phylum Chordata; class Mammalia; order Chiroptera; family Phyllostomidae; genus Anoura; species Anoura caudifer. Next base: position 654,376 of record PVKU01000183.1, read on the forward strand.
GATTTAAATTCTATCTACCCCACGCCTAAGTAATTTTGCTTTGATTCAAATAACAAAGCAAACAGACTTGAGAAGTAAGGCATTTCATTATGTTTGTTATATACAAGTAAAAATCCATAGCATAATACATAACCCTCAATTTGTATTTAGCTTCAACTCATAACCATGTTAAAAAATGTTCTTTGGTTAACCTCTTATCTTTGAGTGTATACTAAAGAAATTTTTGAAATTCAGTTGTATATGAAAATAAATTAATTATATTTTTAAGAAAGAAGTTTTTTGAAAGATGTCTTTTCAACAATTAAAATTACACAAAAAGTTTTGTCACTTTTTACATAGGTACATTTAAATGTAAATTTATTTTAGGCCACTGAAAACTCAAAAGGGGAGCATGGTAGGGGTCTCACATAAGATCACTGATTGATAGAGCTCTTTCAGAAGGATACATTAAAAATATTTCTACTTTTAAGAAAATGCTCAAACATACATCATCTCCTGCCACCTAGAGGTTATTTTGTAAAATGTAGCATTGAACTCTACAACTCTCCAAGAACTTTCGAGTTCTTTAAAAGAATTATTTAAAATAAAATTTTAGTGATATAAAGAAAGAATTAAAATTGCAACATAATATAGGAAACTAGCACAAAAAGTTGTTTTGCAGTATAATTTCCATTATGCAAATATATGATTATGTTATACACATACAAAAGAGTTGAACAAAAATATACAAAAATGCTAATTGAAATACTTCTAGGTCAAGGATTATAGGGGATTATATTTCCCCTATTTGCTTTTGCATTTTCTTTAAATTTATTTACTGCATTAACTTTGTACAATGGGAATGTATTATTTTCTAATATACAAAGTTAATTCTTAAGCAAACTTTTCAAAAGTGGTTTAGCGCCTATCATATGCACACACAATCTGAGAGGCACTGGCATGATGTGCCTGTAAGATGCTGATCCTACCAAAGTGGCAAATAGCTTTGAATATATATGGACTAGAATATTCTTTATACATCATACATTTTTTCCAGAAGATCAAAGGACTTAAAAATAATGCTAAGGCTTAAGTTTATGTTTAAGCATTTAAAAAAACTATTGCTAAAAAAAACATTTCTACTTGTTTTTTAGAAACCTTACCTCAGAATCTACAAAATGCCTTTGGTAGTAATAAAAGCCTCTTCGACAAAGGTTACAATGGTTTAGAGCTGTTTTTAAGAAATGTCTTCTATAAACTTGGTGCCAAGTGTCCTTAATCTAAATGAAAAAAAGAAAACAAACACCAAAGAGTTATTATGCACTCTTCAGGTTAATCAAACACATTCTGAAAATCATATATGAAGTCTATTTATAAAAAAGTTAATTAAAACCAATTAGTTGTTATTGGCAAAGCTGTTATTCTACCAACCTTTTTCATCCATTACTTTTTTTTCAAGACAAAGATTAGATTTAGATTTACTACTACTCTGACCCCACCAGTTTATGTACTTCAAAATCTGCAGTGTTTTTATCAAGCATTGCTGCTACATTCAAATTATTGTCTTCTAGAGCAGACAAGGTAGGGATTATCTTCCCCTAATTCAAGGTAAAGATTCCAAGGCAAAAAGAGGTTGTGAGCCTTGGACAGAGTAGGACTCGGATGCTGGTCTCAGACCATGCCCATCAACCCACCCAAAATACTTCCTTTCTGATGACTACATTTCAGTTGCGCTCTTTAGAGTGTTCAAGGTTCTTTCACACCACTGTCTTTTTTAAAGCATAACAATAAAAATAACAAGTATCATTAACACCATATGACAATGAAAAAGTAGTGCTCAGAGAGATTATATCAATTACTAAAGGGAATATTACTAGCAAATAAAATGAAACTATACTAGAATTCACATCTCCTGACATCTAGTCCATCCACTATTCTTGTCATAGTACTTTGCTACCTATTTTATAGCTTTATAAAGTGTACTGAGCAAAGTATCTTTTGGAAAAAGCCTGAGATTTTCTTGCTCACAGAAAGTAATTAAGACATGCAGCCAATCCATATCAGAAATATGGACAAAGCCCCTCCCACTGTATTAACCAAAGTATCAACACCTATAGCCACATAAAATTTAAAAGTATCAAACTAAATACAACTTACTGTTAATGAGAGCTAGGGCAATGTGGATAAATTAAATCTATAGTCAACTAATAATTTCATAGAATCATTAGTTTTAATTTCACTTTCAATTTATAAATAAAGCTATATGTATAACAGCTTTAACTGTTTTGAATTTCAGGTTTCTTATTCTGAGCTATGGTGGAATTTAAAGTAAGCATACTCATTTCTCAAATTAGAAAACAAATAAAAGGTAATCTTTAAAAGAATTATATGTGGCTCTGAAACTTCTTTTATGACTGTTTTCCTCACTATAATTAATTTTCTTGTTGGGTTCCACTTACGCTAATATTAAAATAACGTTTTGATCTCTTACACCCTAACCAGGAAACACAGGCCCAGAAATAGTTTTTTCTTTAAATTTTCCCCAAATAAGCATCATGAAGGCAAGCAAATAGTAGTCTATACTGTAATTATTTTTATCCTCATATTTTTTATAACCAAGGGAAAAGAGAATCCGAAGGCATTGTTCAACAAGAGACAGAAATTAAGGAAGCAAGTTCATGCTTTTTGGCATGTTTATTACCAGGCTTGGATCCACTGTTACTCCTCGGGATTCGAGGTTTTTTCGGACTGTAGTTATCTCATCACTTGCAAGATAAGCTGGGTGCTCCTCATTACATTTCAACATCTTCTCCAGTTCATTCTTGGTTTCGTTGTGAACACACTTTAAAATATTCAAAAGAACACGGTGTTTACTTGGTTCATGATCTGGCACACTTATAAAAACAGAGTCCCAACTGTAATAAACATATTGCTGTTGCACAACAGGTGACACGAGCTCAATCGACACACAAGAAAGGACACAGTGCTCTGGCCTGCGAGAGCGCAGGGGAGCGCGGGACTGGAAAGGAAGGAAGGAGAAGCAAGGCAAAGTGAAGCAAGGATGACTTAGCCCGGTGTGCTGTATTTTACTTTTGTAAAATATTTTACTGTTGAAGGTACAGTAACCAGCCATCTTACTGTGGACTTTCATTCTTGGCCTTAGAGTGTGATTTCAGTCTGGGAAACAGGACCCCGAGTACATGAGAAGAGACAGTGTTTTGTAAATGCCTTACATCTAAGAACTAGATGACTGTGGGCCTTGTGCCTGTTGACAAGTTTCTTTCCCAATACATTAAATGTAAAATTCATAGTGGGATTTTTAAAAAGTCTTTTCATTAAAAAATCATGGTTTAGATTGCTTCTGTAAGGTGCCTATTATTCTTAAATTCACTTCCAGTCTCTTCTCTATAATTGTTCATCTCTTCACCAAAGGAGGAAAACATATATACACTAGTAATAAGTCTGGAAATAAGACCCTTGTACCATGTCAAGTGTATCTTTTCATTTTCCAATACTTCTTTTAAAATTTCAGTTTAAAAGACTGCAGGTTAAAAGAGCTTCAAATTCACCGATTAAACAAGTTACTACTGCTTCCGGCCAAGATGGAGGCATAGGCAGACGCACTGTGTCTCTTCTCACAACCAAATTAAGGACAACAAAGATTTAGAAACAAGAAAACAACCAGATCTCAGAAAATCAAACTGTTTGGAAGTCCAACAACGATTCATCCAGACCGGTAAGAGGGGCGGAGTCGCGGCAGGAAAAAGCGGAGGTGTGGACCCCGCACGCAGGCAGCAGCGGCTGGCAGCCCCCAGGTGCACAGGCGGTGGCTGGCAGACCCCAGACACGGGGCAGCAACTGTGCAGAACCAGTGAGGTCGCACAAGGCAGCTGGCTGACCGGGTGGTCCCACATTCACGTGCGGATAATCCAGGCAAAGGGGAAGCGGTGAAAGGAACTGGAATCTGAGAGTGAGTACAGCAACCGCCATTATCTCCTCTCAGACCCCGCCCCCACATACAGCGTCACTTCCCAGTGACCGGGCTGTCCCACCCTGGGGAACACCTGAGGCTCCACCCCTCACTACATAACAGCCGCGACTAGATAAAACAAACAAACAAACAAACAAAAAAAAAACGCAGAAATGGAAATGGCTCAAACCGGAGAACAGATCAAAGCCCCAGAGCCAATTTATCTAAGCGATGAAGAGATTGCCAACCTATCAGATGCACAATTCAAAACCCTGGTAATCAGGATGCTTACAGATTTGGTTGATTTTGCTCACAAATTAGATGAAAAAATGAAGGCTACAATAAGTGAAATGAAGAAAGCTGCATG
>PVKU01000184.1:0-208981 GCA_004027475.1 Anoura caudifer
AATGACGCTGCAATAGAATCAGTGAACAGATCCCTGGGTGAGTCCTGCTTTCCCTTTGTGTGGGTACCCATTTTTGAGAAGCTGAGAAACTCGATTTGCCTCATGAGCTTACCTTCCTGTCCACGCATCTGTTTTGTTAGCTGGCCTGTTCACATTTCCAGGTCTCGGTGTCAACATTAATTCCAGGCCCATAGGATACACTCTAAGGGCTATGACTGGTATTATCTATTATCATTATTACAGTGTACAAGCCATTTATTACATTTACTTTTTCTGTAAAGTTTCCTGTAAGAAAATGAGATATCCTGGAAATGGATATCAAGAGATCTTATTTCTAACTGTGGTTTTACTCCTTACTAGTTGTGTCTATGAGCAAATCACTTAACCTCTCTACATCTCAGTTTCACTCTGTAAATTTGTAAAATGAGAACTTGTTGCTCTAAAATTTCATCTAGTGATGAGTTTGTAATTCTAATAAGTGGACTTGAGTGTAGCTCTAGTTTAACAACCCCAATGGAAACGCTACATGATAATTTCGCAACTCATCATCTCTTTTTCTTTAAAAATCTAAGGAGTTAAAATTTTCAAAAACATATATACCACATTTGTTCATCCATTCACCTGCTAGACACTCATGTGCAGGCTTTTGTGAGGATGTTTGCAACTCATCTGGGTAAATCCCTAAACACAGTTACTAGATTGTATGTTCGAACGAGAATGAACAAAATGAACTAACAAGCAAAATAGAGACAGACTCAAAGAGAGCAGGCTGTCACTGGCCCGGGCAGGGGGAGGGGCTGAGGGCTGGGGGTACGGAGGGACTGAGCCCAAACAGAAAGAAAAACCTCACGGACAGGGACCGCAGTTTGCCCACCGCCGGCCGAGTGGTGGGGGGAGGTGCAGGAGGGTGTGGCGGGCACGCGGCGACGGAGCGAGGGACGGAGACCGACTCGGGGTGGTGAGCACACTGCACAGTGTGCACGTGATGTGCTGCGGAACTGCGCACCTGAATCTGGCATAGTTTTGTGAACCTGGGTCACTGCAATAACTTCGATGGAAAGGAAAAAAGGGGACTTTGTTTGGCTTCGTGTGACACCGACAAACTGTCTTCGAAAGTGGCTGTGCCATTTTGCACTCCCACCGGCACGGATGAGGCTCACTGTTCACGTCATTCCTGCCAGGGTTCAGTGTCATCACTGTTAATATTGCATATTTTGGGTCTTTAGACTTTCTATATAAACTTGAAATAAGTTTCTTCATGTCCACAAAGTCCCTTGCTGAGGTTCTGACAGGGACTGCGTTGAGTCTGCAGATCGAGCTGGGAAGAAGTGACACCTCAACAACGCTGAGTCTTCCTACCCACGTGCGTGCGTTAGGGTCTTTTTCATTTCTTTCACCAGTCTTCTAGTTTCACTCACATGCATCTTGCAAATACTGTCTTCAATACTTCAAATATACTTTTCAAAAAGTCTTAATGGTGAAAAAATAAAAGAAGCCATTTGTCCTGGAAAACAGTATCTGAATAAAAGTAATATTACTGTCTCAAAGTTTCAACATTATTCTCCCTTTGAAGCAAATTATCCTTATCAACTAAGAACGGCAAATTCCCCATATAATTACAGCAGCTTGAAAACATGGCTTCGAATTTTTTGACACTCCTCCCTCCCATCAAGAGCTTGAGGTCCATCTTCCCTAACCCTAAAATCTGAGCTCTGCGACTGCTGATCAGCAACAAAAGTGAGGGAAGTATTTTTCCAGGCTCAGGCCCTAACAAACTGGCCACTTCCACTTCCTCCTAGAACACTGCTTCCTGGGACGTTCACTCTGGTAAACCAGCCACCATATCAGGAGGACAGCCAGAGCGCCCCCCAGAGAGACCCACCTGAAGAGGAATCAGTAGCCAATCCCACTTCCCGGACAGGTGAGTGAACTGTTAGACCTGGAACACTAGCCCCGCCCCCCCCTTAGGCCATCCCAGCAGACACCACCCAGAGTGAGGGGCAGAGATAAGCTTCCCTGCCAAACCCCACCCAGGACGCCCATTTGTGAGGGAAATAAACGACAGTTGTTTCAAGCCGGTGAGCAGTGGGGCACTGTGTGTCTGACTGCAGACAGCAAAAACATTCCTGTGAATGACTGAATGCGGCTTTGTAAACACTGAACTGAACCAGTTACTGCAAAGGACCAGAGATGTTTTGCTGGACTTCTAACGAAGTAGAGTTCCTAATCCTATGGAAATTATTTAGGAATCAATTCATTCTCAGCTTTTTAGTCAAAGCCAATTGTGTCTGTTGTCAATTTATTGCAAATTGAATTAACTCAAATTCACATTAAATCAGAAAATGTTCGGTTCCACACTAAACCATGGACAGTATTACTGAGTTCTAACTGAAATAATAAAATATACAGTCTCTGTCACAGTAATGACCTCAGTCTTCAAATATGCTGACTTTTGAGTCAATCAGCTTCAAACTGATCTTAAAGCTTTTCAAGATCTTGAAACAACAAAGAAAAATTAAATTGTCTTCAAAATGCTGTGCTCACTAGGAAGAGGCATGGAAGCACCGAGTGTTAATGGGACAAATGAAGAGGAGGGGTCAAGGGTCTACTTTCCTATTCTGGAAATTACGTGAAGTAAAAGGTAAAGATCCGACAAACACTTTCGTTAAGTTCAGTGGAAATTAATGTGGAGATATTTTATTCACAAATAAATTCTTTGGTTCTGACTCAGATTTATTGCTTTAATTTCTAATCTTTAGGTACAGTACTTAATACTGACTTTAAATGTTCAACTGGCCAAGCAAGTACAGAGGAATGAATGACTTGCTGCTCACAGACGCCCTTTCCCCGCTCGTGGAGCCGGGTGGGGCTCACAGCAGGCCCGAGAGCAACTGCACTCCCGGACACGGCTCCAGGCCAAGCCTGACACTGACCCTCTGAGTGCCGTCCGGTCCACCGGACCAAGGACAGCCTCGTGCTGAGGGGTGAGGGTGATCAGGCTCACACACTGGACTTTGACATGACATTGAGGGGTGGTAAGAAGGAGGACATGGGCCAGGTTGCCGAGTGCGGTCACAAAGAAACTGGAGGGAGTAACGGAAAACGTCAAGTAGAAGAGGAAAAAAATGCATCCACATTTATAGCTCTAGGTTATCAAAGTAAACAGAAATAAGGTGAAAATAAAGGGAATAAGAGATATGGATGTGCTGGTGATGACAGCAATTATATTACAAAACATAAGTATATACAAAGTTCACACTTACGAAGGCTAAGCTATTCTGGCCGCTAAAGAATAACTCCCCTGGTCTGGAACGGGATTGCGTTGCTTGCTCTTTGGTGTGTCTTGTAAATAAGTGGAAGCAAATTTACCACAAAGATGCCAGTTATCAACCTATAAATTAGTTATAATAATAATTTCAACTGCATTTTTATAAAATTAAATGACTGTCATGTGGAGGAAAAATTCACAAAAATAACCAAGAAAATCTGAAAAACTCCAGGACGGGACTTGCCTTGCCGGCTAATGGGACGCAGCACTTAAAACACACCACCGGCCCGGGCACACACAGAGCGGACACGCGGCACAGGCCGGAGCACGGAGCCGGACTCTGCAGGCCCGCCGATGCACTAGGGAGTAAAACGGCAGGCTCCAGTCGGTGGTGGAAGGCTGTTCAGCAATAATACTGCGACAGCCGGCTGCCCTTTCAAAAATGCTCAAATCCTCGTAAAACAGCTGCATCACACACCAAAGAGTTCTAGATGGGTTAACAGGCAAACACAGTGTGTTGTGTGTACAAATCTCTAGAATAAAATTTAAGAATTTTTGTAAGTTTTAGAAAGAAAAGTTTTCTTAAGACGCAATACCCACAAACTAAAAGAAAAATAACTTCTGAACAGCAGAAAGCACTGTAAACTAAATAAGGAATCACCAGAGGTGGTAAGTACAACACACATAGCAGATAGAAGACAAGTATCTACAATATACAAAGAACTCTCAGAAACCACTCAAAAAAGGGGAAAGAGCAGATACAAATATGGGTAGATATTAATACCAGCTGTTTCAATAATCACTTTAAATGACAATGGTCTAAATATACCAGCTGACGAGAGCCAGAACCCAAAAGAAACCCATCTTGAATATAAAGACACAGATAGGTTAAAAGCAAGGAGAGAGAGAAGGATGGACGCCAGGCTAACAGTAACCAAATGTTACTGCAGCAGCTATATTATCCTCAAACAAAGCTGACTTCAAAACAAAAGAAAAAAAGCATCAGGAATAAAGAGCAGCACTATGTCAAGATAAAGGGGCCCAGGAAGACATCAACCCTCTACGCCCCAGTCCCTGCAGCCTACAAGCCGAAGGAGAGAAGGGTAAAACACGCAAGGCAAAGCCTGAGGGAAGTGCGAGGGAAAACAGACAAATCCATGATTAGACGTGGAGACTGCGACGCTCTCCTGAGAGCAGAACATCAACAGGACACAGCTGAACCGCGCAGCTCCATCAGTTAACCGGATTTCAGTGACATTCATGGAGTATTTCATCCAACAGCAGCAGAATACAGACTCTTCTCAAGTACACCTGGAACATTCACCAAGACAGGCCCAGACGGTGGGCGTAAAACACACCTTAACAGTTTAAAAGACTAGAAATCACAAAATGCACTCTCCAAGTCAACAGTGGAATTAAACTAGAAATAAATTAATAACAGAAAATTGGAAGATTCATAATTATTTGTAGATTTAAAAACATACTTCCAAACAACTTATGGTCCAAAAAGAAGCCTCAAGAAAAACTAAAAAATATTTTGAACTAAATGAAAATAAAAATACAACTTTTAAAAATTTGTGAGACATGGCCCTGGCTGGTGTGGCTCAGAGAACTGAAAGCCAGCCTGTCAACCTAAGGGTCGCGGATTCGATTCCCAGTCAGGGCACACGCCTGGATTGCCAGCCAGGTCCCAGTACAGGGCGTGTGAGAGGCAACCACACACTGATGTTTCTTTCTCTTTCCCCCTCCCTTCCTTTCTCTAAAAATAAATAAAATCTTTAAAAATAAATAAATATTTGTGAGATACAGCAAATAGAGCATTTAGAAATTTATGGCATTAAATACATGTTAGAAAAGGGAAATCCAAGTTCAATCATCTAAGGTTCCATCATGGGAAACTATAGAAAAGAGCGATATAAACCTAAAGCAAACAAGAAAAAATTAAAATGACAGCAGAAGTGAAATTGTAAAAAGAAAACTGGTAAGGAAGAAAAATCAACTAAACTAAAACCTATTCTTTAAAAATATAGTGAGTTGGTAAACCTCTAGCCACGCTAACCAAAGGGGGGGGGGAACAAGTTACCAACCGCTATCAAAAATGAAAGTGGTGTCATCACTCAGACACCATGGATACACGAGCTTAACAAAGAAATATTACAAAAAACTAACTCTATGCCCACCAATGTGATGCCCACCAATGTGATATGAACTAACTCTTTGAAAAACACCAACCACAACTCATAAAAGGAGAAATTATCTGAATAGTCCTACAACATTTAAAGAACTTGAATCAGCCCAGGCTGGTGTGGCTCAAGTGGATTGAGTGCCAGCCAGCCTGTGAACCACAGGGTCGCCAGTTCAATTCCCAGTCAGGGCACATGCCTGGGTTGTGGGCCAGGTCCCCAGTAGGGGGCACACGAAAGGCAACCACATACTGATGTTTCTCTCCCTCTCTTTCTCCCCCTTTCCCCTCTCTCTAAAAATAAATAAATAAAATCTAAAAGAAAAAAAAAAAAGAACTTGAATCAGTATGTGATAACCTTCCAAAAAAGAAAGCACCAGGCCCAAATGGTTTCCTGGTGAATTCTACCAAACATTTAAGAAGACATAATACTAATTTTCTACAATCTCTTCCAGCAAATAGAAACAACAGAATTATGTCCTAACTTTTCCCATGGAACCAGCATTACTTTAATATCAAAACCAGATAAAGATATTTTTAAAAAAGGAAAACTACAAATCAGTATCTCTTATGAACCCTGACACAAAACCCTCAACAAAATTTGAGCACATCAAATCCGCTTACTACTACTGTTTCATCTTGGACAGCCTGCCTAATTTTTTTTTAAAGGCCATGAATTTTATCTTCCTTTATCTTCACTTTGAAGTATCCCAACTTGTTGCTTATTTACTTCAGGTTATATATCTTTTAGTTTAAAACTTCTGCCATAAAACCACTGGGAATGTTTGTATCATAAATATATTTAAAATAAAATAAACAATAAATTCAGTCACAAAAATATGTTGAATTTACAAGATGTGTTAGTTGAACAGACTAGCATCCTAGCAATGTTACATCACAAAGAAAGCTAGTTGGGCCTGCCTGGTGTGGCTCAGTGGATTGAGTTCCAGCCTGCAAACCAAAGGGTCGCTGGTTCAATTCCCACTCAGGGCACAAAGAAAGCTAGTTGGTAGGTTTTACTTTTCAGTTCAAAAATGAGTACCTGTCCATTGGCAAATCTGGCATTCCTGACACACTACTTTTTAAAGGCTGATTATTACATGATTAAAAATACATTTAGAAGAAAAAAGTCACCAACACACACATTCTTTGACTTCATGAAACAATTTGGAAAATGGTCACACAGTCCCTTCAGAGTCGGTCAGACCCACGTTAAACTTCCAGATCTGCCACTTAATAGCAATATGATCCTGAACAAGTTACTCCCCAGCGCTGCACTCCAGTTTCCCCATCTGCAGCAGTAAGGATAATAGTGCCTCCCGGAATGACTGGCAGAATTAAATAACACGTTAAGTAACTGGCATGGAGTGCCTGGTGTGGAGAGAAATAAATGCTCATTTCTTTCACGCTAGAAATATGCAGGACCAGTTCATTTAGTGGCAAGAGAGGAAAGGGAACCCTACAAAAGATTAATAAACACTCTTTTCCAGATTTTCTCTAAAACAACGTGAACTGCCAACTTCTCCTTTCTGTCAATTAACCACACAGACCACCAAACCCACCGCTTTCTGCGTCCTCTCTCCTCTGCTGGACCCCAGCAGTCACGGCTGGCCTCCTCTTCCACACCCCCCAGTAGTGACAGCCAAGCGTGCCGCTCCTCTGCTCAAAGTCCTTCCCTGGCTGGTGGTAACGTATCTCAAAAAATGAAATATTTAGGGACTAAGTACCACACGTATAATTTACTTTCAAAAAGGAGTATATGTGCATTTTGCTCATATACATATATATGCATATATACTCATATACACACATTTTACCTACCTATTACACATCTAATGCATAAATGCAAAATGAGCAAAAAACAGCAAAATATTAACAATGTCAAATCTAGGTGGGTTTATGGATTCATTGTACCCTTTTGTGCATGTGTAAAGATTTTAATACGAAACTAAAATTGATAGCAAAATGAAAACTATTAGCATGCTTAATTTGTGGAAAATGTAAAATAAGAATATATTTCTTAAATATGCACAAACTCCAAGGGTAAGAAAGTAGTAACAATGATTTCTCGAGGGGTGGGGAGAACGGTGATGCATGAGCAGATGGGGGTCAAAGATGAGGGGAGACTCATACATTAATTTACTTATATGCACAGAACTCAGTGATGGCATTATCTTCAAAATACACTGAAAAGTAATGTCGACTGTATTTTTACTCACTGCATATGGTTGTTGGGAGGATTAAATGAGAAAACATATAAAGCTTCATGAAGTACTTGGTACTTGGTCTACAGTCGATAGACGTTAGTCCAGCTGCTGACGCAAGAAAAATCTGCAGTGTTAATGGTGCTATCGAATGCGTTCGAGTTAAAAAGTTAATTTTAATCTACTCTTGCGATGGTTGGTTACACTCTCCAAAAGAGTCTAGCTATGGACATGAATTTCAAATACCATTATCAAAATGTGTAAGAGTCTTGCGCTGGCACAAATCAAGACTGGAATGACTCTTCCTCGATAAAGTGAGGGGTGTGTGAAACAAGGGGAGCAGCCCGGCAGGCTCCGCGGGCTGGACCTGCAGAACAGCGCTCAAGGTCTAGGGCTCCCCTGGGCCCACGGCCCCCCACGTCCGGGAAGACACTGCTGCCTGAGTGCCCAGTCCTGCCATCTGCCTGCTGCGGCTGCGGCTGCGGCTGAGCACTGGGGAGCCCACCCTGCCCTCACAGGGCCTGGGGGCCAGCTGTCAGCGGGGCCCTGCTCTCCACCTGACCACAGGCCATCCCGTTGAAGGGATCCCCTCCTCTCCAGTTCACACCTCACGCAGCTACTGCGAAGAGGAGAAGAGATGTGAATGATGACCACTTAGCACTGCTCCTGATACACTGCAGGTGCAATTATTAACAATCATTAGTATTATTTTTCAAAAAGTAATGTTGGTACATTAACAATCAGGTTCCATTTAGCTGTTTTAACTTTGTATTAGCTTAACCCAGAAATGGATGGCAATTCTAAGACAGGGATTCAACTACAAAAAAGTTCAGATTAAAAATAACTAAATAATAATTCATTTCCCTAAACAGCTACAGTAGATGTCTGCTACCTATGGCCTATTTTAGAGCAATTATTTTTTGAAATAAGGCATAAATCAAGGAAAGATTTAGTAATAAATTAATGTAACTAGACGTAAGTTCTTAAAGAAAAACTGAAAATACTCGTTAGAATGTAGTTTCCCTTTGAAATACAGTATCTTTAAAAAATAATTCATGTCTATAAACTGAACAGACCTACTGACTTAAGTAATTTCAAAAAGAATTTTTTAAAAAAGTGTAAATGCAACCTGGACTTTATCACCTCGTGAATGCAGCACAACCCCACAGACACGCGCATGTGCACAAAGGACACATGAAAGTCGAGTCCCACACGCTGAGCGTCACAGTGGTCAGCGCGACACAGAGAGCAGCTGACCCGCTGTTCCCTGACCAGTCTCACAGGCCTGCACACCGCTGAAGAAACCCTCAGCAACGACGGTGAGGGTCGTCCGAACACAGTCATAAACATAGACCACTCGACCTGAACAGATCAAAACTCTCACTGACTTCCCTAAGTAAATTACTTAACTGAAACACCTAAGTCTATGGCTTTTAAATAAGTATTGTTAGAATTATGTACGCAATTTGATTTCAATCACAAAACTAGTATAATCAATAAGACCATGAGACATGTAACCAGTACTTCTTCCACTGACTTTCCAAAACACTCCAACTTCTAAAAACACAATTACCTAAAGAAGACTTTTTAGGAATTAAAATGCAATTGACATATCACAGGACATCAGTTTCGAGTTTGTAGAAAAGGGCCCCGGGCTGGTGTCTGCGGTGACATGACCGTGGCGGTCAGTCTGGTCACCGCCCAGCACCGTGCACAGCCGTCCACTTGTCTCGCGATGGGAACCTGCTCTCTCAGCAACACGCAGGACGACGGTGCTGACTGCAGCCGCTGCGCCGCACCCGGCACAGCGCCTCAACCTTAGCACACTGGCTACGCCGACGAATGCCCCATCAGTAAAACATTCTCGAAGAGCAGTCTGAAAGATCCGGAAGAGCTGATCCCCACGACCACAAAATCGTGTATCTAACTCTGCGTATACCAAGAGTCTACCTCTTATTCTGAATTCACCCACCATGTATTACAACGTCTATGTCTTTTGCACAATGCTATGCCCAGTAGCTGGCTTTCAAGGTTTTACTGGGGAAAGGCAGACACAGAGGCAGTAATTTCACTGCCACTGCTTTGACAGCTAGTGGTAATTTCTATGATAAATGTGCACCCGAGGTGCTGTGCTGCGCAGGGAGGAAGAGCTGGGCCCTGTGGAGAGGGAGGGGTGGGGGGTGCGGCAGGACTGTCGGGAAGGCCGTCCCTACCCACCCTGCTGTGCTGTCCAGGTGCTTGGTTTTCACTGGCATTCGATGTGACGGGACTGAGGAGGGAATTTAAAAAAACAGTTTGGCATATTAATTCACACATGTAGTGCCTAGTACGTGTAGTACAGTCATGACAAACATGTTCATAGTTTATTTTTAAATTAGGTATAACACCACAAAACCAGTAGTTTAAATTTTGGTTGAGCCCTGGCTGTTGTTGCTCAGTGGATTGAGCACCAGCCTGTGAATCAAAGGGTTGCTGGTTCGATTCCCAGTCAGGGTACACGCCTGGGTTGCGGGCAAGGTCCCCAGCAGGGTGGCACTTGAGACGCGACCACACGTTGAGTTTCTCTCCCTTTCTTTCTCTCTCCCTTCCCCTCTCTCTAAAAATAAATTAATAAAATATTTTAAAATAATTAAATTAAAACTTCATTAAAAAAATTTCTGGTTGAAAAGACATGTTTTTTAAGAGACAGACATCAATTTGTTGTTCCACTTTTCCATGCATTCATTGGTTGATTCCTGTATGTGCCCTGACTGGGGACTGAACTCCTAACCTTGGCATATCAAGTTGATGCTCTAACCTACTGAGCTACCCAGCCAGGGCATAAATTCTTTATTAAAAAAAAAAAAAAAGCTTACTTTTTCCCCAATGCTTATTTTGTCTCTTCCTAACTCCCTTCCGGTAAATCAAATTAAACAGTAAAATTTAACAGTATCTACAATATTCTGAAATGCCTTAAACCCTAGATTCTATTTTTTATTTGCTGTTATTTCTAAAATAAATAAGACTGAACAAATTTAACTAAGTAAAATCATTTTAATGTGGACTATAACAGTGGAACGTTAATCCTCAATCTCAAAAGTCAGTTTATTCTGTATATGAAGCACTCTGCCATTCCAAAATCTGTAGCATAAAAGCTACACAGCTATTTATTACAGGAAAAAAATTTTTACTTTACTATTGGAAATTATTTAAATTTGTAATACATTTCCATCTTTTCCATATTTGGTAAAAGACTTTGAAGTACTAGTAGAAACCCACATCACACAAAAGCTGACAGAATCCCACCTGCACACTTTGATAAATGCTGCCTTAAGATAAAGTCTGCGGTACAACTGTTCAATATGAGGGGGAAGCCGGGCGCATGATAAAACTATACACATAAGTCATCATTTTTCAGAGATCTGTAACATCGCTGTCCACGACAGTTACGTTTAAAACCCACACAGTACGGCATAAGGAGAACAAATATCTCACATGCTATCCTGCTTAAGATGTTATGAAATATTTTTTAGGGTTATGTATTATTCCATAATCGAATGAGTGCACAGATGACTACTGAGTGCCCATGCCACGCTCATCGCTGTGTTATGCTGGGAAAACACAAAGGGGGAGGAGAAGCAGTCCCTGCCCTCAAAGAACTTGAGTCTAGCAGGAGACACAGACAAGGAAACCGGCGATCACAACGAGGCACAGAGGTAAGAACAGAGGGCCCTGTGATCACTACCTAAGCCTGAGAATTCAAAGAATGCTCCTTAGAGAGAGTGATGCTTAACGTGCCCCCTGAGGCCAGACGGAAGTGACACAGGCAGAGGGTTTTGAGGTGGGGCAGGGCAGGGGAGACAGGGAAAGCAGGAGAACACTCCATGCGGACGGAACCTCCACCTCCACCGTGAGCGCGCGGGAGCAGGGTCACCGAAGCAAAACACAGTGTGTGCCAGCCTGGGGCTGGGCCGGGGGCACTGAGGGCGGGTGAGTGAAGAGCAGGTGAACAACTCAGAGAAGGCTCTGTGCGGCATGCAGCTGGGCTGTTGTCCCACCAGCAAACAGAAGAACAACTGCAGGCTGCGGACAGGGGTGCCAGCGTGGCAAGCGTGGAAACTCGGGGAGTGTCAGGGCTGGGACAGAAGGGCTCGGTGACAGATGGCCTGAGAGAGGAGATGAGAATGACACGCCGCTGGCAGCGGTGACAGGGGACGAGTGCAGCCCTTTAGGAGGCCCCCTTGACCCCGGCGGAGACCCATCCACAGCCCCTTAACAATCCCACCCTTGAGCACTAGGATAAAGTGCTGCTTCTCTGGTGCAGTGCCAAATGATCACAAGGGAGAATAATGAGAGAATTAACCTGAACTTCTAAGTGTTTAAAAAAATATGCTCTACTCTCCTTTAGTTGCCAGGTGTATGTGTTGACTTCCTTGAGTGAAAAGTGTATGTGATGCGAATTAAATGCTCGTGTTCAGGTTTTAGTGTGAACAGATGGTGACCAAAGTCATGGTGGACAACGAGTCAGAGAGGATGTCAGTTTCCTATCGCTGCTGTAACAAAGCACCACCGAGTCGGTGGGTGAAAGCCACACAACTCACTCTCTTCCAGTTCTGGAGGTCCTCCACCCAGAACAAGCCTCCCAGAGCCTGCGTCCCTGTGGAGGGAGGCCGGTTCCCTCCGCAGGCTCCGGGGAGCACGTGCTGCCCGTCTTCTCCAGCGCGGAGGGGCTGCTGGGGCTGCCGGGCCTGTGGCCAGAGCACCCTGGTCAAGGCTCCCATGCTGGCATTTCTGGTGCCTCTGATTCCTCCTGCACGCCTCTTAGGGGAACGGTTTGATTACCCGGGGCCTGCTAAAATAATCCAGGATAACCCTGCACCTCAAGATCCTCAACTTCACCACATCTGCAAGTCCACAGGTTTGGGGATCAGGGTGAACACATGGGGGTGGGCTTATCCAGCCTATCAGAGAGTACGCAAAGAATGAAGATGTTGGTAATTCTCCAGTTCTTACATTGGATGGTGGGCCCTCACAAGTTCATTTTGCCATTATGCTTCCTAACATATATGTGACATGCATTCATGTGTATATAAAATTATGTAATGTAAAACTTTTTTAAAAATAGAGAGCTATAAACAAACTCAGAAATACTGATAGTTCAAGGAATGGGCATTCAAAAGGAACTGAGAAGAAAAACAAAATAGAAATCAGAGGAAAAATCTTCCAAGAATGAGAAAGTTATCTTTTGGGATTGCAAAGGTCACATAAGATAAGGGATGAGAAGGGTCTATTCATTTAGCAACTGGGTCACTGATAACCCTGACCACAGCCGTGTCCATGGAACGATGGGTGCTGAAGACAGACCACACGCTGCCGAGGGCTGCGTGGGAGGTCACAATCAGGAAGAAGCCAGGGGCAGATCCCTCTTTCACAGACTCATGAACAAAATGCTGCTAATAACCAGACAAAATCCAAGACACTCTGACAATCCAGAAAGAGGAACTAGAGTCTAGGAAGGATTTATGAAAGGAAAGAAAAAAGGTGAGGAAAGGAGAAAAAGGAAAAAAAAAAAAAAAGCCATAAAAGAAAGAATGATGATGATGGTGATGTTACACTTTATTAGACATTTAGCTCATGCCACACACTGTCCTAAGGACTTTATAGACTTTATGAACAGCCTATTAAGTCCATGTTATAAACAGAAAACACACACAAAGTAGGCAGAGAGCTAGGAAATACCAGAGCTAGGATTCAAATACTGGTAGGGTTGACTTCAAAACGTGCGCTCCTAACTACTCTGTTATACTGATGTGAACGGTCCAATGGAGTGCTTTTTAGCATCAGAAAGCAAATACAGCTATGGCTAATCTTAGGAGTTAATAGGAAATCTCTGGAAAATAGTTTTTCCCAAAGTTAGAGTCAAGGACAACAGTAAGAGGTTATAAGGGAACTGGCCACATCAACAGCTTGAATTCAAAGACAGTAAATGACATATTAGATTTATTATTAGCACACTCCCCCAAAACAGGTTATAGCGACTCTTGAGTCGTGAGGAAGCCTGTGATCAACACCTCTGGTGCTCATTTTCTTGGCCGGCTTGTCATTTCAACCACAGGAGCTCAGACTCAGGCCATCCTCCAACGTCCCACCCCAAGGGAACCTGCTATGCCTCAGGATCCTCGTGAACCCAAGGAGAGCTCAAAGCAGTAAGAGTTACCACCTCCTGCAGCCAAAGGGGAGTCAGACCAGCGGACCAGGGTTCAAGCCCTCCACCTGACACAGGGACCACATGGAAAGGCGTCCTGTGTGCTTCTCCAGGACTTCCAGGGGGACGGAGGCCCGGCTGCACACAGCGGCAGTCTCGGGATCCTGCTTCTTCCCCTTCCGGGCCACCCCACTGGCAGCTCCCAGGGCCACACCCACATCCATCTCCAACTCGACTCCAGGGAATGCCAATCCAAGAGAAAGCCCACACAGAGACCCTGAGAAACAATCCCGGGACCTTTGCTGGAACACTTCCACCTACACATTCACCCTCAAAGCAGATGCTGCAAGGCCGTACCTCCTGGAAAAGTCTGTAGGAAAGAAATACAAGGATTTGTTGACTGAGTGAACAAACTTTAGCAAGCAAAGTCTTAGAGTTCATTAGGAAAAAAGGTTAACAGGTCAGCCTGCACAATATATACAGACAGTATTTGTTCCCTAAAGGTGTCTCAGTATAAAACAAGCTTGTTCTTAACTTCTGTTCAGGATGGCCCACCTTTCATTACACCTGAGTTCCTATGGCCTTCTTGGGTATGACACAGCAGTATAATTAGCATCACAAATAATGCCTATATTACAGCAAATCCTTACTGTAATTGAGTCTGCTTAATCTGACTTAACTGAGTACTTACTTACCTAAGGTTTTTTAAACTTGGTACCAAAGACATGGCTTTTCAATCCTTACATGGTAATAAAGTTACAAGACATAAGCCTGAAAAAACCTTCCATCAGGTATGCTATCTGCCACACAGGAAAAAACAACATGAAACAGTAGCTGTCACTCTAACCGTAGCCTTGCTTGCCCTTCTCATTGTTTGGTAATATAAACCAATTCCCTCTGCCAGCCTGAGCCAGTCATTTGAGTTTCTAGGTTTCTGTCACTTGTAACCAAAAGGTCTAACATAAGAGCCAGCATAAACAAAGCGTTGCATAAAACCTCACACTCTCTGTGGAAGGGCCACAGAGTCTGGGACCCACGAGCGCCCCAGAAATGCAGCCCTGGTCTAACACATGTGAGCACACACATGTCTAGAGGGCAGTCACCAAAACTTTCACCAGCTACTTGAAACACACCTGACTCCCACATCTCTCGAAGTAGGTAAGATTTATTGGTTGATGGTCTAAACCGCTGACTCAATGTACGTTTCTACCCACTTACATGTGCCACAAACCTGCATCTTTTATTAAATGCCACGATTTTCAACTACGGGCACATGTGTTTTGAAATCCTTTCTTTGCCCTATTTCTAAGATTCTAGTATGTGAACTCCTCCCACCACAGTTAAGAATTAATGGTTTACAATCTGACATACGAAGAACTTTTTTGAATGATCTTTGGATCTTTTCAATCTGTTCAGGTGCACTAAGATGCAAGATATATTTGAAATCAGTTAAAACAGTCTATCACCGGATGGCTGGCCCTGCGAAGCAGCACAGTGAGACGCAGCAGTGAGCGCTGCCCACCCCCCACCACCACCTGCCTCTCCAGGGGGCTGGAGCAGCTAGCTGGAAGGCTCTGAGAGTGAACAGCCAGGTCAGGGGCAGTCAGTCCCCAGAATCCGGAGGGCCTCGCCCCCAGCAATCAGCTCACCCAGTGTCTTCCCTCCAGCATCGCCTGCCTGAACTGACGCAGCAGGAAACCCACAGTGGGCACTTCTCCAGAAGCCCTGTGTCCTAAGGAGCTGGTAACGGATGAGGAGAAATCACCCATCTTTTTCCCTTCCGTTCTCTCCTAAAACATGCACCAGCCAGAGGCAATCCCATGGCCACACGGAGACCTGCTGGAGCCAAAACTCCGAGAGCAGGAAACGTTCCTCTCCATTCACTGAAGCTGTGACGCCAATAAGGCAGGACCGACACCCGCTGCTTTCCTGCATCCCCTGCGTCCTTCCACCCCTCAGCCACTGCTCTGAGCACAGATGCAGGCCTGCACTGCACAGCAAGGCAGCAGCAGCCGCGGGTTTCCGCACGGAACCAGGAACTGGGCTTTCAGAACATAATGGCATGAAACTAGAAATAAGTTACAGGAAGACAGGGAAGCCTCCAAATACTTGGAAACTAAATAAGGCATCTCTAAAAAATCCATGCGTCAAAGAGGAAGTCTCAAGGGAAATAAGAAAATATTTGGAAGCAAATGAAAATGCAATGTTTCAAATTTGGGGGATGAAACTAAAGCAATTCAAGATGAGGAAACACTTCCCAGCTCATGTGATGAGTCCAAATCTAAGCAAATACAGCATAAAAAAAGGAAACCACAGACCAACATCCTTCATAAACATTAAACGTAAAAAAAATTAGCAAATCAAATACAGCAATATATAAAGAGAATTAACATGATCAAGTGGAGTTTATCCTGAGAATGCAAGGCTGGTTCAATAGCTGAACATCAATCAATATAATTCACCATATTAACAGTCTGAAGAAAAAAAAGAATATGTCAATTGATACAGAAAAGGCATTAGACAAACTATAACACCCATTCATGACAACTATTAGCAAACCAGGAGTAGAAGAAAACTTCCTCAAGCTACAAAAGGCATTTCTACAAGGAAAAAAAAACTTTCATATAACATTATACTAATGGTGAAAAACTGAATACTTTCCCCTAAGATTGCTAAATGGCAAGAATACCTGTCATTACTCTTATCTAACATCCAAATCTTAAAGATCAGACCAAAAACAAATAAATTGACCCTATACACAGACTGCATGATTCTCGACTCAAAAATCCCAAAGACTAGGAAAGATGCTTGCAGAACTAAAAGGTGGACACAGCAAGGCTGCAGGACACAGAGTCGGCGCACGAGAACCATCCCCACCTCCGCACACAGCGACGTGTTGTCGGCACTGACACTTTTGAGCAATGCCATTTACCGGAGCTCCCCGAACTGAGACACTTAGACATAAGTCCAACAAAACATACGCAGAATCTCTACATTCAAAACTATGAAATGCTAATGAAAAAATTAATAAATACGTGATGAGGTATACCATGTTTATGGCCTGGAAGACTCAACGTAGCAAAAGCGACAACTCTCAAATTAATGAACAGATTTCAAGCAATGCCATTCAAAGTCCAACCTGGACTTTGTGTAGCTACAGATAAGTTGAACCTAAATTTTAGGTAAACAGAAAGGCAAGAGAAGCAGAATGGCCTAAAAAATACTGAAAAAGAAGAAAACTGGAAGAATCGCAACCAGTCAGTTACAGTCCGTATTTACTATAAAACTACAGTAATCAAGAAAGTGCGGTATTGCCAAACGAACAGAGTAGAGAATGTAAAAACAGACCCAGACAAATGCAGCCAACTGTTGACAAAGGTGCAAAAGCAATTCAATGGAAAGAGGATAATCTTCACGATAGGTGGTAGAACAAGTGTGCATCTACATACACAAAAACTAACCTCAACTTAAATCTCACACCTTACACAGAAATTCACTTGAAATGGATCAGCGATCTGGATATGAAGCATAATGCATCAAAACTTCAAGAAGATGATATAGGAAAAAATCTTCATGGTCTGAGGTTGGGCAAATAGTTCTTAGATATAAAAATAAAAGTATAATTCATAAAAGAAAAAATCTGGTCAAGCGAACTTTATCAAAATTAAAAACTTTTACTCTACAAACGGTACTGTTAAAAAAAATAAAAAGAAAAAACAGATTGGGAGAAAACTTTTGCAAACTATGTATATAACAAAGGACTTATATCCAGAATATTTTAAGAACTCTCAAAGCTCAACAATAAGAAAATAATATATATAGTTCAAAGAAAAATACTGCAAAATGGCATACCTTCTGAGGACCACCGAGAAGAGGTAGTAAAGCATTAAGAAATACGACCGTGAGGAAAGGCGAAAACAAGCTGCACAGGCCAGGCCTGGAGCACAGCCTCTGGGAAGAGTGAGTGGTGACTACGTCCCTCCTGGTCTGAAGGGCTGACATGTGCATGGGGGGTCAGAATTCTCCTACACGGTGTTAAAAGGAAACGTCACTTGCCAGTGAGTCTACAGGTGAAGAGGGTTTTCTAGGGCTTCCAAAAATTCACCATATATTCCTCAACTGCTAAATAATCAAGAAGCAGGAATGTCTAGACATTCTTGCATTAAATAAAGGTGGAAGAAGATGATCCTAGAATTTTCTTCTCACACCTAATATGAATCCATCAACCATAACTTTTAGAGCCAACCTACCACAGTAGAAGGCACTGTACATCAAGGTGTCCCTTCCTGCCAAAATATTACCTTTCGCTACACAGAAATAATTACAAAGCACTTTAAGTTCCAAATTTTAAAAGACTAAATAAAAAATAAAATCTTAACAAAACCATGCTGAAACTTATTTAATTATCCAAATCTCACTTGTATTAAGAATATTAAAATTAAATTACTAATGTCTAATTAAATCTCATCTCATTAGACTTAAAACACAAAAGGTATAAATTTCATGCAAATTTCTATAAGTATTTTAAAGAAATCTCTTGAAAAAGAAGTGTTCTTTCACACAAAGAGTGGTAGTCCTCAAAAGAGCCAAAACATCTGTATTCACTTTAAAGCTCATCAAGACAGACTGACATTTTTAGGAGAAGCATATGGCTTGCTGAACAGTCATCTAGAACAGAATCTTTTGTCTGGTAAACCCTATTCAAGGTCCATTTACTTATGTATGGAGTGGCTGAATAAAGAAGAAAACATATTTCTGAGTCCTAAAAAACACAAAGAAATAAACTCTTCATCCTGCTTTGTTAAGCATATAGCAAAACACATTACAAAAGCGGCCAGTTCTTTACTCTCAACTGCTCTCAACATCTGAAACGATTCTAAGAAATTGTTGAAACAAAAGAACTCTAGAAAAGCATGAAATTTTCTTAGAGAACTATATCCACCAAAGACCACCTCCCTAAAAGAGGAATTTCCATTTTAAAGGGTAAAACACTTTCTTCTTAAAACTTTGGAGGGCAGAGTTCAACAGCTGCGCTATATTAAACCTGAGCCCTTCCAAAAGGAGGAACAGGAGTCTCTGGAGAGCGCCTGCCTTGCCTGCTTTCTCCAACATTCTCAAAATGCCTGCTTTGCCTCAAAGGAAAGTTTCTCCAAGAAAAAGCCTCTATCCAGTGCATGGGTGAAAAGCATAAAACAATTCAGATTTGGAAAATATGTAAAAATTAAAGCATTTCTGTTTGTTTCTGGGAATCTCCACACACCCCCGCCCCAGGAAAAAGTGCATTTTGAAGTCTTTCGAGATACAGCATTAAAAACTATCCAAAAGGAAAAAAAAAAAAAAAAACACAGTAGTTTTCAGCCTTAGCTTCTCATCAGAATCACCATAAAGCTAAGCCTCAACCTAAACTTACTGAACCAATATATATATTGGGACCAATGCAACTGGATTTTTATGTCCACAACAGGTGATTTTGATGCATAGCAAGTGTTTAAAAACCACTGAACTGAATGGAGCATGATCCCATAAAGGAAAAACTAAGTCTAGTGAGGGCCCTGGCCAGGCAGCTCAGTTGGTAAGAGCATCGTCCCAATACACCAAGGTTGCAGGTTATATACAAGAATGAGCCAATGAATGCATCGATAAGTGGAACAAATGGATGTTTCTGTTTCAAACTCTCTATCTCTAAAAGCAATAAAAAAAAATTAAGTCTAGGAAGTAAAGGCAGAAAGAAAAGGTCATATCTGAGCAACTAACTAGTTCTAAAGAACCTAAGGTTGTATTCACTTATCAAAATAGACAATAGAAGAATTTGAAACAGAATTTTGAACTGCTCTCATGCCATTACTTAAAGGACAAAGCCTTAAAACAGTTTGCCAGAATACCCAAATATTTAGATGAAAGTAGTTATGAAAAATGTGGCCACTGAATAATCAAGGTACAATAAGGTTCCATCAGATCTTTGGAAACTAAAATAGAAAAGCTCTAAGAGCTCATGTATTACCTGTAATTATCTGTCAACCTTAAAAAAGCTCCACGCTTTAATCACCATCACCCTATTTTATTAACCCTATTTTATTTTACACAAAAGCCTAACGGGTTTACTTGCTTGATATTCAAACCCATGGTAAGTCAAAGAGGGTAGTGGAACTGCTCAAGGGGAAGCGGACCAGTCCAGGAAGGACCCCAAAGCACATTATATGGCAGACACAAGAACTCAGAAAGCGTACGGGCACTGGATGGTTTCAAAGGCAGCCAAGTACAGTAACTGTTTTCCCTAATGATGGCTGGAGCAAGACAACAGAAGTTACGTTCGGTGTGCCTTGTTACCTCATGCATTACACGTACGTTGTTTAAGAGGGTGAGAAAGTATAGAAATCAAGTTACCTACAGAAAGTTCCTCACCAAAAATAATTTAAAAATTTACAGGAAAAAATCTTAACTGCAAAATAAACAAAAGAAAAAAAAAAAACCTAGTTTCTTAACTGCAGTTTCTCACTGTACAGAAGGAACAGTGGAGTGAAAGTAAAGAGCATCAGAGTCTCTCAAAGAACACACTTCACCAAAAGGAACAGAGATCATGGAAGACACTGAGGTTTTAATCTATTGTTATCAGACATAATACTTCTCTCTGGAAAAAGTCAACACATTCCTTCAGATTGCTAACTCAGACGATTTCCTAGTGAGGTACGGACACCCCCGGGGGGTGATACTGCGGGTTGGGTCCCAGACCACCGCAATAAAGTGAGTCTCACAAAAAACGAGTCATAATCCTTTTGCTGCTGGAAGGTCTTGCTTTCAATTTGTAAAAAACACATCTGTTAGGTCCAACAAAGCCATGCACGGTAAAAGGAGGTATGCGGTAAACTGAAAAACCTGTTTCCTCACCTGTATCTGTTTCCTCATCTGAAAAAAACAGAGACTGAGAACACCTGAGCTCATAGGATTCCTATGAGAAACGCACAAGATAATACCATAGGCAAAGTCCTTGGCACTGGGGCTAATACACAGTGAGAAATCTGTGTTAGCTGCTACTCCTAGTTTGTGCTCAGAATAAATACCATAAAAATGATTCTCAACTTTCACCCTGGGATGTATTTCAGAAGCTCTTCCAAAGTGTCTTACTCTGCACTCAGTCGACACCAACCAGAGGCCTCTGCTGAGCTGTGTTACGTGGGAGCTGAGCTGCTCCATCCTTCTCCGCTAAGCCCCATGGACCACAAACCCGTGAACATTTCATGTAGAGCAGCTTGCAGAGAGCAAGTCTAATAACCACAGCTGGTTATCGCTGTTCCACAAAGCTCTCGTGTTCCATGAGTGCCCTTTTCCAAATACACTCATTTACACCTTTTTTAATTTGAATACAAAAGAAGAGTCAGGATAACTGCCAAAGAAATGAATGAACACAAAAAGATCTATGACTAAATAGTTTGGGGCGAATATCCTAAACTTACAGCATTACGAATAATTAGAAAAAAAAATAGGTGTTTTGTATGTATTTTATATTCACATTTATTGGGTTGACCAAAAAGATCATTTACTTTTTTCTGTACAGTGACTAGTAGCACTTAGTTGTCTTTAACTTCATTTGAAACAATTTTGTTAGATTGTATTATGAAAGCTGTTACATCAACGTGCATTTAAAAAAATCAAAACTGGTGAATTTTTGTGCAGCTATTTTAATACTGAAGATGGAAGAAGATAAGCAACATTTTTGGTGCATTATGCTTTATTATTTCAAGAAAGGTAAAAAAACACAACTGAAACGCAAAAAGATTTGTGCAGTGTATGGAGATGGCGCTGTGACTGATCGAACGTGTCAAAAGTGGTTTGTGAAGTTTCTTGGTCCTGTTGACATTTTGGCCAAATAATTCCTTGCTGTGGGGCTGCCTTACACATTGGAAGGTGTTGAGCAGCACCCCTGGCCTCCACCCGCTGGAAGCCAATAGCAGGAGAGAGCCCACATACTCAAAATATATCCAACTCACTAAAGTTACTGGTGAAAATGAAAAATGTGTCTTTTATTTAACGGAAAACACGTCATGGACTTTTGGCCAACCCCATACGTAGGTCAGCACCTACATGGCTTTCACTTATGCGGCTATTGATGGAAATAACTGCTTAGGGCTTCCTCCTTTTCCTCATAATCACGCATCCCTAAACGCGTATTGTGCTCACTCGTCTACGCACACGTTTACTTGAGAGGTGCAGGCTGTTACACTAGGTGCCACGAAGTATACACGACTAAATGAAAGCTGTCTCCCAACCCTCCGAAGTCCTGCGACCTGGCTGACGGGCTCCTCTGCCAGTGCACACGGGCGTGTGCCACGCTGTGGGGAACAACAGTCCGAGCACCTTGGTGGCCTAGAGCAGAGGCTTACTTCCGAATCACATCATATTTTACGTAGCCCAGAGGCATCAGCTTCTGCTCTGCTCCCTGTTATCCTCATCCCAGACTCTAGGCCAAACGAAAAGACCCAACTCAGGACACGTCCACCTCAGCAGAGGGAAGAGAGACACAGCGAGCCATTGGACCGCTCCTCAGGCTTCCGCTGGACGAGGCATCCAGTTCCAGTACCAGTTCCCTGGCCAAACAAGTCACTTGGCCAATGGGGCAGTGATGTCTGATCCTGTCACAGGGAATGGAAGTGAGTATTTTAAGAATTCCATCTACCACCAAGATTAAATAAAAATATTCAAGTTTGAATTAACATGAATTAACATTTATTTAGGTAAGGTTTACTATGGGCCAGACACTATTCTAGTATTTATTAGTATTAGAATAGTATTTAATTTTCCTACGAATTATTCAACAAAAATACTACTGATAAAACAGACCAACTAATTATGGGTTTTTAACAAACGAGGAAAATAAGCCAAACAACGAAACCTGTTAGAAGGCATTTAGGAAACATTTCAAGCTCACAAAACTTGGCTTCGACGTGTTCCGAAGACAGCAAAACCAGCTGCCCTTCAGAGAGAAATTTCCTCATCTAGCATATCTGAAGTAAAGCCAACCCACTGGTTTTAGACCAGGGGTGTCAAACTCATTTTCACCGGGGTCCCCATCAGACTTGCGGTTGCCTCAAAGGGCCGAATGTAATTTCAGGACTTTATAAATGTAACTACTCCTTAACTGTTAAGGAGTTGAAATTACATTCGGCCCTTTGAAGGCAACCGCGAGGCTGATGGGGACCCCGGTGAAAATGAGTTTGACACCCATGTGAATTTAAACGTCCTAAATGTTTCTCAAATTTGGGCGGAGACACTTTCCCAGCACGGTGTCTGATGCCCAGAACTCTTGAAACCTCAGGGCCTCGAACTCCTCGGAGCTTCCCGCAGACTCATGCCTTCACACCGGCTCACCTAGCGTGGGAGAAAGGAAACAGAGCAACAGGGCAGAGCTGGAGACTGGAGTACAGAACAAGCCTGAAAAAGGCCCCGCCGCGGCCGTCAACCCCTGCTGCAGAACGGAGGCTGTCCGTGCCAGGTGAGCTCGAGGCCGGGTC
Organism: Anoura caudifer; assembly: GCA_004027475.1. Classification (NCBI taxonomy): domain Eukaryota; kingdom Metazoa; phylum Chordata; class Mammalia; order Chiroptera; family Phyllostomidae; genus Anoura; species Anoura caudifer. The sequence goes on from PVKU01000184.1 coordinate 23,345, forward strand.
CACAGTCAGGGGCGAAGAGACCGGACTGGCCGGGGGAAGCGTGCATGTGCAGGTTACACCAAACAAAGCCCGCTGAGCCCTAAGCATTGCTATTTTGAAACCGGGTGCCACGTTCTCCGGCGTTCAGATCAATATCCTCAGTAGTCAAGCTTACCCTGGACACCCCCCTCAGGGCAGTGGGGGAAGTGCAAAGCCCGGGGAGCCAGGAGACTCACTCCAGAGCACCAGCCCAGGTGCTACACCAGGCGGATCTGAGACGCGGTTCAAACGATTTCCTCTCTCGTGTGTTTTTGAATTGTCTGCTTTGCTTTTTTATTTTTTACTGATATAATTAAATTCTTAAGTTAACGTAGCTGGACACGGCTTCTTTCCTTCCACCAACAGCTCCCTTTCTCCAATGCTAATGCTTTTTCACTACTCCCCTCCTTACCGAGTGCCGCACTGACTTTGCCCTCCCTTCATTTTCCTCATCTGAAATGTTACCTCATTTGCAAATGTTTTCTAAACATTACTAGTTCTCCCTCCACAACTAACCGTTTCAAATCCTCACTGCTCACAAAGCACAATGGGAAGACAGTGCTCAGGATGAACGGCAAATACCATGTTAGGGAGAAGGGCCATAAATGTCCCCTGAAATGAGATAATGACACGATCATAAGCTCTTTGGGTAAAACATAAAAAACAAAAAAATAAAAAGGCACAGAAAGCAAACAAATGTGTCTTTGGACTTGTGTTTAACATTTGTTTTCCTTGGCTTTTAAGTTTTTTTAAAGTGTGAAACAGAAGTCATCTTATATGACCTAAATTTTTATTTGCTTTCCAAATCTCTTCTAACACACTTGCAAGAAGAAACTCTTTAAATCTGGATAAGCAATTTTAATTATCATCAAAGTTTCCAAAATGTAGTACCTTAACTTCAACTATGCGAACTGCTGATATACAGCCATATTTTGATTAGCCATGCACCAGTGCACCCTTCGAATCTGTTTCCAGTTCAAGGGCCACTGTAGATACATCATTGCTTGGAAATGCACAACTGATGTCCAGAATGTCTAGGAGAAGAAGAGCTGAGGTGACTCACCTCTTGTCTAGCCCTACACCACCCCATGAAGTACCCGACCTTAGAGAAATACTTGCCACTCCTCAGGTCCTCCACATGCAGAACCTCTATCTGCAGACTCACTGGCCTTTCCCCACTCGCAGCATCCTTGTTTTCCAGTGACTGTGCGTTATCCATGTCTCTGGACTACTTACTGCCTTCAGGCCTTTACATAACCCACTAACCTCGCCTAAAACCCACTATTTAAAACCTTAATAACAATTACTTCCAATAATCCTTTCTAACTCACTCCTGCTCTAACCCTCTGCATTCCCTTTTTTAAATATAACACTAAACTAATTAGCATTTTAACGACTCTCATGGGTCCCACACGCTTCACACCAGTCCATCCAGTCCTCCTGTCCTTGTTCCCAACGTTTAGTATGGGGCAGGACACACTCTGCATAAGCCCTGGTTTACATTTACATTGGGTTGGCCAAAATGTGTGTTTGTTTTTCCGTAGATGGCTCTGGTAGCGCTTAGTTGTCTTTAACCTCATTAGAAACAATTTTGTTAGATTGTATAGTGACAGCTGTCATATCAGTGTGCATTTAAAAAAAACCATCAAAATTGGTGAATTTTTGTGCAGCCATTTTAATAGCAAAGATGAAAGAAAATGCGCAACATTTTCAGTGCATTATGCTTTATTTCAAGAATGGTAAAAACACAACTGAAACACAAAAGGATTTGTGCAGTGTGTGGAGAAGATGCTGTGATTGATCGAACCTGTCAAAAGTGGTTTGCAAAGTTTCTTGGTACTATCGACATTCTGGCTAAATACTCCTTTGCCGTGGGGCTGTCTCATGCATTGCAAGATGTTCGGTAGCACCGCTGGCCTCTACCCACTGGAAGCCAATAGTGGTAGAGAGCTGACGTACTCAAAATACATCCAGATCAATAAAGTTTCTAGTGAAAATTAAGATGTGTCTTTTACGCAAAAAAACTAAACAGACTTTTTGGCCAACCCAATACTAACAAGCTGTGAAAACAACGATAAAACATAACAATTATTCAAAGATAAGAATGCTTGTGTGTGTGTGTGTGTGTGTGCGCGCGCGTGCGTGCGCGCGCGCTGTCGTGTTAGGACTACAATGAAGTCTGGAAAATTCGGGGGGAAGGGAAATGAAGGATTAAGTAATGCAGTCGCAAATAAATGTCACCATTACAAAATTGCTGCAAGACAACGCAGTAACAACAAAATTGAGTTACTACCAGGGTTTAATAAAATTCTGAATGGGGAACCTCCCAGCGTGACCGCCAGGCTCGAAAAATTAACCTCTAATATTTTACCAACACGGACTTCGCACCAAGTGTTCCTCCCAAGCAGATGGATGGATGCGTACAACCATGTTTCCGTTCAGAAACCAAATCAACAGCACTCCAGGCGAAGAGGAATTCATACCCCCCTGCAGGTAAGGGCCAGAGTGCCGGGCCAGGAGGTGAATTCACCCCCCCCACACCCCGCTGAGGACGGGAATGAAAAGGCCACAGGTGACTTCGTCCCCCAACCCCAGGTAAGGACTGGAGTGACAGGCTAACAGGTAACTTCACCCCCCGCAGGTAAGGACCAGATGAACAGACCAGCAGGTGAATTCCCACGCAGGTAAGGATGGGAGTGAAGAGCCAACAGGTGACTTTACCTCCTAGGTATAAAACGGGAGGGACGGGTCAGCAGGGGACTACACACACACAGCCGGTAAGGACTGAAGTGACGGGCTAACAGGTGACTTCGCCCCCGGGTAAGGACGCGAGGGACACGCCAGCAGGTGAAAAACGGAGGGTGCGGGAATCCGAGAACCGGTGAGGCCCCGCCCCTTTTCTGGGCACCGCAGCAGCCGGGGGACAACCTGCCCGGAGACCTGCCCCGAGGCTCCAGGGCACACACCCCCAGGAAACCGGACGCCCCTGCCGCTGCTCGCCGGGCCCGCGACCTCCCCAGCAGCGCCGCTCGCCCTCCCCCAGGGACGCCTTTCCCGAGGCCTTCGCCGGGGCCCAACCACATAGAGCCCCGCGGAAGTGGAGGAGACGCCCGAGAGCCTGAGGAAGAAGCCTGACAGTCCTGTTACCTCGTCGGAACCCGGGAAACGGAAACGGCAACCGCAGCCGCTGCCCTTCTCCCCCACAGGGCTCGCCTCACCGCCTCTGACATTGAGACCGCCGCCATCTTGCCGCACGCGAACGCCGGACGGGTCCCCGCGAAGGACAAACGTCCTCCGCTCTCAAGCCCGCGCAACCGCGACGCAGAGGGGCGGGGCTCTGTTCTATTTATTCTTGTCTGGTCTTTTGTTAAACGCTGGAATTTAGAGAAAGAGGTGAAAGATTTGGTTGTAGAAAAATGCACAACTGCTTTAAGCGTAAATAGTACCCCCATCAAAGTGTAATTTTTTGTTGCTGTTATGACCGCTTATTTAATGAAAGAACAAAAGAAAATACTTGAAAATTTAAACACCTGCATCTCATAATTTTTTCAAAGGACTCCAGATATTTAGGGCCGAGCCCACTGGAAGAGCCAGAGGGCCCTTTTGGCTCTTGAGAACCTAAAGTAGTACTTTTGCAAAGTGTTGCCAGATTGAGCTCGCGGGTCCCCAGGACCAGGCTGTGTTCTGAGTGATGCGCTCTGTTAGGATAGCGCTCTGCACACGTGGCCTGTATGCACAGGGTTATTATTTTTCTTTCTTTTTTGATGTGTGGATGTATATGAAAAACTCATGGAGCATAATATTGGATGTCGCTGCATTCCCAGCAGTTTCTGAATATGTGATCATAATCCTCAGACACCAAGAAAATTATTAACTCTGTCCATATAAAACGAAAAAATCATCTTCTGAGACACATGTTGGAAACATGTTTGTAGTGTGAGCTACTGACCTGAAGAACAACGACTGTATAAAATAAAAAGCAGGTTCGTGGGTGGGTCGTGTTTTTTTTTTAAGTTTTTAAAAACAGAACACTGCTGCTTTCAGAATTAAGCATGTGGAAATATAACAGGAGCTAACAGGAGAGTGGGGAATGACTTGCTTCTGGATCGTGGCTAATTGAAAGAAAACTTAATACAGAAAGATAAGGGGGAAAGAAAGAGATTCAGCAGCATTAGCACCTAGAACCAAAGAGAGAAACCAGTCCAGGGGAAGATAAAATGCACGGAAAGATAAAGGAAGATGAGGGAGAGAAGTCTTGGAGAATTTTCTACAAAACCTTTTATTTCGAAATAATTATAGATTTCACAGAAAACTGTAAAAATAGCACAGAGGTGTTGTGTGCCCTTCACCGAGTTTCTGCCATTGATTACATCGTAAGTAACTAATACAACATCAAAGCCGGGAACCTGACATTGAAATAAAGTCCACTACTCTGTTTCCATTTTTATAATTTGACATTTCAGGAATGGACTCATGCTGTATATGACTTTTTGCATTTCGCTTCTATCATCCAGCACAATGCCTTTGAGGTCCACCCAAGTTATTGTACATATCAACAGGTCATTCCTTTTTATTGCTGAGTAGCATTCCATGAAGTGTTTATCAGGATTTCCCAGAAAAACAAAACCCATAGGACATAGACCAAGTCCCTTCACCTAATTTGACAGGCTCCAAATGGCATGTGCCCCACCCTCCTCTCAGGCCCCTGACTAGGTTTCTGTCCTGCCTAAAGCCTTTCACAAGCTGCTACCTTCTGGAACAATCTTCATCTTCGATGTCTTATCTAGGCAGCTTCCCTGGCCTTAAGATCGCAGCTGAGAGTCAGACCCTGTGGCAGAATCTGCAGGCATCTTGTTGGCATTTTCCACCTACCCCCTTTCTTGCCAACTGAGCCTCACTGACTCTTAGTATGGACAGTAAAAAATGTCCTGTATTTGCATTCCCATCAGCTCTTTTAGCTAGCACATGGCCAAGGGGATCTGAAATCCCATCTAGGGGGAAAAAGCTTCAGAAAAAAAGGGACAAAGAGAAATGCCTCTTTTCCTGCCTCTGGCTGCAGTTGCATGTGGAAATAATGCCTGGAGCTGTGGCATCTTCTCAGCATGAGAGGAGAAATGTAAGAGCCCCGCCAACAAGGAAGGACAGGAGAGCAGAGAGAGGGAGAGAGCCTAGGTCTTTCATGGCATTGTCGAGCTTCTGAATCAACCCAATTAAAATGCCTCCAGACTCTTTGGTATATGAAGTAAGTGGCTTAATTGTCTAACCCTCTATTGGCGAGACATCCTGCAGCAAAAACACGTTCACCGGTGCTCTTGCACAAGGAATACTTCTGACTGCCCGGGCCAAGTCGGCTCCTGTTCCTGTGAACCGCCCCCACCCCGCCCCGCCCCACCCCACCCCGCCCCGTATCTTTCTCCTTCAGGATTGTGGTCTCGATGCAATGTCATCATCTCCTTCTCCAAAATAGGAGGTAAGTTCTCTGAGGACAGAGATCGTATGTTTTTGCTAATCATTTTCCCAGTACCTAGCCCAGCCTAGTCCCTGACACAGAACAGGCCCCAAAGTAGGTATAGAATGAATGAATGGATGGATGAATAAATGAATGAATGAAAGAATCTAACTGAAACTTTTAAAATGTCAAAACTAAGTTGGGGAAAGTGCCATTTCTTTTTTGTTACTTTGGCTTAGAAGGAGCTTATACAGTTTTTTAAATGTTTTCAGTTACAGTTGACATTCACTATGACATCAGTCTCAGGTGTACAGTATAGTGGTTAGACATTTATATAACTTACAAAGTGATCTTCCCAATAAATATAGCATCAACCTGACACCACACATAGTTATTATAATATTATTACCTATATTCCCTATGCTATACTTTACATCCCGGGGACTATTTTGTAACTGCCAATTTGTTGAACAAATTATTTTTAATGTGATTGTTCTCTCAGGTCTACAGAACTTATTGGTTTCTAATATTTCATCTTTGATCAAGTGCCATTTCCTGAAGAACTTGGTGGGATGTTGGGAATAGGGGCCTGTGTTGCTTGGCAAGAGACCTGAAACCATGAATCTACCTTTTACTAGACTTGCCTTTTAGAAAAAAATTTAATAACTCCTTTCATTTCCTTATTTCTCACATTTCAAATACAGGATATAGGACTTTCAGGGACAGAAATAATTTGCTATGGGCATTTATTTATTTATTTATTTATTTTTACAATTTCACCCCAAGTATAGATTCTACCACTAGGCCTAATAGATGTCTAGGTCCAAATACCATTTTAATATTTCAAATAGGAGTATTAAAATGTGAATTGATTTTCCTTTTTGTTTGCATTTCAAGCATGGTGGCCAAAAGAAACATTTAGTTTAGTCTTTCTGATGGCATGTGAAATTTACAGTGGATCTGAAGTTGTCTGGTTTTAATTTTTTCCTCTTTGCACATGGGTCTCCAATAAAGCATCCAGAAGAAAATAAATTAAAACCAGACATTTCTATCAGAAGTTTCACATGCAGTTGCCAAAGACTTGAAAAAATTTCACCATCACTTATTGGCTACAAACTAATATTTTAAATCACATTTTATTTTTCACTGCTAATTTCATTGACAAGCTTGAATTAATACGTTATCATCTTATAAAATTATTATGACACTTGGCAGGGCTGCTGAGTCTTTGGCAACAAGAGAAATAATTTCTACCTATTGGGAAGAACAGCCACTTGAACTTATCTTTGGGGAACAAAGGGTCCAAACAATCAAAATTCTGAAGAACTCAAGGAATATTCCTGCGTAAATTTGATCCCATGGCCCATCACAGTCTGGCATTCCAACCCTAAATTCTCCAACTTAAGACGTAGAAAACCAAACTAATATATTCCTTCCCTTCCTTTTACCCGAAGCTAATCTGTTCCTCCTACCCAGTATTCTCTGTCTTGGCAAAACACTACCATCTTTCTTCCAACAGAAGATGTTGTCAGCTGTAAAATGCATTGTTAGTTTTTCTACAAAAAAAAAAACCCAAGAAACAAAAATTAAACCATAACACATTACCAACTATATATTCTATATCCTGATTTCAGAGAGGTAAAATGTGGGGAAATGTACATTTTATGAGCAAATAAGTATAATTTTTGCCTAACCCAACATATTTTCTTTCTTTTATGCTTATTTATTATTTATTGGTTTTTGGAATAAAGACTTTTTTTTTTTTTTCAGCCTCTCTCTTGATAGCAATAGTCCTGTCACTAGTTCTGGCCAATGAAATGTAAGAAAAAAGGGTCATGTGACAGCTGGGAAGCCTCCTTTAAACATAGATGGTAGTTGTACCGCCTCTCCCACCCTCTTCTCTCTATCGCCTCTATCATCCAGCTCCCTGGATGTGAAGGTGAAGACTCAGATCATGAAGACACGAGGACCACGACGAGCATGCAATGAGGTGGAAGGAGCCTGGGTCTGCCAACCATCCTTGGATTTCCTAAGAACCGCCCATCCTTGGGTCCTTCCTCCCTTTCCCTGTTCTGCACTCTCTTGGAGAGGATTCTCCCTCCTCATCCAAATTAAATTCCATGGCCATTATCAACAATTTTTTGCTTACACTCACAACTCCCTGGCCTCTCTCACTTCCTTATACTCAGTGAGACTGCCACCTAAGCCAGCCCGTTTTATACCCTGCACCAAACCATGCTCATCCGGCTTGGTTGGCCACGAACCTCAGATTGGTCCAATTCTCCTCGGCAATCCTACTAAACTTTTCTATATTCTGTATTCGTGTAATCTTATCCTATTCATTTTCTCACTTCATCAGATGGCTTGCACTTTCTTCTTACTCCTCAAACCTCTGTTACCTTTCCTCCTAACCCTCACTTCTCTCTGATGACTTTCCCACACCACTGAGGAAATGGAATTAATCAAAAGGACACTTTTTTAGGAACACACCAGCAACTGCACGTGCATACTGTCCTCCCTCTGTTACTGTAGGTGAACTGTTTCCACCCCTACTGAGAGGGAATCGCTCCACTTGCACACGAACTAGGTCCCACCCTGAAGCACCTACCTGAGAAGCACCCACCTGAGGACAATGTTCCAGCATGTCTGCCCGTTCTTTTCTACACCTTAAACCTTCCCCTAGTTCCTGGGACATTCTCCTCAGTTCACGAACAGGTGATCATTTCTCCCATTTAAAAAACAACCCTGGCTGGTGTGGCTCAGTGGTTTGGGTGCCAGCCTGCAGACTGAAGGGTGGCTGGTTCGATTCCCAGTCAGGGCACATGCCTGGGTTGCAGGCCACTTTCCCAATAGGGGGTGCATAAGAGGCAATGGCACATTGATATTCCTCTCCTATTCTCCCTCTGTTTCTCCCTCCCTTCCCCCTCTCTAAAAATAAATAAATTCTTTTAAAAATTTTAAAAAATAAAAACAAAACACTGAGTCACTTTATCGCACCATCTACAGCCCCATCTCTTTTGCGACGACAGTCCCCTAAAGAGCTGCCTGTGTGTGCTGTCTCCCACCGCTCCCAACACTTCCCTGCAGCTGCTCCTTCCAGGACTCCGATGTCCTCCCGACTGTAAATCCAGTGGTCAGTCCACAGGCTGATGTCAGGTGACCTGTCATTGGACACAACTGAATTCTCGGTTCTCGATGTACTTGCTTCGCAGGGTCGCAGGGTTCCCAGGATGCTGTGCTGCTGTAGGTTCCGCCCACTTCATTTCTGTGTTCTTTTGCGCGGGTTCCTCCTCCTTCTCTCCCAAAACCCTGATGGTGGATGGTCCCAGGACCCAACCATTGGTCTGCTTTTCTCCTCCCTTGACAGCCTCATTCAGTCTCATGGCTTTTAAATGTTATCGGTTTACCAACAGCTCCCAGACCTTCATCTCCAGCTCATTCTTTTCTCATGAATGAGAGACTCTTATTTCCACTGTTTACACGCTTTCCTCACTTGGATAGTTAGTAGATGTCACAAACCTAACATGTCCACAACTGAACTCATGATCTGTTCCCCGCACCGCCTGCCCCATCTTCACTGATGGCAACTTCGTTCCTCCAGTGTTCAAGCTTTGGAGTTAGCCTCGACGCCCTGCCTTCGGTACCCTAATTCTGAGACACGGCGGGATGTTTCTGAAAAATGATTTCACACCACCGAGTATTCACAAAGGCCTTAAACAGGAAATTAGACAACAGGCAGTTAAAGACATAAACACAGTCATCAGAAATTATTTTTGTGACTCGGAACCATTAACACCAGAAGAAGAACATAAGGGAAAATGAAATGTGTGGCACACACAAAGGTAACTCGAAGGCTCTCGGTCGCTTTGCATCTGCCCAGCTGGATGGCCACAACACCGTGGGAGTCCTCCTTAATACCCCTCTTTATCTCTGACCCCACCGCGTTCCTCTGGCTCTACCTCCAAATCACAGTGGCCTGTGTTGCCGGCTTGCGGGTCAAAGCTACCGTCATCTCTTGCCTAGAAAGATGCTTGAGTCTTTTTTTCATCATGTCTTCCTTTTCTCATCTTTGCCCCTAGAATACATTTCAACACAGCTGCCACAATGATCCTTTAGAAATACAAGGCCATGCATGTCATCCCTTCGCTCGACCCCCCCACCCCCGCAGTGGGTCCTCACATGGGAGATCAGATGGCTGCAAGAGCTCTCTGTACCTCAACGGCTGTGGCCTCCTTCCTCACCCTGCGCTTGCCAGGCCTCTTCTCACTGGAGGGCCCTTGCAGGGATAGCTCCCTGTGCCTGGAAGACACTTCCCCCCAGATCTCAACAGAGCTAGCGCCCTCCTCCCTGAAGTCTTTGATCAAACGTCACCTTTTCAATGAGGCCTTCTCAACACACATACGTATCAGTCAATGTCCTGCCAGGAAAACAGAAACCACTCCAGATATTTTAACCGGAGGAAATTTAATTCAGGGAGTTGTTTACACAGGTGATGGAATTGCTGAGGAGCCAAACAAGGCGGCTCAGGAGACCACTCAGATAACAGAACCCGCAGGAGCTGCCGACACCCCTGGGGCTAAGCACCACAGGGAATGCGCTGCCCCAAAGCTGGGATCTTCCAGTGGGATCTGAAACCAGAGCACAGGATGCCGGAGTGGGGGCTGGGACCAAGGAGGGAGGGGCAAGTAAGCAGTGCAGACCCCTGGAAAGGGGCCAGAGACCACCCCCAGCTGGAGAGGGGAGCAGATAAACGCCACTCTAGGAAATACAGGTTTTATTTTCCTCCTGAACCCATAAAAGAAAAGAAAAACTTTAAAATAACTATCCACAATGAACACAACGGGGTTTATTAATCATAAACAAGACTAACCCGGCAGTAATTTGTGAATCAGATCATGTTTATCTCCAGTAAATTTACTTTCCTCGTATTAGTTAAGATAATGCTAACTGCTTTAACAAACAGACCCTAAATTCTCCATGTCTCATGAAAATAAGATAAGGGTCCCTCCCAGTCAGGCCAAGGACCCAGGCCCCACCCTTGTCAAGGTCCTTGGAGACCTTTTGTCCTGTGAGGAGCGGTGAAAAGATATCAGGCAGATGACGAAGAAAGGTTTTAATAATCGGACTTGGAGGTGGCATGCACCCTCCTGTCCACACACATTCCACTGGCCATAATTCCGTCACTCGGCAACCCTTGACTGCAAGAGGAACTCTTGGAAAAACAGCAAATCCACGTGCTTTGAAGGAAGAGGAAATGGACCTGGGGCTAACACGTAAAGGCCCCCGCCGCAGTCTGCTCCTCTGATCACCCGATAGGCTTTGGCTTTTTTCTGCCTGCATAGAGAAAACACTCACTTCCTTCCCAAGGAAAACCACCACAAGTTGCATGCAGACGCCATGTCCAGATGAAATCCATATTGATATACCAGCTTGTAGCATTCCCCCGTGAACCAAAGACACTGGTATGTCCCTCTCTTCCATCCACGTATGCACTGGAGTTCCAAGGTGGAATAGGGGTGAATAGCGGCCATAAACACTCGTGCTCGGGAAGGAGGAGATGCACGGTCATCACTGGGCGTCCCAAGTCTGAAGCTTTGTTCAGCAGGCACTATGAAGGTCTTGGCCTTGGCGAGGGCCTGATTCTCCTCTGGCAGGCAGTCCCTTGTCCGTTGTCTTCGGCAGTTCCTAGACCCTGCCCTCTGGAGGTACTCCTTGTTCAGTAACCTCCACAGACCTCTCTAAAGCGGGCCCCTCCTGGGGGTTGCTTGATCCTGATGTTCAAGTTTGGGCTTCGAATTGTGTAGAGAGCGCAATTCCTTCTGCATCCTAGGTGTCTGATTTATGGGCTTTTCAGTCAGGCCCATGAGTCAGTAACCACGCTCAAAGACCCCTGTTTGGCATAACTCTCAAACCTCATTTATTTCTTTGCCTCCTTGCCTCTTACGATAAATAGCGTTCCAGTTGACGTACCGAGCAGAGAAGCGACATCCCCACCGAGCTATTTCCCGAGTGCATGGTCAGGAGCAGATAGGATGGTTGCGCTTTAAGCTGCCGAGTTTAGGGTCGTTTGTTCCGCAGCGATAGATAACCATATTATGCCATGACCATGACCTTTCCTCTCTCTTAACCAGCCAGCGACCTGGAGGGCACCTGCACCTTCAGTAGAAAGGGCTCACTCACCTATAATCTCACTTTGCCTCAGAATGCGTCATATTAATACTATTCATATTTAGGCAGGAACAATATGGGTAAACCATGACTCTCCTGGGCAAACTAGAACTCATTGGTCCTTTCTTGCTCAAATCCCTTTTTTTTTTTTTTCCAGTCTCATTTCCTATACCGAAGGGTTACAAGGCGGTGACTTTTCCAGTGCTTCCAGGAACTAAATTTCAGGGCTCGCTCGATGCCCTTGCACTTCCGTTTGCCAACTGGAGCTCTTTCCAGGGCACCTCCGTTTCCTGTGGTCGCTGCGGGTCCCCCTGCGCTTTGCCAGTGGTTTGCGCTGCTGCTGCTGCAGGTGCAGTGCCCACGCGGCCTGGCCTACTTCGGGCTGGCGCTGGGGACAGACGCTCCGCCGAGCGTGTGGTTCGTAGGCACCCTGGCTCTGGTTCTTCCCAGCCCCCCGGCCTCCTCGCCGCTGGCCGCTCGTCCACCAAGGCCATGTCCCAACGCAGGCGTCGTGGTCAGCAGTGCTCCACTACGGGGCAGAAATGCTCAAGGGCTCGAGAATGACAGGAGTTTATTTCTTACTCATGCGACTTGCAAACTACGTATCCCTGATTGTCGGGCACGCACCCCGCCCCCAAGCAGTGTTTCTGGAAGGGAGGAGGCTGGTTCTACCTTGGGACTCTGTCCTCCTCAGCGAGTTTGCAGAATCCCAGCCAGGCAGACGGGGGCAGACGGCAGAGGTGATCAGATGGGGGAGACTTTCAGGACCTAAGCCTGCGCATTAGCTGAATACATCCTGTTAGCTGAGACTCGGTCACGCCATTACACCCAAGTGCAAGGCAGGCAGGGGCGTGAGGTCCAGCTGTGCGCCCGGAAGAATATTCGAAAAGTAGCAAGTTTACTGAAAAGCTAGGCAGTCTCTGCTTTACGAAGTCACAGAGTAACAAGATTTTTTCAGTGTTCATTTTTTTTTTTTTTACCCATAAGGACTAAACACAAAGTTGTGAATAATGTGAATGTCAATCACCAAACAAAACAAACATTTTGCATTGAATTTGGTGGGTGTTTTCTCTCTGAATGTGAATATGTAAGTGGCTGATAGTCTGGGAATACCCCTCTAGGCAGATGACATGCACTGTATAGATGTCATTTCTGCAAGGCCAAGAGACTGCTCAGTTTTGTCATCTGGTGTCCCCTGGCCAGCTCTTCCTTTGGTACCATTGGCAGGCAAATCTATAGAGCATGTCATCTTCCGAATCTTCTTTGGAGCTAAAGGTGCTACTTCAATAAACTTCTTGATTGGTTTGCAGGCTAAATGTAGAGTAAGACATGATAAAAAAGAAGTAACTAGTCAATAGTAAATCGGAAATCACCGGGTTCACTTTTCTTTTCTTTCACATTTGTTTCGTGCTTATGCTGCTACACCTTGGTGCTGGCAGTTAATACTCATGAAAAGAATATTTTTTGGAAATGCGAAAGGACTATCAGAGCTGCGTGATGAAGAGCTAATCACACACACACACACACACACACACACACACACAAAAGAATTACTATAAACATTTTTATAGTTAATTTAGTTTTCAAAAATTGCTTCCAAAGTCTAATTGTCCCCATTCTTTGTAGAATTTATTAAAATGAAGACCATGATAAAAGCTGTCAACGGTTTTCCCAAACAGATTAGACTTGTCTTTTTAAACTCTTCAAACCTAATCACAAGAGAAGCTGGCTGAATCTTCCCTCTTCTCATCACGTGGGAGTTTCACTAAAACTGTCCTTCTTTTCAGGCATTGGAGAATTGAGCAAGAGCAGCCACTAGATTATGTTACCCGAAGGAATATTAATTTCTGGAAGACATCAAGACTCCAAAGCTTGCCTTGAAATCATCAGTTAGTCACGTGGCCCAATAGCAACAATTGAGGGAAGCAGGATGGAGCTATCCCAGGCCACTAAAAGGCTTAGCATACTAATGGCCCTTTGACACCGAGGGCCATTCAGGAATCAGACTTTGTCATGCTGAAGAATAGACCCCTCACCCCCAACAGGAAGCACTGGGGAGGCAAACGTGACAGTAATTCCCTGTCACACGAAACTGAGGGGTTGTTTTAGATCCCATCGTATGTGAAACGAATTACCCAGGCATCAATTTAAAATATTCTGTCTTTACCTGCCAGCGACTCCATGTTAGAGCTAAGCGTTGGCGACAGGTTAACAATTTTGAGAGTCCAGGCGTATTTGAACAGGTTGTAGAAACTGGGGATGTGGCCACTTGGTCTGTTTTGATCATCTGTAAATATCGCTCAGTTATCGAGAAAAACTAATCAAGCTTCTAATATGTTCTGCCTTTTCTCAGCGAGCAGAAGACAGAAGATAGTGTGAGAAAATAAAGTGGGAAATAATGTGCTTTAGAGTTATTTTCCTCTGTATTTACATAGCTTGCAACAAAACCCGGTAAACCGCTCAGTGGGAAGCCGGCAGGAAAGCCCAGAAACGGCCCATGAAAGTTTGGGGAGGTAGGGGACTCGCACATTAACACATCAAAACTAATTTGAAGGGTTAATTGATCTGTGGGCTGTCAAGGGAAGACTCCGGCCCCTAAATTACAAGTGGTTGTCTGCTCATCAGCTTTTTTCTCTTTTGAAACTAGTGGAGAGATCTGATCTTAGTGTTCTATGTTTATATTTATTTATCATTTCCTAACTCAACTATGTATTTGGTGTTTTATTTTCCCCAATTGTCTTTTGTTTGAATCAATTTTTAAAGGGGGGAATATTTATTTCAGGGAGATTATCTCTTGTTCTATGGAAGAGGAAAAAACAGGTTCGAATCAGGGAGACTTCAGCAAAGAGACTTGAAATCCCTATTGTGTCTGTGTATTCTTCCCATCAGTTTGGAGAGTGTGGTAAATATCTCTTTGAATCCAGTGTTGGCATTTACTTTTTCAGGCTCCAACCATTTAAATGTGGTGCAAAAATGGGAATTCAGATACAGTAACTTACTGCATTGAGTTGCTTTTCTGATGTAAAAAAAAAAAAAAGAAAAAAAAACTACTTGTAATTCTTTCCTAAATCCCCTCCTTTTTTCTGGCTAGAAGTCGATCAACATTTTCTGTGATTTTTATTTCATAATGCTATGTTTTATGGGGAAAAGAAAAATAAAATAAGATCATTCTTGGTGACCCAACACGTTTCACTGAACCCAAGAACTGAATAATTGCAAAAGAAAAAGAATCCTTTAAAGTTTCACTGAGCACTGAATGCCTGCCCCACACGGTCAGCTCCCATTTCACTCTCTCGCAAGAAGATATTATTATTGTAGAGGTTTTGAGCAGTAACTGGTTCATAACAACATAGAATTTATTTTTCTTGATTGCTCAGTTACCAAAAATTTTTAAAAAGGTTAATTTTGAAATTGTAATTGGGTTGTTCTGATCCTCTTGCCAAGTTCCCACATGGTTTTAATTTCATGTTCATCCACTGGTACCTTTATCTCTCCATGTCTTCCTCTTATCGAGCTGTACTGGGCAATCGTATTTTTTTTTTCTTTCTAAACAAGAAGAGTGATAAAAGAGTGATAAAAGGTCATTTTATTTTTCCTTTCTAACCTAGAAGAGTGATCAAATCCAAAAATATTAAATGGTTTCTTAAACGTTACTTTTTCTAATCTCGAGGATTGTGAGAACGGTTTTCTTAAGGCAGAAAAATTGCATGTTTTCAAAGGTAACCTCATCTGGAGGATTGATACATATTATAAGTTTTGTTTTGTTGTCCTGGAAGAGGAGGGACTAATACCTTATTTTAAAATTAAATTTGACATTGTGGGTAATGTATGAACACCTAGGGCTTCTTCACTTTCTAATAAGCATTTGTAAACATTTACATTTTACAAAACATCTGTAGGAAAGGTGTAATATTACCAGAATACCGATAAGATTATTACACACAAAAACTCTTCCAAAATAAAAACTGTCTCTCAATTTTACCCCTGCCTTTTTGATGTGCTGAAACGAGTACTTACTAACTATGCTTTACTTACCTTCCCAATCCACATGCCACTTCTTTAAAAGGCTATTTGGGTTTCTAGGGCTTGAGTTGGGGAGTGAACTGGTGAACTGGCGCCTCAGCGAGTCTGTCGGTGACCCTGAGTTTCCTCGCTGTGCGCTCAGGGCTGACTTTCTTCTTTTACGCGGAGGGGTGGCCCCACCCCCTCCGCCCGCCAGGCGCTCAGGACACCCCCGGGAAAACGTGGCCAGCCTTTTCTCAGCATCAGTGTTGCTCTAGGACAAACATATCGACACCCGATGTTGGGTTGCATTCTAGCTCTGGGATGAAGCACAATGTAAAACTCTCACAATTGTTTAGATCCAACATAAGACTTTGAAGAGATTTCACGTTTGTGGAGGCTTTCCAGGCTGTTCTCTCTACTGCTGGGGTGCCCAGGTAGGAAAGAGAGAAATGCCGAATTAACGCGCAGAAATGTGCAGAAATGTGCACCTCTTTTTTTTTCCCTTTCCTAATTTACGGTGGTTCAAATATATACCATTATCTTCAATGAGTTTTCCTCATCCAAGTTCTTCGTCTCTGAAAAACCCAGGGCTCTGAAGCCTGGGCTTTTGAACAAGACGAGACCTGGAACCGTGGAGTGAATGAATGCTATTGAAATCCAAATTGAGCGACGAGTGGTATTTCTAGGATATTGCGTTACTGAGTCACATGTAGGCAAGTAATAAAGTTATGTTGTTCCCTTAAAAAAATAAAAATATTTTCCTGCTTCTAAATATATAAATGTTTTATTTGGGAAAACGTTAAAATAATATAGAAAAACAAAGAAACTAAAATTCACCCAGGTCTTAGTACCATGAGATTCATCCTGTTCACTTAATGAAATATTTGTTCCAGGGTCACCCTGTGACAAAGACAGCCTTCTGCATGTACACACGCAAACACCTCTGCAGACACATCCTGCACATTCTGTTCTATTACATGCTTTCCTAGAATAAAGAATGTCACAAGCAACAAATATGTCTATATCATCTTTTCTGACAGCGGTTTAGTATTTCTCTTACTTAACCATTATTGCTATGGTCTTTCTTAATTTCTTATCCCCATACCAATCTTCTGAGACTGAAGCTTTTTCAAATTTACTCTTAAAAAAATGACTTTCTGTCATTTCATAATTTTTGATGGAAGAATGCAAAAGACAGTCCTTATACATACTTATGAGTTGATGTGTCCATGGACGTCTGCGTGTGTGAAATAGGTATGAATGCTTGACATGACGTATGTATTTATTTTTGCCTCCCTCTCCATGTAAAATTACTCCCTTCGCAGATTACGAGAGCAAAACACGAATTTCTTTACCAGCTACTTCAAATAATAGGTTATTTGCAAGCCAACCTACGGAAATTTCCTGCTTATCCCATAGTCACTTCCTTCGAACCCAGTCTTTCTGAACTGTATCCACAGTCGCAAGGGGAACACACCCAACTGGATCTTAATTGTCGGGGTAATCGCCCAGCGTCGCTTGTCTTCCTCGGTTCACTTGTCCACTTCTTTGGGCTCTGCCCCCTCATGGAGTTAGCCACCCAAACTGAATTTCCTCTGGGGAAGCTGGATGCACGTCTTCTGCCTAATCTCTTGAGGTTAAAGGCTTTGAGATCTTTGCACATAATGGAAGAGGAGAGTCCTTTGACTACAATTGTCCTAATCCTTCAGATGTTTTGTGTGTCCTGAATGGGGAAGCCCTCGTTTCTTCTAAGGCTTTCCTGAGACAGGATCTGTGAGGCAGTTGCTTCTCCACGAGGATTGAGTCAGGCCCTGAATAGACGAGGTTAATAATTACTGAACAAGCAGATGCTGAATAAATTCTCTTTAACTACATTTTAAGGTTCATTAGTGCCCTCAGGTTATATCAAACCATATGTGGGAGCAATTGATAACAAAAAAAAAAAGGCGTTTGTCTTGTTGAACTGCACGATTTCTTCAGTTTATGAGGCGGGTCGAACGCATTATACTCCTCGCTGGACCTGACACATTCAACAAAATTTCTTATTGTAGGGGAATTTCTTTCTTCGCAATAGTTTACACAGCCTTTTGCTTAGTAATTATGGTGTTGCCAATATCTTGATCTTAAACCAGAGTTCGTACAGGAGTTCCTTATAAATAAGATCAAGCAATCATTTCGTGCTGCATGTAGCTAGATTTGCCATGGAATAAAAGGAAGTTTCTTCTTTGTTTCTCTAACTGTTTCCAAAAGAAAACTCACAGACTCACATCTCTCCTCCAGTTACTTAACCTGCAGAACATTGTGAAACATAACTGATAGGTTTAGGAACACGGGGGCCCCGTGGAGATGCTGCATTTCACTCTCTGAAACACTTTTTTAGAAAGGACCTGCTCACGGTCTCTGAACTGGGCTGCTTGCCTGTAGGTAATTAAATGAGCGAGGTGGCACCTCCTGGGTCCCCTGTAGCCTCACAGCAGGGCCATCTGACCTGGCTTCCCTTATCTCTCCGAGTTTTAACTTTCTCCAGAGACAGATGGGCCCTGGCACACCTGGGGAGCTAGTCGCAAGTCCCAGAAGTCTGGTTTCCAGAATCGAGCTTTTTATTCCGTCTTGCTTTTTGGCTCCAGAGATCCAGCCAAATCAGATTTTAAATATTTTGGAAAGTTGTGTGCAACTCTTCCCTGACTAGTCATCTCTTCCTTCATAGTGAATCCAACTCCAATCCACAACTCGTAAGATTACACTCGGAGACAGACGTAACTGATTATTAAAGTAAGGATGGTCATCCAAAACATTTCACACCCACCCACAAGTATAAACAAGAATGTCCATGTCCTATCGCTGATGGCCGTGACAGGCCTTTTGGTGCGATTTTTTCTAGTCTTTTCTCCACATGTATACAAATTTTCATACCTACATACATTTGAACCTTCTGTTTGTCCATATTTAAATATATCTGTCTAAGACAGATTTCTAGATGTGAGATTGCTAGAGAGGTGTATGAATATCTTTAGTGGTCTTAATTCACACGACCACATTGTTCTGAGAGTTGTGCCAATTTATAGTTGCACTGGCTGTGGAGGCGTATGCGTCCTGGTTTTTTGGCTCCCTTGCCTGCATTGAGCATTTGCTGCATTTAAAGTTTTGCTAATTCTATAGCTGTAGTGGGCTGAATGGTGCCCCCAACCCCCAGTCCCAAAAGAGAAATCAACGTCCTGGCATCCAGAGTCTGTGAATATTGCCTTCCACAGAGAGGATGTGATTCAGTTAGACGTTTTAAGAGCGAGGTGTCTCCTGGATCGTCCGGTGGGCCCTCGATGTTGTCACGTGCATCTTTATGAGAGAGGCAGAGGGAGTTTTGAGGCAGACCCTACGGAGAAGAAGGCAGCGTGAAGACGGAAGCAGAGACTGGAGTGACCGGCCCACAAGCCCAGGGATGCCGTGTCCCCAGAAGGTGGCAGGTGGAAGAGGCGGTTTTTTCCTGAAGCCTCCAGAGGGAATTCGGCCCTGCTGACGGCCTTATTTCAGACTTCACGTCTCCAGAAGTGTGGGAACATAAATTTTCTATGGTTTCAAGCTACCCACTTGTAATGATTTATTATAGCAGCCACAGGAAACAAATAAAACAAACATTATATTTCAGCCCTGGCTGGTGTGGCTCAGTGGACTGAGCACCAGCCTGAGCCAAGAGGTTGCCAGTTCGATTCCCAGTCAGGGCAAATGCCTGGGTTGCAGGCCAGCTCCCTGGAGTGAGAGGCAACCACACCTTGATGTTTCTCTACCTCTCTTCCTCCCTCCCTTCCCTTCTGTCTAAAAATGAATAAATAAAATAAAACAAATTACATTTCAATGTTGCTTTAATGTGCATTTCCCTCACCAGAGGCATGGTTATTTTAAAGTTTATTTAATTGATAATAAGGTTGAATGAAAATAGGACGTGAAGCAGAAAGGACAGGACACGGTTTGGAGGCTACTGCGGCGTTTTAGAGGCAAAAACATGCCATGCCCCCCCGTAGGAGAGGGGAGGGCAGGTGACGAGAGCCGACTGGGGGATGGCTGAAGTTGAGAGATCAAGACTTTGTGAGGGAGGGACCGCCCAGGACTGTGGGGAGGGAGCGGGGGACTGTGCCCCTGACTGAGACAGAAGAGACAGGAGACACCGAAGGGGAAGAAACAGGTTTGGAGGGAAAACAAAGAATTCAGTGAGGACGAGACGAGGAAGTGAATTGTCTAGAGGACGCTTTGCTCTGTGTGTCGAGAGCTGAGGACAGAGGCCTTGGCTGGAGCCAGAGAGTGTAAGTCATCAGCACATTGTAGCTATCACCATCAAAGACTTCTCTAGAGAGGGCGCAAAGTGAACAAGGCCTGGGACAGGATCCTGAGGAACAGCATCGGTGGGGTGACCAGAAAAAGAGAATCTGTCAAGGTCCGTGGAGAAGCAGCTGAGGGAGTGACCAGGGAGAGTCGGAGGAGAGTGGCTGTTGAGTACAGAGTGGTCGGCAGCACTGAGCTGACAAGTCCGGCTTTTAGCACCTTCTGAATCTGCCTCCGCTCCCAGATGGAGGACAAATCTTTCCGGACAGCCCGCAGCCAGGGATGGAGCGTGACGAGCGCGTGGACTAAAGGGAGGACGCGTCTGCCCAGCGGTTTTTGCCCCAGAGGTTCCGGTTGGGTTGGCCGAGAATTTTTCCGATTTGCATCACCCTCAGAAGGCTTTTCCTGTCCAAGTCCTGCTTCTTCCCGTGGGGGAGGAGAAAATTTTCCCGCTTTTTCCTCTTAGCTCTTTCGGCTGGTCTAACAATCACAGAGACAGGAGAGACAATGACAGGAGAAAATACCCACATTTAGTTACATGTGTACCTCTGAGGGCTCCACCAGAACACGGGGCCTGGAAGAATCGAGTGGCGGGGCTTCTGCACCGTCTGGAGCTAAGGAGAAGGGGTCGTGGTTTGGGACTTTAAGAGGATGAAGCCAATTCACATGGAAGTGGAAAAGCGAAGGCTTAGGCCGTGACTGGGCTGGCTCAGGGGGTTGGGCGATGCTCTGCAAAAATGTCACCGGTTTGATTCCCCGTCAGAGCACACACCTGGGCTGCGGGCCAGGTCCCTGGTTGGGGGCGTGTGAGAGGCAGCTGATGGGTGTTTCTCTTGAAAATCGGTGTCTCTCTTCCTCTCCTTCTCCCTCCCTTCCCCCTCTCTAAATAAAATAAAATCTTTTTTTAAAAAAAGCACATGTTTGGTAAATAAATGCTTGCTGAGCCATCTCTACCGATGCGGCACACAAGGACTTGGACCAGACAGGCCCGCCGGGCTCCGCCCCGTCTGGGACACTCTGGGCACACGCAGCTGCAGTGTCTGTGACGGGGAATCCCTTCCTGGAGCTGCCCCCCATCCAGGACCTGTTAGGCAGCTCTGGGGGAAGATTAGAGGTTTTTCCTGAGTCTTTCTAACACCCAGGTTAAGTTAATGAATATCACAATGAAGCATATTTCAGGGTGGCAAATTTGTTTTCAATCGAATTTTTTGGTGGGACATTGGTTCATAAAGTTACACGGGTTTCAGGTGTCCAAGGCATCCCCTGCATACTGTACCACGTTTTTCCACCCTAAGTCAAGTCTCCTTCCACCATGGCGGCGAGGGGGCGGCAAATTCCGCTCCCCTTCTTTCCCACTTTCACATTTCATTCATGCTATTTTAAAGAAACCTCTTGCCCTCTTCACTCTGTCCACCTCCAACAGAGTAATCTTGCAAGAGAAGTTTCCAAGGCATTGTAGCAGTTAGAGGAAGTTGGAGAGTGCATGCACAGTAAAGATCAAGACTTCGATGGGCAGAGGAGGAGAGAGGGTAGAAGCTGGAGGGGACTCCAGCCAATGGGGACTTCTCCTCCAGATGGGGCGGGCACCAAATGCGTCAGTCTGGTAACCTGGAGTGAGTAGCCCAAGATCCCCAAGACCAGTCAAGGGGTGGGACCCTGGGCAGAGCAGAGGAATGTGGCTGAGACAGCGGGAGGAATCCGTCTTCCAGGAGGAGAGGCAGGGAGGAGGGAAGGATGTGCAGGTCCATCTGCAGATGAGGCAGCAGGTGAGACCATCTGCTCAGAGGGCGGGCAGAGGAGTTCAAGAACGCCAGGGCGGGCTGGATGTAGCTGTAGTGTAGGGTGGCTAATGGTGAAACCCTAGAAGTGCTCCCACTGGAGCCGGGACTAGACACAAGTATTCACTGTCATTGCTTGAGTCGGTAAGATTCTCCCACACGAGACAGACGACACACTCGAGTTGGGCTATTGAGAGGAGAGGGTAAAAAAGGGACTGTTTGTAAAGGTTCGGACAGCAAATTGGGGAAACTGGAATATCGACAGCAACAGCCCAGGACTGGGGATGCAGGCTCTTCTTGTCACTCCCACCTCGGGCCTGAAGCGGAAATGAGGGTCAGCAGTCACCGAAACGCAGAATTCAGAAAGCTGAGCGAAAAGGCTGCCTTTTGGGAGCGGGGACCTTTGATGGGAGGAGAGGCACGGCCAGTCGTAGGGCCCTACAAGTGGGCGGCTGGCGGAGTAACCGTTACCCTCACTGTCCTCGGTCTCTTCTAGCTCTGCATTGTCCAACTTCAACCAGAAGCCAGAGAGCAAACGAATCCACGCTGTGACCCTCCGAAGGGTGAGTTTGGGGGGTTACATTGTGCCTTACCATGTATTCAAGTGTACTGTAAAGCTACTAATTTTACAAAAACAGTGTTTTTTATCGGCTCAGAAAGAGGTTTATAGAAAATGCTGGTAAGTCAAGGAATATGACCAAATTTATACATGGGCATTTATTATATGGTAAAGGTATATTCAAACCGGTAGTATAAAAGATGGCATTTAAACAGCTAGTGATTTTGGAAAGATGAGTGTAGTAAGTGTAAAAGAACTTGAAGAAAATATGTGTATATATTTATATTTAATTGTTCAGAAACTATCAGAGAAACTGGATAGTGCATTAAAGGTAAAACATCTTTATGGAAAAAATAGAATAAGCAAGCTGAAAGATGAATAAAAAGTAGGAAAAATTCACAACACATGTCAAAAGATCAATAGCAATAATGTACAAGTGAATAAATCTATAAAAAAGTAATAATTCGATATGAAAAAATCAGTGATAGGTTTTATCAGGCCAGTGATATATGAAGAAAGACATTTGAAAAAATATGAAAATATTAATAATCAAAGATATGTGCCCTGGCTGGTGTAGCTCAGTGGATTGAGCGTGGGCCTGTGAACCAAGGATTGCAGTTCGATTCCCAGTCAGGGCACACGCCTGGGTTGCGGGCCAGTTCCCAGCAGGGGACTCACGAGAGGCAACCACACATTGATGTTTCTCTCCCTCTCTCCTTCCCTTCCCCTCTAAAGATAAATAAATTAAATGTTTTTTAAAAATAATCAAAGATATGTAACTAAAAACAACTCTGAAATATAATTTCTACATCTATAAAGTTTTAAAAGATTGAAATGACCCATTGTTATAAGAAGTAGAGAGAAAAAAAAGCCTTCCTACAAGGCAACTTGACATAATCTATGCAAATATAAAGTGTATCTAGCTTTACCCACAATCTCCCTTCTGTAATTTATTCTAAGGGGCAATTGCACATGTGCAAACTACTGTATCGACCAGGGAGCCCCTCCCAGTTCTCTTCATTTCAGCCCCCCCCCCCCCAACCCGTCCACAGGTGCCTAGACCAGAAAGTCAGGGTCGGGTCCTACAGTGGAAGGCTCGACGGCCATTAACATCAATGGAGGTTCCTTCATTAATTAACATGAACACACATTCACAAGCTTCTATCAGTGAACAAAGACAGCCTGCACGGAACAGTCCCGTGTGTTTGCAGCTGATCACTAGGCACAGGGATCTGGCATCACGGTGCCTGGAAAACTTCACAACGTTGTCATGAGCCTTGGGTGTCGGTATCTGGGATGCTTTTTCCTTTTTGGCTTTTTCTGTCCTGTTTGAATTTTTTAAATGAATATGTGTCATGTATGTATTATTTAACACACGGCGTCCAGCAGAAGTAAGGCCTGCTTGAGGGTCATTGGTAGGGTAATAATATGGGTGTCATAAGTTATAGTTTTAATTTGAACATTTCACCTAAAATGTCATAGGGTGTGCTTGAGTGTGACATTGTTACGTTACAGAATGACATGCTTATGGTTTTATAATAAGAGATTTTGTAATTAAAAAAAGGGGGGGCGTTATTTGTGCTGGGCCCTGCATACTAAAGGAAAGAATGAAATAGTTTACGAAATGAAGCCTAGAAACAATCGTTCTGTAGAGAATCACGGGATTTCAGGAAACAGGGACAGCCCAGGCAAAACTGGATGTGCATGCGTGTCCCCGACTGTCACCGGTGTTAGCGAGGGCACTTGTTCTCCAGGAGAGACCCTTGGCTCTGCAGACTGTGTCCTCCGCTCTCTGGAACGTCAAGAGCCGGTCTCCCGAACCAGACCGCAGTTTCGCCGTGAGTCCCAGAGCCCGGAGAGGACGGCTGGCGGGAAGTCCCTACGGGGCAGGAAGAGCCAAGAGAGGGTTTCACCTGAGGGAAGTGAAGGAGGCAGATGAGGCCAAGAAGATAAGCAGAACTGAACTTTTGAACGGGAATTTGATGAGCCATCCTTCCCCGCCCAGGACAAAGGAGGGTGTGGCCAGGGGACAGGAATAGCCAACCAGTGAGGCAGGGGAGACTTCCAGACTGATGGGCCTGGGACGGGATCCTCAGCCCTGTGACCTCCACCTGCTACTTCGTGGTAGGAAGCAGAGCTGCTGCAGGAGGGTAGGACTTCTACCCCCAATCCCACGTGGGCTGGGTGGGGTGGGGTGGGGTGGGGTCCCACGCTGCCACCAGCAATCTCAGACAGCAGCTGGGTGTCCTACGAGTTAACTCAAGTCTCCTGCTGTCTCCCATCATGTCAGGTGACCTGTGCTTGGGACCCAGTGTCCATGACTCAGAGGTTCCACACTCCCCTCCTTGGGCTCAATAAATTTGCTAGAGCGGCTCACAGAACCCAGAGAAGCATTTTATCTGCTGGATCACCAGTCTATTACAAAAGAATACAATTCAGGAGCAGCCAGGTGGAAGCGGCTCACGGTCACGGAGGAGGGGGCGGAGTTTCTGCACCCTCTCCAAGCACCCACTCTCCCCAGCCCTCCACACGGTCCCCAAGCCAGCAGCTGAGGCCGGCCTTCGGTTTTTATGGAGGCTTCAGGACCTGGGTGTGTTTGCGTCATTGATGTGGACCCCGGAGAGTGACTCACCTGCAGGCCCTCTGCAGTGGCTAGAACACTGTGACAGAACATTCCCATCCTGGAAGTTCCCAAAGTCACTCATTAACATAACAAGAGACACCGTCCTCCGCTCTCCTCACGGAAATTCCGACAGTTTTAGGAGCTCTATGCCAGAAATGGGGAGACCAAAGAGGGTGTAAATTTCTTATCATAAATCACAGCTTCACAGATGGACAGATCAAAGTGGCTTACCTTGGGAGAAGGAAGCTGTGATTGGTGGGGAATTTACGGCTGGGCTGGCTGACCGGATGGTCGTCAGCAGTGACCACGCAGGACCAGCCCTTCTGAGCACAGGCCAGCTGCCCTGCAGGGAGGCAGAGGCCCCAGAACCGTTCGGGCCAATGGAAAGCCAGTGCAAGCTACGCAGGCAACTTAGAATGTTCTAGCAACCACATTAAAAGGTGAAAGAATTAAAAGGTGAAATTAATTTTAATAGTTAACATATTTTATGGTATTTAACCCGATGTATTCAAAGTTTTTTCATTTCAACCCGTACCCACATAAATACATTAATCATACACACATTTTACTAAGCCTTTGGAAAGCCAGCGCGGATTTCACGTTCACAACACAACTCGGGTTGGCCTCGCCCCTTTTCCAGGGCCCGCTGGGGCCATTGCCTGCTGCATTGGGCCTGATGCGTCAAGAGCAGAGAGACGGAAGGCTCCTCTCCTTCCCACCAGCACATGCGTGGCACGGAAGCTTCCCTCTCTACTCAGAAAAGATCTTGACACGGAAGACCGGCGGAGGAGACCCTTCCAGCAGCCGGGGAGGTCTAGCGGTAAGATAAAGGGTTAACATTCTTGGTTGATGAAGAGACTGTTAAGGGGGGGGGGGGGGATGGTTCATTTTAAATAGACACTGTTTTCCTTCCATTATCAGTGGCAGCGGGGGCTCAAGGACAAGACGGGGATTGTGTAAAGTAAATAGAGGTACACTCTTTGGCATAGTTAAGCAAGAGTGCATCTATTTCAACTCATTTTACAAAAGCTCCGAGAGAGTCGAGTTGGCTGTGAGGGCACCTAGCCGGTGTGGGGCCTCTCGCTGCAGCCTCAGGGCAGGCTTCTGCGGCACCTACGGCAGCGCGTGGCGTGACCTCTCCAGACGCTCGCTTGTCCTCCAAAGCCAGGACGCCGCGCCACGAGCTGCCACACACACAGGTCACGATCATTGGAAACGGGGTCGCTGGAAGCTCCGCCAGGAGGTTCATAACCGATGCGGTTTCAGGCCGTTGTCGGCACCAAGGCGGGGCTCTGGAAGCATGCTTCTCCCAGGGGTTGGCGTCCCCCTGTCAAAGATACCTTCATCCTCCGGTCTGGTACCCAGCTCTGTCCCTACTCCACAGACCAACGTTAAGTGCTCTGCTGGCCATGAACTGGGCTGGGACATGTTCAAATTAAATAGAATTTATTGCGTGGTTCTCGTTAAATGGCTCAGCTCCTGATGACCATATTTTGCCATGTATAATGTGCACTTTTTTGCCCAAATTTTTGAGGGAAAAATAAGGATGCGCATTGTACATGGGTATAATGGTTACATATCATGGGTATAATAACGGATATGTAAAATGTGGGTGTGCCTTATACCCAGCAAATACTGTACATACTCTTTTGCATTATTTCCAGTTGCGTTCTCTGCGAGTTTCTTATCTCACGAGTGAACTTGCCCTGTATTCACAGGAAAGGGAAAAAAAAAAACCCTTTTATTTCTTTTGTAAAACCTGAGGCACCCAGCAAAATTCTGGGCTTGAGATTAAGCCTCAAAAAATACTGCTGCTTGAATTGAATCAACTAAGTAGTCTGTGATGATTCAATTTGGAAATTAAAGCAGTCAAATGTGATCATTTTGATGTATTCATACTCTGTTAGCACAGAGATGCACTTACAGAGAGGGCTTGCTAACTGCAAACAGATGATTGTGGAATTGCGTTCTGGGCGTGGTTGCACGGACAAGTTTGAGTCTGGCCCATTGGACTCTCCCGAGTCCTGAAATGCCTCTTGGCCACAGTCCCTTCCAACCCCTGGTTCGTAAGACGGTTGGTCATGTTCCCTCAGGTGCAGCAAGAACAAAGGATGATGACCGCCTTGAAATGGTTCTGCTATTTTCACCACTCATCTTTTTTTTTTCCACCCCAGATGACCTTGAGCTTGGCACTCCAGTCCTGCGGTGGGCACATCTTCCATCAGTGACTGTGGGCCGAAACTATTCAGCAAAGCATGAAATAAGGTCCCGCTCCCACTTTTTTGCCTTTGCTTTCACCATGTTCAAGGAGAGACACAGATTGGCCTCACATGGAGGCAGCGTCGGGCTGGTGTGTGATGATGTATTGCTAATTGACTCATCGGGAGAAAAATGCCTAACAAAGCAGTATCCCATATGTTTTTCTGCACGCATGCATGCACACACACACAGCTTTAATATGGAATACTTCAGCAACAACAGCGCTACAATATATCAGTGTGATTCAAAGCAGAGCTCAGAGAAGTATGCTTCTCGCACTCTGGGGAGTCATGTAGTCCTTCTGGCACATTGTAACACAATAAAGATAGCTAAATGAGGTTAGAGCCTCAGTCTTGATTTTGGAT
Organism: Anoura caudifer; assembly: GCA_004027475.1. Taxonomy (NCBI): domain Eukaryota; kingdom Metazoa; phylum Chordata; class Mammalia; order Chiroptera; family Phyllostomidae; genus Anoura; species Anoura caudifer. The sequence goes on from PVKU01000184.1 coordinate 50,883, forward strand.
GACTTTACAAAACCTTGAGCTTATCATTTGTTTTTAATCACAGCCCTTGAACATTTGTCAGACACATGGCCTTTTCTCTTGTCTATCTTGAGAATTTTGATCATGATATGCTAGCATTTGAATTGCCTTTACGCCTTCATTTTTTGGTGCATGCGCTGAAATAAGACTTCTCTAACCAGAAAGGCTTCTATACTTTTGTTGAGGAATTCAGTTCAAAGAGCCTTGTAGTCGGTCAAAGAAACAGGCGTTTTAGCCATTGTCAATTCCATAGATCCACAACGTTTATAGAGAGCTTGCCAGAGACTTCAAGAAGTGATGCAACATAAGTCATTTCCAAACCTGGCTCCAACGGTGGGGAATAATGCGGGTTAGCCGATTAGGCAGGTGTAGGGAAGTCTCTGGATTGAAGAATTATAGACAAAAATTCGTGTCATGATAAATAATGTTAACTCCGAATGCGGCTATTCATTCCGCAACTATCCACCGAAGGTTACCTGTGTGTCAGGCACTGTCTTAGGTGACAGGTGAGCTGCTGGGATGAACTAGACAGACACTGGTCCTGAATCTCGGAATTTGGAATCTAGCAGATACAAACATATTGACAACAGAATGGGTGAGTTGTACGTGCTCTTACCGCAGGTGACGGGCAGGAGTTTGCCGGTACCTGCCGTGTTCCTCAGCGGGACAGCAAGTGAAACATTGATTTAGTTTCCTTTCTCATATTCCTTGTAAAGGGATGTCAAGGTTCGGGTCAGGTGTAGTACCACCCATAATATTTAGCTTCACAGCCAAGGAAGCATAAAACCTCCAGTCTGTGGCTGACTTCGATGTTTGAAGTGCAAACTGATGGCTTAAAGTCTTGTCTGGTCCCCCCCCCCCCCCAGTCTAAATAACACTTTGGAATCGATGCTCTTCTTTGTAAGCTGTCGTGATTGGCGTGGGGGAAAGTGCTTACTCTTCTGATGTCTCATCCCTCGCACATTTTCTGCATGATCTGGCCTGCGCTGCCCTCTCCAACTTCATCCCCACCTTTCGCTGCCTCCCTTACTGAGCTTCAAACTCAGGGGCCTCCCTCCTGTTTCTCAAATGAACCAAGCTGTGTGGTCCCTCACAGTATGAGCACAAACTGTTTCTGTCTGTCTGGGCCGACGGGCCGATCTTTGTCACCACCCACCGCTCCCTGGGGTCACTGCTGTCTGCAAGTTCCTCCTCAAGCCTAAGTCTTGACTTCAGGAACCCTCCGTCCGGGTCATATCATATCCCAGCATCCTGTGCTTCGCTGTTACATATGTTGCTCGTGCAATCGAACTTCCTCAAACCAATAGTCACCTTAATGGAAGTGTGAGCAATCACTATTGTCTGTTCTATCACTAGAGTGTGAGCTCCAGGAGAGCAGGGGCTGTGTCGTCTGCCTTCTTTATTCCTGAGTGCCACACAGCTGGCCTTGCACCGGACTCACAGCTGGTACTTAATAAACGTCTGTGGAATGAATGCAAGTGTGACATCGCTCATGGGACACCTTGTCATCGTCGCCATGTGCACCTTGGACCAGGACTCGGCTTTGTGTTGCATCCAGAAACCTCAAGTCTCAGTCACCCCAAAAGCCAATGATGGAGGGTATATTGCATACTTCTGGGGGAGCTGGAGAATGAGACCACACAGACACAGACAAGCTTGTGGAAAACTCCTATTCGGCGTTTCTGTCCTTCCCTTAAAGCTCCCTCCGAGCTTCTCGTCATCCCCTTGACCTCCGAAGTGCCCTGCCCAGCTTCACAGACCCTTCGCCTTCACCAGATTTCACCGTGCCAGCGAGGGTCTCTCCGTTCTCTTTTTAATGTAGAACATTTTAGCTTTCATCGTCCTATTCCTTTGCAAGAACTGCCGTAACTAAGTTCTGCAGACTGAGGGGTTCTAAGAATAGACATTTATCGTCTCGCAGTTCTTGAGGCTCCAACTCCAAGACCAAGGTGTCGTCAGGCCTGGGCCCTTCTCAGGGCTGCGAGGGCGAATCTGCGCACACCTCTCGTCTAGCGTCTGGCGCTGGGTCCGCGATCTCTGGATGATCTCTAGAGCGTCAGCCTGATCTCAGCTCTTGTCTTCTCATGGCCTCCCTGCATGCGGCTGCTTCCAAACCTCCCCTTTCTAGGAGGACCCAGGTCAGAATGGAGTAGGGTCCGCCCCAAATGGCCTCGTCTTAACTAATTCCTTCTGCAATGACCCTGTTTCCACGTAAGGTCAAATTTCAAAGCGTTGGGAGTAGGACTTCAGCGTGTTAATGTTCAAGGACACGCTTCGACTCCCCAAAGTCTTCCTGCTCTTCATCCGTCTCCACACAGAAATGACTCTTTTTTTAGACTGTATCTTCCCCAGTTGGGGGGTTGGAGGTAATTACCGGTGAGGAGCATTATTAACAACAAAACCATTCTATCTGCCCAAGAGAATTTCCTCTTACAAGTGATCGAAAGTAAAGCAGATAGTCAATCCTTTCTACAGATTGATTTTCCAGATCTAGAGATCAGATGACACTCTTCTCCCGCTCACAGGCTGAGGGTGGGCGGCAGCTTGCCTCTCTCGGTGGCCGCTGCAGTTCTGGTACCCGGCTTGCTGCTGGTCACATCGTTGTGGGTGCTCACAGATGTTTGTTGAGTGAAAAACTTCAGCGGCGGCTCTTTACTTCCAGAACAAAGACCGAATTCACCAGCCTAACCTACAGCAACTGGGCTGCAGCTGACCTTTGCGGCTCATCCTACGACTCCACCCCTACAATCTTGTTCTTGGAGCTTCAGCCGTGAAATTCATTCTACTCTGGGCCCCTGGATCCCATGTGCATGCACCCACACTCCACACTTTTCACGCCGGAACTCATGGGAGGCTCGTTGAGAGTGGTGTCTCTCCCCCAAGCAGGTTAGAATTCCTGGAGAGCAGGGAACGTGTCTTATTCACATCGTGTCTCTCACAAAGCCAAGTACATGCCTCGGTGCTATAGCTGTTGCGCAGCACAACTTTAATTAGTGAGTTTTAAAATGAAATGCAACGGATTTCAGACTTGTTTCCCCAGTAGCTTTTTCATTTTTCCCCAGTGCAAACACTCCTTTGTAATCATATATTTTGACTTGCCTGAAAAGCTGTGCAATGACAAAAAGCTACTCTGAATTCAATATTTTTTTAAAACTTTGTATTGTACTTATCACCAAAGCATCTACAGACATAGAAAAAAAATGGATATTCCTATGTCGCCAGACATAGTACAACGTTTGGCATGGGCACGGATTTGTGGGCCTTTTGAGGATTCAGGAGCTTACAAACTGTAAACACTTTTCTAGGAAATAAGGACCCATTGAAGGAGTCTGATTGGGTAAAGACAAAGGAACGTTAAACCCTATAAAAAAGAAGATAAAAGTTTTTCAAAATAGTCTGCCTTGCCGTCATACCTTTTATCCGGTCAGCGACTATTTGTTCAGTGTCTGGTGTGTGCTGGGCGACACCCTAGGGGCTGGGGGTCCGCGTTGGTGGACGTGGCGAGAAGTGGGGGAAACAGGAACGCGGTTTGGGACGTGCTGGATTCGAGGTGGCTACGAGTCAAGGGAAGATGTCTACAGACGTGTGCTCACGAGGGCACTTCTTCAGCGAGGACAGACGGAGCCGTGTGCGAGCTGGCTCACTCCGGCTCGGGGCGGGGGCCGGTTGTCACACCGCAAACAGTAACAAACTGCTATTCAACTGTAAGCTATAAAAATGCATAAAGTCTAATCACTGTGCTGCACATCTGAAATAATATAACACTGTCAACTGCACCTGAAAAAGTTTTAAGAGTAGAAAATAAAAAATTACTTAAAAAGTAGCAAAGTATATTAAATAATTGTACTAAAACAAAAGTAGTATATTCCTTTTAGACCGAATCACTTCCTCCTCACTTTACTCCTCTCCATGGTGATGAGCTGAGTCCGTGCCTGTTCAGTGCAGACACTTAGCAGGGTGCACGTCTCTTCCCCGAGGTGGGCTCAGTGACATCACGTTGACATCAGGTCAGCAAATGCCACAAGCCTCCTCCCTGCGGAGCCCGAGGCTGAGTCGCCCTTTCCAGCCCACCACCAAACAGCCTCCGTGGAAGCGAGCACCCCTGCACACTCACACGGCCTTGCGTCATCGCCACCCCCATCCTCACCGCCACATTCACCTTTGTCTTCCCTGCGATGTCAGGGAAAGCAAATGGACAAACGAACAAACCAGGCAACGAGAGATGCAGAAACCAGAAGGTCAGGGAGAGGTGAAGGGTGGGTGAGGGGCCACCTCGCAGCGCCCGAGCCAAGAGCGGCCTCACGGAGCGGCAGCCCAGGCTGCGGCCCATCCGCGTCCGTGCCGTTGAACTCGAGACGCGAGCCGGCTCCGGGTGGGTGCGAGAGGGTCCGCGAGAGGCACGAAGCGGGCAGAGCGCACTGCACGATGACATTCCCAGCACGGTGCCAGTTACGCAACGCCAAACAGAGCGAAAGTGCAGGCACGTGCTTGTTTGCGCTCTGAATGTTTCCGAAAAATATACAGGAAATTAGTAACGTGAGTTACTTCAGAGAAGGGGAATTTGGTGACTAGGGCGTTGGGGTGGGAAACGTTTTTCTCTAGCTATCCTTTTGTTCTCTGAATGTCATAGCCTGTGTACGCATTTCCCATTTCAGTCAAACAAACATGCCTTTCAAAACATTTTGCGTGCTTAAGAATAGGACGTACAAAAAACTCTCAGCCTTTAAATTGCTACACATTTCGTCCCTTTTCTACACAGTGACAATCCTGATAAATGTCTATTACCATTTATAACAAAGTCTCCTGTGATATGCCACTTCTACACATGAAGGTTTTATCGGTTAACAACTGTAACCTGTCAGCTTAAGGCTATGCTGAAGTCAAAGCGTGTTTAAGAATCTTAAAAACTATCTAAGAATGCAAGAAACTATCTAACTGTTTGTTACTCGAAGTTACATCTACTCACTGCAGGTAATAAATATGTTGTCCCAGGAATTTGAATTTATGTACCTGCTTGTGACGATGAACACCTTGATGGGTGTTTCTCAGGCCTTACAAGGATCCTCTCCAGTTTTTAACTAGAACAAGCTCCTTCGCTACTCCTGACCTGTAGCAGATCCCGGTCTAGACTTTCCTCCCCAGCGTGCAAGGACAGGAAAGAGTGCCGATAGCGGACTCCTTGTCAGGAGCACAGCTGAGCTACGGTGCCCTGGTCCCCTCCGCAGAGGGGGCCGGAGCAGACGCTCACCCTCCGGCCAGGTTTCCAGTGGGAGCGGCTTGTCTCTGCTGCCTGTTCCCCGCCTAAGAGCAGGAAACCGCTGCAGCCACTACTCTCCTACGAAAACTAGATGCGTGCACGTGGGTGTGTGGGGAAGGGACCCAAAGGTTAGGGGCAGCGTGGGCAGCAGCAGTGCCTTCAGCGGCGTGAAACAAGGCTGAGCACACCGAGAAGCAGTCCTATCAGGTGGTGGCGGCGGGGGGGGGGGCGTTCTGTTCCTGGGGGTCTTCTCCCTCCTTTCCCGCCTGAGTTCAGGATGAACGCCCCACATCGGGTGTGAGTGGGGAAGTCTACATGGTTCCCGCGGCTGCCGGGCTATGGGTGGAAAGGGAGAGCTCACCCCAGACACTGCTGCGGGCCCACCCTCCGGACAGCACTACCTGTGGGCGCAGGCCGGGAGGTCGCAAGCGACAGTAGGGAGGAAGCCCTGCTGCCCCTTCCGAAGAAAGGACTGGGGAGGACCTGGAGTTCTGGAGCTGCAAGCTGGAAACGAATAGGGAGGGCCGCCCGGCTTCTCCTGGGCGGCCTGGCGGGGCGGCGGGGCTGTAGCTGAGACGGAAGGGGGTGTCCCTTCTCAGGGTATCCGCCAGTCCTCGTGGGAAACCAGCCCCCATGGGGGTCTGGGCGGCTTAACCTCCCAGGGCCCAGAGCAGGAGAGAGAAAGATAAAGAATGAGCGGGAAGTGAGACTCAGCTGTTTTTTATTTTTATTTTTATTTTTATTTATTTATTTTTTTAAGCATGCATTGAAATCATCTGGGCAAATCCCAAGGTGCAGCCAAATGTGTCCCCCTGACAGGTGCACTCTCAGTGACCTTTGTCTGCCCCAGCCCTAACTAGCTCTGGGTGCTCCGGGGAGCGCTCTGTGAACTGAGGCTTGAGATTCCCCCGGACAGCTTGCTCGTCTCCCTACCTACCTACCTGTCTCTGTCCGTCTGTCATCTATCCGTCTGTCTGCCTGCCTGTCATCTGTCTGCATCTACCTGTCCACCCACCCATCCATACCCATGCATATGCATCGTCCCTACAGTATGTTGCATCTTATGTCTTGAGATAGATAATCAATAAATAACAAAGCACTTGCATAAATTCTTAAGTCCCCCCAAAGAGAGATCGAATTATCGAATAAAAATATGAAACAAATAAACAAAAAATAAATAAAGGTGCACATCCAACTATAAGAACCTGAGTAAGATTGGAGGACTTTGCAAAAGATCCTTGTTGAGGAGAAAAGACATAGCTCTTTTCTTCTTCCACACCCTGAAAGGAAAAGCCACAATTAAAAACTGTAATTTGTGAAAAATGGTGTCAGTGAGTGAAAGAAAATAAACATTTAGGTGGTGCTGCTTAATTGTCTACTCAGTTTCTAAGTGGAAAATAAGGCGTATTTATTTTGGGCACGAAAGTTTTCCTTAGAGAATGAGCGATATGCCCTTGTCGGAAAGCATGAGAATATGTAAACGTATTTGCCGAAAGGGATCGCCAGCGTGTCATTTCCAGATGCAATAGAACAAGTCAATCTAAAACATCGCTGCAGATAAAACTGTTCTGTACGTACTAATAATCCTCTTTTCTAACGTGACTCCACACTAAAGGGGAAAAATGTAACTTCTGTGCTGACAGAAATTGGCAGCATACCAATAAAAAACATGTGATAATATAATTTATTTCCTGAAGACTCTTCAACTGTGTTAATAGACAGGTGGGACAAAAATGATTCTTCCTGTTTTGGTAAAAATTTTATATGAATTTGGCTGTTGTTCTTTTAATTATATGTGAAATGCTTTCAGTAGAAAAGTACTGAGGTTTTTGAGATAAGATTGAGATTTTTAACATTTTCCTAGCCTGAGAATTTTCTTAGTGATTTTTTTATTTCTTTATTATTGATTGATTGGTTTTAGAGTGAGAGGGAGGGAGGGTGAGAGAGAGAGAGAGAGGTTTGTTGTTCCACTTATTCATGCTCTCATTGGTTGCTTCTTGTGAGTGCTCTGACTGGGGATCGAACCCACAACCTTGGTCTATCATGAGGATGCTCCAAACAAGTGAACTACCCATTCAGGGCTTTCTGGGTCATTTTAGGAGAAATGTATATTGGTAAGCTGTCTTTTTTTTTTTTCCTGTAGAATTCTGACTCCTTTTCCAATCAACTCTGCGGTAATAATGTAGTTGCTACATTAATAAAACTGGGGAAAATTACGCTGTATTTTTAATCCATGAAAAAAAATTATCCTTCTGAAGCTAAAATGACTAAATTTATTAGAACTCTAATTCCAGGGCTTGGTTGATTGCTACCACCACCAAAACTGGTATTTAAGGGTCTAGAAATCTAGACTGAATGTGGGTGCACAAGTACAATGTGTTAGCGTGTAACTATCTTCTATGAATTGATTCTTGTAAAACTAATACTTCCACTTAAATTAACTGGGTAGTTTTTTTAAAATAAGGATTTTATTGAGATACAATTTACATATCAAGAGACCCCCCCATTGGAAACGTACAGTTCGATGCCATCAGAGCACCCCAGGGCCATGCCACTGTCCCCACCAGCAGTCGGAGGACACGGTTGTCTTCTCACAACGAAGCCCGTGAGTAGACAACCCGTCGGCGGTCACCCCCTCTCCCCAACCCCTGCCCCCCAGTGACCCCTGATCTCTCTGTCTCTGCGCCTTTGACTAGTCTGGATGTCCACAAAGTTTTAAAGGTGCGATAGTTCTCTGACAAGTTCTGAATTTGATATTGCTTTATTATACAGCACAAATAATGCCCTTTTTATGACAAAATCTTTTATCGCAAAATCTTAAGCGTGGAATGCTGTAACATAACAATATCCCACTCAAGCGCATCATATGACATTTTAGGTGAAGTGTTCAAATTAAAACTACAAATTATTACCCCTATGTTATTACCCAACCAACCACACTCAGGCGGGTGTTACTTCTACCGGACCCTGTATATTGATATAAACTTGCTTATATGTTCCTCCTAACTAATTGTTAAAGCTTTGTGATAATTTAATACTTGGGTCATATATAAGACTTTTGAAAGAAAAATAACCGTTGATCCCAAAACTACTGTCATCACATATAAATGAGTGACACTGTGGGTTTTGCTGAGGTTCAACATTAGCCCATAAAATGCAAAGCACTTCCGGAGAATTGTAAACGGGTGGACGGACAGCGAGTCACACAAAACCACTTTGGAAGTGTTCCGTCAGCCGTGTCCATTGCTGCTGCCCCCGCCTCTGAGTGAGAAATCGTTCGTCTCGATCTGGTCCTTTTTCTGTTGTCACCCAGATCTCTGTCCCTGTCGTCAGCCCGGAGATGTGACCCTCCCAGTCTGTGGTGCTGGTTTTCCCACCGTGGCTGCGTGCATGTCGGTCCAGGGCCCCGAGTGTACTTGCCGGCCCCATCTCCTGCCCCGTCCACAAGACGCTGGGGTTCAGGAGCTTTCCCTGGAAACCATCCTGCCAAGTGTTCACCGCCGCTCGCTCGTTATGTGGGAAAGCGCTTTTCTCTCTGTGTTTGCCTGATGTCGCTGTCCTCTGGCCATCTCTCTGCCCTCACCGTGCCCCTCTCCGAGTGGGGCTGGGAAGTGTGGGGTGTTTAGAAGCTGCCGTCTAATTGGCTGGAGCCTCTGGCCCCAGACTGTGCTCGGCTCCTGGGTTGTTTGTTGACTGCTGCTGTGGAATACTCTTGAAGCTTGTTGATGAAGAATTCGATACCGTCTGTACACTCCGGTGGTCCTCTTTCTAGCGACTCCACACCTATCCTTGTTTAGATTTTTTTAGTTGTGTCTACTAGCTGTTGTTGTGGCTGCCAAGATCTTTGGGACACCTCCTCTGCTTTGTTCTTCTCTGTGCTGGATTCTCCCATCTCAGCTGGGAGCTCAACCCTGCGTTTCCCGGCCTCCCGGGCTAGGGACCAGCCTCCCCCATCAGATGCACTCATCTGAGATTCTGATGGGGAAGAAATGGATGGGAGGAAGCAAGCAGGGTGGGGTGCACCACTCCTCAGGGGCAGTAGGCTTTGGGGTGTATTACGGAGGTGTAGTAAAATATTAGGGCTGACCATGGGGGTCTGCAGCCGCCAGCCTATGGACCACAGGGAAAACCGTGTTGATATGGGGTTCTGTGAAGCCCCAGCACGCTGCGTCAAGGGCGGTCAGCTGTGACATGAGTGAGACAAGCAGGCGAAGGGCAGCAGGGGACACGGCAGGGCCACAGACCAGGGAGACCACCTCATCGACCACCTTGTCTGAATGCGTGAGCGGCTGGCTGTCCACTCCGCTTCCCGTGACGGGCCCGTGGGGACTCAAAGACCTGGTGATACCTGGCTTTCAGATTTTTCAAGAGCAAGTAGAAATCTAGATTTTTTTTTGGGGGGGTGTGTGAAATTTCCTACATTTTCAATATTGTCAACTAATTCAAAATTATTTTATAGGTCGGTGTGACCAAATAAACTCTAGGTCAGATGCAGTGTGTGGAGGGTCAGCTTTTGACCCCGCTCCCCGGGTAAGAAGACAGGAGCGGTGGCGAAACCCCCTCCGCATGGTGAGATAGGAGGGTGGGGATGCAAAAGCCAGAGGCCGTCGCAGGCGTCTGGGCCACAGTGTGCAGACCACAGAGAGGCCCTTCAGATAAGGACAGGACAGCGTCCATTGTGCTGGCAGCCTGGGGTCATTGATAACCTTTGTCAGAGCTCTTCAGGTGACTAAACGGGGAAAAGTCCGAATTGCGGAGGACTGAGGAATGAGGGCGAGGTGAGGTGGCAGAGGTTACTCCACAGTTGTGTCTGGACCAGGTCACAAAAGGGCTTTTCTTATTTTTTTACCGGCTAGCCAAGGCGGAAGGGTGTGTGAGTGTGAGTGTGTGTGTGTGTGTGTGTGTGTGTGTGTGAGAGAGAGAGAGACAGAGAGTTAGGCAACCTTTATTAATTATATTATTTCAATTTCATATAATCTCACATTAAACATTTTAGTGAAGCATATTTATAGGCTGAAGGTAATAAAAGCACCGTCTGGAGAGAAATGTAAGATGATGGAGGGGAAGCTGCTAACCGAGTGCATTTCTGGCGGAGAGGGAAGGGCGTGCGGTGAAAAACACAGACAGGAGAATGAGATTCCCTGCGACTGGAGGGAAGGCAGTTAGAAACGGCTGGGCGCTGGGCAAACTTATGGTGAGGGCTGGCAGTGGCCAGATCCGAGGTCCTGCTTGCCTGGTGCCAGCCATCTGCTGGTTAAGGGCTTGGGGTCAAGTTCACTGCAAGTGAGGAGAGTGGGAATGGGTATGCTGCCTGACGAGAACGGTGAGGGTTTGGAGAGGCCAGAGGGCGGCGCGGGGAAGAGAGATGTGCGTGCGACATCGCTCGGTGGTTCAGGGGCCCAGCGGAGCCTTGGCCGCTGTGGCTTGGTGGGCTGGGCGTCGTCCTGCCGACCCCAAGGTTGCTGCTTGGATTCCCCGTCAGGGCACGCGCCCGGGTTGCAGGCCAGGTCCCTGGCTGGGGGCGTGCGAGACATGACCCATCGATGTTTCTCTTGCACGTCCACGTTTTTCTCCCTCTTTTTCTCCTTCCTTTCCCCTCTCTTCAAACAAACAAACAAACAAACAAACAAGTAAGCAAGTAAATAAAATCTCAAAAAAAAAAAAAAAGATCCAGCTGAGATCACATCTCACATGTGGGTCAGGGCACCAGCTGTTGCTTTTTGAGGCTTCCGTCCTTGCTCGCTGGCACGGGTACAGGTGTGGAGAAGGTGGATCTCACTGACCCAGAATTGGGACTTTGGCCAGAGGCCGTGGGGAGGTGCACGGGCAGGACCTGACAGAGTCAGGTCCTGCTGCGAGCATCGCTGAGATGACTGAGGCAGGAAGCAACCCGAGACCAGGAGGTGGCCTGGCAGCAGAGGGAGGGGGCCCTCCTTCCCTGGGCTTGGCCCCCGGAGATGCCATTGCATCTGGTGGGTTCCCAGAGGACGCCACTTATAACCATGCTGAGCTTGATAATCATGTTGAGCTTGCAGGTCTGTTGCATCTGGCTGCTTGGGGCTCCCAGTTCTGGGACAGGTGGGTCAGATGAGTGGCGGCAGCCTTGGCTTCCTGCCCCCTGCGGGGAGCTGACGTGCCCTTCTAGGAAGCCACTGCAGGTCTCCTGGAAGAAATTTCAGGCAGTTCCCTGGAGGCTAAGTGGACCAAGTGTCAACTCAAGAGAAGACCAGGGCTAGAATATCACTATTCTTCGTTCAGAGTCAAATCTCTTCTTGAGAAATTCACCACTCGACACGTCTGGCTGGAAGGGATGGGAGGCTCATCCGCATTCCCAGCCCGCCCAGCCAGGGAAGGTCTCGGAGCAGATAAGAGCGGATAGAACAGCCTTGGGGAAAATGTGCTCTGTGCCGTCTATGGCGAAATGCCTTTACCCGCACGAGTGCACTGCTGTGACGCAGTTGATTCCATGCAGGAACCTTGGCCAGGGCTGGCTGGGGACCAGGGCGGAATCTGGCTCCCTGGGGGCGCTACCAGAGACCCACACACAGGTATTCGGGTTGCTTTGGAACATCAGGAAGCCAAGCCTCACTCAGAGCTTGAAATGATTCTAGGGCAGTAGGTCTTCAACTTTAGCATGCTTAAGAATTCCCTGGGGTGCTGTTCAAACAGATTTCGGGAACCTCCCCTCGGTGATTTTGGTTCAGTGGTTCTGGGTAGTGCTCTGGAGCTTGCATTTCTAACAAGCCACCAACCAGCTCACGCTGCTGCTGCTGCTGCTGGTCTGGGCGCTGACTGTTACCCTTCACGTTTGGACATTTCACCGACTGGGTCCTGGCTCCACACACCCAGTGAATAAACCGCCCTGAGTCTCTGTCGATCACTTCTCCGGGGGCACCAGCCCCACCAAAGACGCTCCCCTTAGAAGCTCCAAGTACTGCTGGCCTTTTGTGTCATCTGATCCCTCTGGCGGTGTTGTCATCCGGCCATTAGCCTCCAGAGCTCTAGTGACCGGCCTCCCCGGTCTTTCACCAGCACCACTGTTTACGGGACTCATCACGACCATAAAATCACCCCAACGGTTTTTTGGTGCTGGAAAAGATAAAGATCTATCGATACCTCTCCCGGGAACTAGGATAGCCGGAGAGCCCCCTCTTCCTCACCAGGATGGCAGCTTTGTTCCGGATTTCTTGCTTGCCCCCAATTCTTCAGAAACTCTCGTGCCTGTTCTTGAGCCAGAGACCTGAGTCCCCCGAGAAATGGATTCAAAAGACTTTGGGTGGGAGTGTGTCTGTCTCCCTGCAGTGCCAGTTGGTTCCGGGGCCGTAGTCTTAAAATAGAAAAATGACAAACTACAGCTCTGCCAGGGCTACATTTGGTGTAATCCAGAGAGTATGTTTGGAAGTGTTTGAAGGACTCAACCACAGGAATCTTGATGGTACCAGCCAAGATAGCTGAGGTCCAAGGAGGGCAAAGCTCGGGACCATCCAGTTCTCATGGGGGGGATTCCAGCTCAGTCAAAGTGGGGATTTGGACATGTCCGGGCAGGCCTGTCGAGGACGCAGGGCACATGCCTGGAGTCTATTTACATGGTGATGTCTGGCTGAAGGCTGGCTGTAGGCTGATCGGAATAGAAAGTGCAATGGGGAAAACAAATTAGGGCCCAGGTTTTGAAAAGTGCTTTTTGATAAACAAGGTTATTAAATAAATAATATATCATTTTTCAATTCCTGGCAGTTGTGTAATTTGCATTAGGATTTTTAATAGTTTGGAAATAGTTCATTACTATCATTAGGAGTCTATCATCTTCATGGAGGGAATTGTATCAGAATTAAAGGAGAATGATTTAATTCACTACCAGGAATTGTTCTGGGTGCTGGGTGAATAAAAGGATGAAAGGCGTATTTTGTGGCTTTGGAAATGGTGGTGGGTGAGTGAATTTTTTACAAATTTCCAGGGGAAGTATTGTATCTAAACACATTAGAGCTTCCCAAAGTTTTGTTAAGTATTAACATGGCTAAAACACTTTGCCATTATGTTTATCCTCCATTTTGTAAAAAAAGTGACTTACCCTGGTGCCTCAGTCACGCATTTTCTCGGTGGAGTCTGGTCGAGGGGCCACAACGCCATCTTTGTTTCTTCAATTGACAACAATTGCTCTAACCCTGGAAGACGCTCCCTTACTGACTTCTTAGCGTGCCAGGCACTGACCTGAGCACTTTCCATGGCTTCCATTTTTTAACCCTCACATCACTGCTGTGAGGGAGGTGCTTGCACCGTTCGGTCATATACCTGGGGAAACAGGTGCAGCGAGGTGAAATTACTCGTCAGCTGATACTCAGCGAGCAGCGGGAGGGACAGGCTTTTTGGCGTTTGGGGTGTGTTGCAAACCTAGTAATCGGTCTACATTTTGAGATCATTTCAATAAAGCAAAGGCTACTTCTCAGTTCAGGTATGGTTTAGGTGTCAGGCATTCTCACTGCCCATTTTGATTCTTCAAGTAGCCTTGGTAAAGTCACCGGAATTATTTTGCAGAGTCTTTTGGTCATTCAAATGATTTTTTTAAATGACTCTGATATTTCCTTTATTCTCCTAGAGAACGGGACAAGCGGTCTACTTCGCGCTCCTACTTTGTGAGAATGACTTTTTAAAATTTTAAATGGTTTATTTGGATATCATTTCAAATTTGCCTTTTATTCAAATTCACCGGTTGTTACATTCCACTCTACTTCTTTTAACATTTGTGTGCTCTCCTTTTGAATCTATGTGTGTGTGTGGGGGAAGCTATCTAAAGCTATTTTTCCTTCCTAAATCATTTCAGAGTCCTGCCAGGGTGGCTCAGTTGATTGGAGCGTCATTCCAAAGACCAAAGAGTTGTGGGTTTGGTTCCCGGTCACAGCACATGCCTAGGTTTCGGGTTCAGTCCTTGGTTGGGGTGTGTATGGGAGATAACCAATCGATGTTTCTCACACACGGATGTTTTTCTCTCCTTTTCTCTCTCTCTCTCTCCCTCCCACCCTCCCTCCCTTTTCCTCTCTCTAAAATCAATGAGCAGGTCCTTGAGGGAGGATTATAAAAAAAAATCACTTCAGAGTGAACTATATACATTTTGGCCGTTTTCTCTAAATACTTCTACGTGTGTTTTTCTAAGTGTAGGAATATTCTCTTACATGACCACACTATAGTAATCAATTTCAGCAAACTTGACATTGATACATACTTTGAACTATGAATAATATTCCAATTTTTTCAACAGACAGCATCCCCCCGCCCCCCCGCCCCCCCCCCCCAGGGCACAGAATCCTGCCTAAGGTCAGCCGCTGCATTAGGCTGTAAGAGAACGACTGTAAGGCTTTTGAGAATGACTCCTAATTACGCCAAATTTTATTTTTACCATCCTCTGGGGACCGTACCCATTTAGCACATAAAAATCTTGAGCTGATAAAAACTAGATGTCTTTCCTGACTGGTGTGGCTCAGCTGGCTGGGCATCGCTGCAAAGCGAAAGGTCACCGGTGTGATTCCTGGTCAGGGCACGTGCCCAGGTTGGGGACCTGTCCCCAGCTGGGGACGTGTGGGAGGTAACTGATGGGTGTATCTCTGGCACGTGGATGTTTCTCTCCCTCCCTCTCTCCCTCTTTTCCCCTCTCTCTAAAAATAAATTTAAAAAATCTGTTTAAAAAGAGAAAATTAGACTTCTGATATTTTTCATTGTCACTTGATATTTTACAACTCCTAGTAATTAAGATGTAGTCATTGTAATTAAAACTAGTTACTAGAATTACATTATAAGCGTAAGTGAATTACTTTTTTGAGTCATAGTTGAAAGTCTAACAGCCTAATGACATTAATATAATTTGAATTTTAGGAGACTTCTGGGTGTTTTTTTTTTTTATATACTAATTAGCCCAATGCAGGATTACTGGAAAAGTAGGAAACTCCAAGAAAGAAAATGAAGGGTTTGTTTTTGTGCTTGAGAAGCATGATTGTTGCTGACAAACATGAACTAAAATTTTTAAATTATCTGAATGTTGTTTTAAAAGCAAGCTCTTGATTTTGTTGCTCTGCTTTGCCAAGACTCACATCGGCGCCGGCTAAACGGGGCGGCGTTACTCCTGTTGTCAAGGGCAGCTCCGCAGCGTGTGCCGCATCCTGGGACGAAGGACAAGGGCGAAGGACGAAGTCCACCCCGGGAAGGGCTGCAAGACATGGCTGCCAGCTGCCCCTCCTTTCCCGGGGGCCTGTCCTTAGCCGCAGCCAGCGAGCCGTTCCTGGGCTCCTTTCCTGCTGACCCCCATCTTCCCGGCTGATGGCAGCCTGTTGGACTCCCGTGCCTCCCTTCCCTTCTCAGGAATCTGGGCTGCAGGCTAACAAAACCCTATGGGCTCCTCATCATATACAAGCTCTGCCTGCCCAGGTCCATCTGTCTCCAAATTTCTCATTTGGTGACCACAGTTGAGAGCCAACAGTCTTCTAGTCTTTTTTTTTTTTTTTAATAAAAGAAAAAACTTTTTTTTTTTTTTTTGGAATGAGACCTACAGTCATTTTTAATAGTTACTGCTTAGCAGCGTTGGCTGCATGGACCGTTCCTTGCTTTCCCTCCCAGTCCCAATCCTCACTTCTCTGCCTCTTGCTCTTCTGATGTTTTTAATATCCTTAGTGAAGGAATCAACATGCCACGAGTTGGAAACTTGTGTTCTGCAGTCATCGTGATGGAGTGCAACGTCTGACCGCGGATGCCCCAGACGCCAACCTGAGGTGCCATGAGTGTGACTCAGCTGTTGAACGCTGACTCCAAGACACTGCCAGCCCCTTCTTCCCTGAGGGTCACTCTTTATCCCCAACAAACCCGGGCACCGTTGCGCAAATCCACCCCGGCCTCACCACGCCCTTGCCATTCCGACTCTGTGAGGCCTACTTCTGAAACTGCATGGATTTCTGCAGCGTGCGGAGCACGTTTTCACCTTTCCTCGTGACGGGCTGTGTTTTCAAGATCTAAGATCCACTTTATTTAGATAAAGTAAAGGGTGCCTCTGGCCCCGATGAGCGAGAACAGCTAAGGCGGGGTCCTAAAGAGGGAACTTCAGGCCGGGTCCACTGCAGGAGCCAGCATCTGTCCTCATGAAGGGGCTGCTGGAGCTCTGGTCCCTTTACCTTCAGACCCCACGGCAGTGATTTGTGATTCACCTGGCTTCAGAGTGTCTCCTGTTCTGGACACTCAATTTCAGTGACTTGGCAAGTGAAGTCTAAACATTTTTACCCCAAAGCCCAATCTCTTTGACACCAACAGCAGCTGAGATCGTTGGCTTTTTAAAATTTTTTTATTTTTTCACTCATCATTTATTTACAAATACACATTATAACTTTTATATACATTGCACATTTACATGGTAGAAAAGTACAAAACTATATATTTAAATGAATTTATATTTAACTTGCCATGTTTGAAAATATAAAATTGCATCAGAAGAAAGTATTATGAAAAGCAAGAAACTTGAACTGATAAAGCTCCGATATAACTTTTAGTGACGCATCGGTTGAAAGGGAACTAATTTAAAAGGTACAGGAGACCAGCTGAAAGGAAACACCTAAGGAGAGGCCGGGTGTGTAGGACCCCTTCCTTCGGTCTGCCGACACGGTCCCCCACCCCTTTGGATCTGCCCCATCTTAGAAGTCCATCATTGGAAGTCTAACACTGCCATCACCTCCATCTCCCAAAGGCCTCCATCACAACGAGAGAACCGAAGTAGGAGTTCCCTCAAAGCTGTGTCCTCTGTACCTTCTCTGAGTCAGTTGCAATGCCTTTTGGTCAGTCAAGATTCCTTGTAAACAAAACCCGAGGGATCATGTGTGGGCAGAACAGGCAGCAGAGAACCCAATAAATAAACATGACAAACTGACATGCAAGTCTGTTCGGGGGCAGGGGGCAGGTGTGTGAGTGAATGGTCAGGAATGGACTTAAATGGTTTACAAGGAAAAAAAAGAAGCGTTTACTTTACAAGCAAGAGACCTCACAATAAATAACAACTGCTCTTCCTTTCACGAATAAATTTCTTCAAAAACAAGGTGTACAGTCAACCAGACATTTTATGTATAAATTATAAAACATGACACAGTATAAATAAATGTCTACAAGTCTCAACTATGCGCCTCATCCAGTGGACCTCACAGGACTGCCTCTCCGTGTCCAATGGGCAACAAGTGGCCTGGGAGAGAGCTTCAGGACAAAGGTCCTTTATGTATAGTTTTCCCCCCAAATAAATAAGCATACACTTATTTACAGTATGGACAATATATATTTTTTCTTTCCTTTTTCTCTCTCTCTTTTTTTTCTTTTTTTCTTTTTTTTTTGCCCAAAGGCTACGCTGACACTGAACACTGGTGGAGGGTTTTACCACTCTAGAATGGAAGATATAGGAAAGCTGTAGTCCTGGTCTTCATCTTCCTCCTCTTCCTCGGTGTCTTCCGAAATGGCTAGATGGGGAACACAGGGGAGCTGCTGTTTAAACACGGACAACGACAGCGCGGAAGCAGCTCAGTGCACGTTTTCAAAGCCCTCTGACACCGCCATGTTACAGTGTTGCATTTTTACGTGACTTGCAGTGAAATGCTTTTTTTTTTTTTTTTTTTTTTTGGTTTTTGGCATCTGCTGTTATGCAATGTTTTTAAAAACTTAAAAAAAAATAATCTATGAAGTCAAAAACTGCAGAAAGTTCTGAAGAATCAATGGCTCAGGTTTTACGGGCAGATTCCTGAAATCAGATAAAAAGCGCTCTTGTGTTCTAGGTATAACCGCTTTGGGTCCTTATCGCAGAGTTAGTAGAGCGGCCACCGCGAAAAGCAGCGGCCCTGTGTGACAATATAAAGCTGTCTTTGAAAAAGGGGGGGGGGAGCACAACTTTTGAAGCAGTTAGTTTAGATTCAAGTGTTAGTAAGGCAAACAGCAAAGCACACTGGGAAGGCAAACGCATTAGGGGCCAATGACTGGAAAGAGGTCTTTAGAAGCCACCCCACTGGTGATCATCGGGCAAGTGTGGAAAGCCAGTCAAACATTCCGGGGATTTTTCTGCGGACCAGGGAATTGCTGGTGAAATCAAGCAGCTCGCTCACTTCCACGGGAGGGCGTGGCCTGCCGGCGGGGAGGACTCCGCGCCCCCCGGGGGCCTTCCCCGGGGCAGCCTTCCCTCGCAGCAGGGCGCAAGGCACTTACAGTTGCAGGATCCCGGGTGCTTCACTTCCAGCAGCACGCCGGAGGAGCAGGCCGCTTCCCGCATGGCGCACTCGCTGGCGTAGGTGGCGTTGTCGCTGGCGCAGACGGGCTCCTCGGACTTGCCCTCAGGGCACAGCTCGCCGCACTGCGAGCACCGGCCCCTGCCCACCTTGAAGTCCCACAGACACTTCTTCCCACCGCTGCACTGGATGTCTTCACAGGACTTTGCTTCTAGGATACAACATACCTGTGATCAGGAGGGCACGGGCTCCCCCTTTCCTCCTTTGCCTACCCCCCTGTCGAGAAATATAAACGGGGAACTGACCACTTGCACGCAGGGGGTTGGTCATGGAGCCATTACGCAAAAAGGCTTGAAAATAAAACTGAAACACATGCGCAAATCCCCACCGTTGCCCACACACTATATCGTGCATGAAGATAGCATGTTGGATCGGGCTCCCTGCATCCTGCAGTGAGACCCGTGTTGGATGATTTCCCACAGTGGGGATCTTTAAAAAAGGAAAACTTCCATCAGTTATCAGAATCTAATGACAGGTTTTAAGAGCCGTAAAGTCATTATTTCTTGCTTCCAGCAAGTCTGGCACTTAGAAAGAATGTGTAAAACTGGGTGAGTTCTAAGTTTTCTAACTCAGAAAATCGTCTCCTGTGTCTCGTCCGCGTTTCAACACACATGCCAACGCTTCCTGAGGGGAGGTGTGGTCACTGGGGTCAGTCCTCTCTGTGGCGCAACCTGGCATTGGGGGGGGGGCTCTGAAGCCTTCTTCGAGGGTTTGCCCCCCCCCGTTTTAACACTAGAACTAGGCTTTTCGCTCCTATTTTCTCTTTTTGATCCTTTTTTGGGAATACCTACTGACACACTTTCCCTCGTAGGCCAATCCAATGGACCTGCCCAGCAGGCAGGTGGCCTTCCGAAGGTGGCAGGCACTGGAGTAGGTCACGCCGTCGTTGCCACAGAGATACTGCTCTGAGGAGGCAGGCTCGGGGCAGATCCGGTTACACGTCACGCAGTAGGCGTTATTGGTCTGGTCCACCACACACGTGGAGCTGCCGGGACAGAGAACATCCCGGCAGGTCTCTGAAACAAAGAGGGAGAGACACGTGGCCATAGGCACCTTCCGGTCTTCGCGGGGGAGTGAGAATGCGAAATCCCTTAGGAAAACATGAAATGAAAGAGACCAGCTTTCAAAAGGCACTTGGGGCGTGCTGTGGTTTTCAAGGGGAAATTTATGACTCCGGGTTGGCCCTTTCTGTGTTCTTAAGGAGTCTTTCGCAGTTAGAAAAGGGCTGTCCTATTTGGTGTCATTATTATCATCATTGGGCCCCTCCCGTGGCCCACCCGTCCCCTGGGGCCTTCGGGTGGGTCTACCTACTTTTACATTTGCCCTGGTACTGGACTTCCAGCTCGGGCTGCTCTTTGCACCTGGCCTTGAGGAGTGCACACTCATTGCGGTAGGTTTTCCCGTCCAGTCCACAGACAGGGCCTTTCCAGGTGATGTTGGAGCAATCTGGGGCGCAGACGCAGCGGGGTTTGTTTTTCTTGTTCATCCGGCATTTTCTCCCGGGGCCACAGTCTACGTTTTCGCACGTTTCTACCAGTTGGAAAGAGGCAAGGATTAAACCTGGGCCAGGCAGGATGCAGGTCAGCAGGACTACTGCGGGAGGGGGTGGGGGGAGCGGGAGAGGCGGGGAGGGGCGCTTGCGCAACGGCGCAGTTGGCGCCCGAGGGGCCCAGGCTCTCTCCCAGAAGTCGAGGAGGGGCCAGAGGAAGGGAACCACAGTGGGCCTCGCCTCATACCCAGGTCTCCCTCCACGAGCCTGGGGTGGCTGGCTTCACCCCCCACGCTAGGCTGAGCAGTCGCCCTTGTTTTGGGTAAAGTTCACAACAGGCAACACTCCGCCCCGGGGCTTCCCGGCGTTCTGGCTTCCTGGGGCTGGGGGAGGAGAGGCGCCCGGGTGCAAGGCCGGGCAGTGGGGACACTGAGGGTGAGACGCCCTCTACCGCGGGCCGGCCTGCAGCTCCGGGAGGAAGAGTCCCACCTTGACAGGGGATGCAGTTGGGGGCGCCCCCGTTGAAAATCATCCACTTGAAGAGCGTGTTGTCATTGACGTCCTCCTCGGTCCACGAGGTGCTCAGGCGGCCGGTGCTGCAGCATTCCTCCTTGCTCAGCTCGGTCTTGTACAGGACCTGGCAGCGGCCGTTTTTGGCTTGGCGGAGCCAGCAATTCCCAGCTACGAGGAGGAGACGGGTGGGAGGTGGGTGAGCGCGGCGCGGCGGGGCGGGGGCGGCCAGCAGGCCGGGGCGGGCGCGGCGTGGAGGGGGCAGGGGACGGGGACCCGCAGGGAACATATGGAGGGCAGTGGGAGGGTGGGGACGAAGCGGGGAAGCTCGGCCCGGAGAGGTGGGTGGTGGGCGAGGGAGGGGGCGGCGAGAGCCAGAAGCCGGGCGCCCGGGGCCCCTAGCCGCCTCCCTGTCAGTTCCCGGCGACCCAGACACAACACGTGCAGCCCGCACTGACTTTTCCTAGACTGTTTGCTTGTATTCGCCCCGTTCCATAACCTGCAGCGACTCGAAGAGCAGATTAAAGAACTTGACAAAAACAGGACGCGACGGATGTTTTTACATGTTGGCTTCACGTAGGCGGAGGGGGTATTATTTGTGACAGGGGTTAAGAAAGTAGAACTTGAGAGAGACGGAGAAAAGAGTGAGGGGCCGAGACAGACACAGCACGCGGGAGCCAAAGGCACTTGTGAAAAATGAAAGCAAACGGGCAGTTGGGTCCTGCCCGGCCTCGGGGCGCAGCCGGGCCTCGGGGCGCAGCCCGCCCGACGCGCCCGTTTTGCAATCCGCCAAGCCCCGGGGACGCCCGCGGCCACCGCGGTCTTTCGAAATCTGCCAGGGCTGCCCTCCGCGGCGCCCGCGTCCCGGGCGTCCCGCAAGCCTCGCCCCGGAGGCGGGCAACTCGGGAGGAGGAGCGCGGCGGGCGGCGGGCGGCGGGGGTTTCCAAGCGGGACGGTCACAGTCCGTCTCCAGAAAAGTGCAGGGGAAGAGGGGGAGGCTCCGTCCCGTTGCTCGGTGACACGCACCCATCCCTTACCTACCAAGAAATCTCTGCAAGTAATTTCCCCCCTTTTAACGTTCGGGTTTGGTTCGTACGGACTTCTCACGAACCATCCATACAACTTTAACAAAAACTGGATCATAAGCTGCTACTATTATTTCTTCTAAAATCTGCTCAAAGACTAACTAAAATAAACATACCTAATTAAAAAAAAAAAAACACTTTAGAAATTTTCTTTCCATGCACCTCAGGACTTAAATTCAGTTGTAGGCTCCTTACCTTTCTGCATAAAGTTAACAGTCGGAGGAAGGGGTTAGACGGGCGGGCGGGAGGTGGGGGTTGGGGGGGGGATTGTAAACTACACAAAACACTCCGGCCTCATAATTTGGGTCTTTTTTCTTTCAGGGTCCGGGAGAGGGGGTTCGAAGAAGCATTCACTGGGCAGAAAGCTACTTCCCTCGAAAATTTCCAGCATCCACATTTCCAAGTTTGGGCAAAGTTTCTGAAAACACCTCCCCGAGCCACCGAAGAAATTTCAGTATCTCGCATCCCCCCCCCCCACCCGCCACCTCCGCCACTGGTCATTTTTTACAAACTACCTAAAAGATGTGGGAGGGAAAGAGGTTAAACTGCAAACGGGGCGACTTCAATGGCCACGCCACTGATGCTTGTCCCCCTCTTCAGAGCCAAACCCGAGATGGAACATCTGCTCTCGTGATGTCCGGAACTTGCAGCATCTGACCCGAACTACCGAGCGGCAGGCACCTCGCTGCACCCCCTTTCCTTTTTAAGGACAAGCGCGCTCCAAACTCGGCTCCCAAAGTGTCACTGCCTCCAGTCCCCCGCGGCTCTCCACCCCGGAGTCGCTAAGTTGGTCTGCTGGTCTTCGGAGAGCAGCGGCGCTCCGAGCAGCCTCCGTGCGGACCACAGAAAACTAGGAGCCCCAGCCCCGGCCGAGCCCCCGCGCATCCAGCCTCGCTTACCCTGGGCGCTGCGGTCCTCCATGAACTGGCAGAGCAGCAGCAGCAGGAGGCAGAGCCCGCCGGGCTGGTGCCGGGAGCGGCCCATCGTGGGGCAGGCGCGGGGCGAGGAGCGGCGGTGGTCCGGGCGGGCGCAGAGGCGGGCGGCGGAGGGCGCAGCGATCCCGGCGCAGCCCTGCGCTCGCCGCCGGCCGCCGCGCGATTCAATGGACGTCAGGAGCCGGGCGCAGCCGCGCTTTAAATCTGGACGGGGGTCTCCGCGGTGTGCGGTGGGCGGTCTCCCAGGGTGTGGGGCAGCGGGAGGGCGGCCGCTAGCGCGGGTGTGCGCGGCTCCTTGGGGGTGGGGAGCTTTTAAAAGTTCAGTGTGAATCAGGTGACATTTCCCACCTTCTGGAAACCCTTCCCAATTATCTGCTGGAGGTGCCCGAAATCAAAGCGGCAGGAGGGGAATCGCCGAGTTCTTATTGCGTAGGAGCGAGCGGGAGGGGGGAGGCGACCGGGAGGGGGGGGCGACGCTTCGGGGGTGGGGAGTGGGGAAGAACACCCACTTCTAGTCCTGCACGCCGCCGCTCTCAGGCAGCGCCGGCGCGCGCGGGGTGGCGAGTGTGAGTGTGTGTGATTGTATCTGTGCTCGCGCGCGCGCGCGCCGTAGGGACACGGGAGGCGGGGGGGCAGAGTTTGTGTGCACACCGCTGCTCCACTCCAGGGAGATTTTGCAAACGCCCGAGAGCCTGGAGAGGCTTCACATGCCGCCCGCGCACGGGTCGGGGCGTGCTGGGTCTCAGGCCCCCGCAGCCTGGGCGCGGGACAGGCGAGGTTTTGTGTCTGGGTCTGTGCGTGCCTCGCTTTGCAGCCGCCCCCAGCCCAGTGTTACGCCAAGCACTCCGGCCCCAGCCCCTTCCACCCGGGCTGAGCGGGGCCCAGACGCGGCCCTTGGTCTCCACGAGTCAGAGGCAAACAAAAATGTTTAACACCTCGGTCTCGGCCTCCCCCATCGCAGGGTCGCCCTCTCCCTTTCTTTTCTCCGCTTTCACTTCGCCGCGTCTGGAGTCGCAGCGCGGAGCTGGGGCGCCGACGTAGGCGGTCTGCCCCTCCCCCGCTCCGAGGCTCCCCAGTTTCTGTCCTGAGAGTGTCTGCCTCTGCCTCTGTCTCTCTGCTTCTCTCTCTGTCTCTGTCTCTTTCGGTTCGCGGAATAGGAAGATTGCAACATCGATAATGAACTTCTGTAGCCTCAGTTTATTAAGCACAGTGCCAGGCATTCTTCGCGGAAAGTTGGTGGGTCTCTCATTTATAACATTTTTGGCACCGCTGAATGAAACTGAGGAGGCGATATTTCCCTTTATATAAAACGATTACTTCACGGAAAATGCTATACTGTTTATTTCAAAGCTGCCTTTTAAATTTCTATTCTCTTCGCTTCTGGATCCCCAACAGACGAGGAAGTGTGCAGACAAAATTCTTGGACCTTCGCAAGTCGCTGGGATTTTCTCCTACCGATTTCAAATCCGCCCCTTCCTCCCCAGCCTCCCCCCGCCAGACCGCCCCCACTTCTCCGCTCGCCCTCCCCCATCTGCCACCCCCTCCTACCCCCTCCACAACTGCAAATAACTCAGCGATAACAGATTTTTTTCCACCAACTGCAGGAGATAGTGCTAATCTTTTAATAAAAGATCCCATTACAATGGGAATCCGTCTGGACAGACTATAATAGGTCCCGAAATACAGCCGCGCTAATATTAGAAGACAGTTGTTTGGATGCCTCGCAGACGGGCCCCAGCCCCCCTTCGAGCGCGGGCAGGAGTCCCAAAGCCCCGCGGCCGCCGCACCTGCACCGCGCGCACTCGCCGCAGCAGGCTGGTAAAATCCGGCGACCTCGCCGCTGCTTTTCGCTTTATAATCACCGTCCCGAGGACGCGAGGGGAGGGGCGCGGGGGCGGGGGGCTCTCGGCTCACTTCGGACGGCCCTGGGACTCCACGCCCTGCCTGATCCAGATCGATTCCTTCTCGCGCCCCTCTCCCCTGTGCCCCTCGCGTCCGCCCACCCCTTCCCCTCCGCTCTCCTTCGCTCGCTCATCCCCGACTCTGCCCACGTCCCCCCCCCCCCCCCCCCCCCCCCCCCCCCCCCCCCCCCCCCCCCCCCCCCCCCCCCCCCCCCCCCCGCGTCCCTCTTTCTTCCCTGGTCGTCTCCTCTCTTCCCTCCTCGGCTCCTCTCTTCCCTCCTCGGCGGCGTTAATGCGGAGTTGTTTAGTGCCCTCTAATGGCAGACGACGTTAACAATTAAGAGCAGACCGTCCCCTTTGCAGGAGCCGCCACGCAATGGCAGAGTGCCAAAGCCGAATTTATTTCTTCTTTATTCAGGGAGACGGACATGGTGCTTACAAAGTAATACGCTGGAGGGGGAGTTTGTGTTCTCCCCTTCAAGTCCCCTCCTCCCCACCCCCCAACCCAGGAAAACTTAGTTGAAGAAAAGGGAAAGGCTAACAATCATTGTCACTTGACTTTTTTTTTTTTTAACGCAAATTTGCCTTTTAATAGCAGCCAGGTTTATCAAACCGTGTGCATCTAGGGTCGGACAATATGTTGAAAATTCTAAATACCTAAAAGATCTTAAATGGCAGATGGTTGGACTTAATGGCAGTGCTACCATTAAAAATGGCCATTGCACACTTCAAAGACGCAGATGAAATTGTAGGGTTTTACACTTGGCCCTTGTTCACACAGGTCTATTGGTTCTGAATCTCCTGTAGCCTCTGGAAGCCGGAAAAACCGAACTCGAACGAGTTTTTGGCCCTTAGGACCACTCATAACACTAAAATTTGACTCCTGCGGGGTCATAGATGAAGTCATCTTGCCTAAGGGGATGCAGGGCCACATTTTAATCCATAGTTTATTTTCTTCATACCTTTGGAAAGATTGTTTTAAAGACTATAATTTCCTCATATTTGGAAACCTTATTGCAATGATAATAGTGGTGCCACTTTCATCTTCTTATCAGATTTAACTCTGGTTCATTTACATGTGCGTACATAATAAGTTAACAGAAAAGCACACAGATACATACAATATGACTTTTTTTTTTTACAGGGGTGAGGGGAGGATCTGTGTGACTAAGTGAAAAATGGAATAGAGGCCAATTTTGGCGGTTAATCCGCAAATAGTTATCTGGATGTTTGAGCAAATGCATTTGGTTTATCCACGTAATTAGTTTACGTAGATAAGAACACTGGTGTCATAAAACATTTCTACGTTAATGTGATCCAAGGAGCGTCCACACAATTCCAGGTTGACGGGTAAAGGATAGAAAGTCTGTTGCTACTTTACATTTTGTCTCCATAAAGCCAAATCCTCAGACCTGCCACCGGCGAACGTGATTAGGTCGACCAGCTGCCTGGGCATCCTGTGAAGCTGCCGGCCAGAGCGGACACCGTCACTGTCATTGCGGAAAGTGTCCCCGCTCTTGGTGTGCTCTGGGCTCAGAGGCAGACCTGGTACAGGGTTGCTTCTGGCCCGGGAGGGTGGCCCTGCGGGTCAGGGTCGAGGTCACTGGCAAACACACTGTGGAAAACACAGGTGCTGTGTTGCTCTTGCCCTTGTGAATAAGCAGCGTGGTGTTTGTTCAGTGTTACAACCTCATCCTGTTTTTCAGCTGCACCTTGGATAGTATCGATCTGTTTGGGAGAATGTCTGCCCTGAATCGGCACCGATCAGTCATCAGGACTCTTGTTGGGCCCCGGTCTTTTCTGGCCGATCTGAAGAGGTGAGACCCAGTCGATGCTGGCTCTGTGTCTTGCTGATTCACGGGCCTCCCGTGAATCAGCAAGGGATCCGTCCAGTTCCGTGGTGTGAAATGGCGTCACACCTGTTCCGTGACATCACAGCAGAACAGCTGCTCTTTCTTTTACTGTCTCATCTCCTGTAAATGTGGAATAATTGGGTTTGTAGATGTCTAAATGTCAAGGGGACATTTTAAAATAAAAATGCCTTCTTTCATTTTTGTTGTATGCCTCCGAGTTTGACTTCTTTTTTTTTTTTTCCTTTCTGCTCTGCCAAAAAAGTAAATGTAAATTATGACAAACACAATAGGACTGCTTTGTAACTGACTTTCTGGGCCGCACACAAAAAGACTGCTGTTCTATGATTGTTTTTTTGTCAGCTTCAAAAGCTATCTTCCTTCTGAAGTTTGTAAATTTAAAATATTAGAGTTTAGCAAATGATTGAATTTAGCTCTCGAGAAGGCATCTGAAATCATACAAAATGGTTGTTGGAGACCAGAATGAACCTGGTTAAATTTCAGTCCCTAAAAAGAGAACGTGGAGGGGTGGAGTGAGGTTACACATGGAAAATTTGAAAGTCATGAGCTGAGTAGTGTATATTTTATGCCTTAAAAATTGAATGTCAAACTTTTTTGGGAGTTAGGTGTTCTGCAAAATGAATATGAAGATTTCAAATGCACATACTCAATCTTGATTAAACGACAGAATTTGAGCACTTGAGAAATAGGCTGAAATGCTTTGAAAATCAGATTTTGTTCTTCTAGGTACAAAAACAGTTACTTAATGCGTCATGGCCATTGGAATTGTGCAATTTATAGGCTACAACGAGGATCTGAAGTGGGGTGGGGGGGCAATAGTTCTTTATTGGCAGAATTGTTGCTGAACTAAAAAGTTAGGAAATGTGGGTACATAAATGCCACTGTTTATCTATGATGTCCAGACCACGAACCAATTACGTTTAAAAAAAAAAAACTCATTAGAATATGTGTTTTTCCTATAGTACTGAGAAAACAACTGATTATTTCAATTCTTGTCTTTTCCAGGTTGCCTCGATGTTAAGTGGAGTCAATGGTGAACAGAAGTTTCTTTCTGATACCTTGTTTCTGTGTAACATTTTTATTTGCCTAAGTCTCCCCTTCCCAGTTTAGAAATACTTTGGGTGTCCAGAAGTCATCAAAGATATGTCGCACTAGCTGCATCAGCACATTCGAGTTTAACATAATTCATGAAAATAAACCTTAGTAAAGAATTCAAAGTATGTCTCAGGGCAGGAATGTTATACTGCATCGGCAGGAACTTCTAAGTAGTTTACTGTGTCCTGGATCACTTCGACAATACAGACGATTCATGTATTCGGTTAGAGCTGAAAATATCAGGGTGTGACATTTTGCCCTTTTCACCCTAATTCCAGTTAACGTTTTCTACCGCACTGAGACCAGAGCAAACCAGTGTTTGCTGTCTCATCCCACTACTGAGTGACGGAAACAATGTGTCAGACGTCACAGTTAGAGCCACCTCCCTGGGGAGTCACTGGCTGAAGGTGAGCTGGTACGTTGTCCTTACTTTTCTGCATTTCAACTTTTGTTACCTCATTTTAGCTTTCACGGAGTAGCAGCGGTTTGCACAGTTAATAACTCCTTCTGTGCTGAGTGCTGGCCTCGTCCATGTTGCACTCGGCAGATGCTGCACCTGCTGTTTGACCACCCATGGCTTCACCTGTGTTTTCTTGGTTGGCATGAGTCTTGCGTTCCATTTCTTAGGTCTGTTTTGCCTCCCCCCCCCCCCATGAAATGGTATGTGTACGAGAGGTTTCGAGCGCATGAGGCATCAGATGTGGCTTCAGCTCTGTGACAGAGCTCTATCTTCCTATAGAGTTGCAGTCGTCTTTGCTCAAGGGGGAGCTCCTTCCAAATCCCTTTTGCACTTTGCCTTTGTACCTGTGTCTAAAATCAAATGGCCACTGAAGTGTGGGTCTACCCCTGGGTTCTCCATCCTGTTCCATTGGCCTCTTTGTTGATTCGGTTCCAGTACCACGTTATCTCGATTACTGTGACTTTGTGGTGAGTAATGAGTTCAAATAATATAATTCCTCCCATTTATTCTTTTTCAAATTTGCTTTGGATATTTTGGTTGCGCTGCCATATAAATTTTAGCATACACTTGTTGAATTCCACACACACACAAAATTTATAAGATTATACCAGGGATAGATCAATTTGAAGAGAATTGAAATTTTATTTTATTTTTGATTTTTATTTATTATTATTTTTTTTTTTAGAGAGAAGGGAAAGGAGGGAGAAAGAGAAGGAGAGAAACATAGATTGGTTGCCTCTCTCATGCCCCCAACCGGTGACCTGGCCCACAACCCAGGCACGCGCCCTGACCTTGAATCGAACTGGTGACTTTTCAATCTGCAGGCTGGTGCTCAGTCCATTGAGCCACACCAGCCAGGGTGAGAATGGAAACCTTAATAACATTAAGTTTTCAAAACCATGAACATGGTATATCTTTCTATTTCCTTAGGTTTTCTTAAATGTCTTTTAACAGTGGTTTGTAGATCCATTTTGTATTTTGAGTGCCACTGAAAATGTGTGGCAGCAGGATAATAAATGCAGTTTTCAGCTTTTCATCTCAAAGGAACTCGGTGGGTTATAAACCCATCTGGTGCAGGCATGTGATTGTCCCTGTACTTCCTGAGGCTGGTTGTCTGCGGTCAGTCAAAAAGGGTGCAGTGAGCACACGTTGCAGGAGCAGCGTGCTGGCTTGTCAACCTCTCTTGCATGCATCCTCTCGGTGTTTCTCTTAGGCCACAGTCACTCCTTCTAATGACTCATTTCTGTCACCCAGAGATTTACACTGAGTGGATACTAGACAGGATTGATCCTCTGCTGATGAGTGTTTGGTTGAATATCATTTCATCATTTACTTGTGAATAGATTCCTACTCAAAACAATCCATCATCATGCTTAAGTTTCCATCACATGCTTAAGAGAGGTGGAAATACGGAGTGTCCCCTGTGCCGACATTTGGGTGCAGTTGTTTTCCGCCTTTGCTCTTTCGTGGAGAGTGATGGCATCTTGTCGTTAATCCTCGTGCCCCCCCCCAGTTTAATCACCTGCCCTGTAGTTCCCTCTCCTCTTCCGCCCACCAGAAGGATCGGTATCATAACCTTCACTTTGTACCTTGTACAGCACGTAATGGCTTATTTTTTCATGTAAATGCTGCATTCAAAAGTAAACTATACTTTGTGTTGTTGAACCAATGGTGCTATTAAATATTTAACAATGGGTTGAGGTCAAATGGTGATGACACAGCATGTGGAAATACAGGAGAGATGATGCATTAAGTGTTGAAATAAATTATTTCAACACATGGCGAGACTTGTTATTTTTTGGATTAGGGTAGGAATATATGTGTGTGTGTGTGTATATGTGTATATATATAATGAATACTAGTAGATGAATGACTTCGAGGCAATCTTGGTTAATGTGTGTTTAATCTCCCCTAAATAGTCACTCTTTAGCAACATAAAACTGTTAGGGTATAGAAGAGGCTCATTTGTTTGGTTTTTCCAATACATTAGATAAGTAATTTCTTCTGAACTGGTCTCAGTGCAATTTCTTTGCAAATGAAGATATGAAAACAATCAACAGCAACCATGTGTTAATGGCTCACATGCTGGGCAGATGGAAACACGAGGTAGAAGAACCATTTAGTTGAGGTCATTTTGGCCCCAAACTTCTGATCTTTGCTTGAGCAGAAAACATTGCTTTGGCCAGCCAGATGACGCAGCTGTCACCCAGCCAACATTTTCTTCCTGCCAGAGCACCAGATTTCACGAAGAAACTTTGAGCCAGTGATTCCTGACTTTTTTTTAATTCCCAGTTCCTCTGTGAAGTTATTGAATGATATGGACCACCTCTCTAGAATAGTGTGCAGACACAAACACGTAGACCCACCCAAAACGCTGCATTCAGTTTGAAGATCATAAACATTTTGGAATACTCTCTGGTTCCATGGACCCCATAGTAAGACCCCCAGTTTTGAAACATCCAACTGCTAGATAGCTGATTATTCCGCCAGTGCACCCTAGGCTGCTTGCTTTTCAAGAATTTTTCAGATCTCAGCCAGATTGTCCCCTCTTGAATAATTCCATAGAGAATCTTACAGAATTAACCAATTGTGCCCATTACAGCAATCGTCTTGAAAGTGTTCAACACACACATGCGCACGCATGCACACACATGCACACACTAATATGCATCTATCTATTATTTTGTTACTTAATAGCACCATGCATTGAGTACCTACTCTATGCCAGGGGCATGAAATATGTCTTCCCCATTTTCTTTTCAATGTTTATTCTATCCTCCAGATTCTGATGGGGAAAGAGAGCAAGCGAGACAGATCTAGTTGCAGTTTTCTTGGAAGTTTTGGGATAACAGAGAAAGCAGATAGCAAATAAGTAGGTACAATAAACTGAGATAGGATGACCAGGGAAGGTCTTCCTGCTGAGGTGACATTTAGCTGACCTTGCATTTGACGAGGGGTTAGCCAGGAGAAGATGGTGCTTGGGAGAGAAAGTGGAAGACTATTTCTGAAGCCCAGGAGGCAAGAGAGGAACCACTTGAGGACCCAAAAGAAGTTTGGGAATTTCCAGCCAAGATGGCGGTATAGGCAGAAATGCTAACCTCTTCATACAACCACATCAAAATGACAGTTAACATGTGGAACAGCTATCACTCAGAACCGTTAGGAATCCAGTTGGATGGGAGTCTGACAAGTATGGAATTAAAGGAACAATATCCATCCAGAATGATAGGAGGGGAATGGCAGAATGGGCTGGTCCCACACCCAGGTATGGTGGATAAAAATTTGGGAGGGATATCTTGGGAGCAAGGAGTCCTAGCCTCACACCAAGCCCTCCAGCCTAGGGTTCCAGTGCCAGGAGCATAAGTCCCCATGGCTTCTGGCTGCAAAAACCAACAGGAATTGAGCTGATGGAAGAAACTGCTGAAGCCCCAAGCAGTTCCTCTTGAAGAACCCACGCACAGACTCCCTACTCAGACTCCCTCTTTTGAGCTCCAGCACCGGGGTAGCAGCTTGACATGCACCAGTGGCATGAAGGGAGAAACTGGGGTGTCTGGCATCAAGGCAAGCAGAGGCTATTGTCCATTTCTAAGCCCTCCTCCCATGGAGCCACTGAGCTGGTAAGCTGGGGGCCATATCTGAGACTCCCATCAACCTGGCCGACACTGTTTGTCCTGCCCTGGAGATCCCCAGGGACTCTGTCTCACCCAAAATCAAGGCCCACCCAAGCTGCCTTTGCATATGAATGGATGGTTTTGGCTCATGTTTCACAACCTCCTAAATCCTCTCAAACAAGCATCAGCTGGCCTCAGTGAGCCCCAGGCCCAGCACAAGTAGCAGCCGTCTCAGATTGCTTTATAGTTTGGGTATGGTGGCCCTGGGCAAAACACAGGTGGGGGCTGACCATAGCCTGCACCACCTGGGAAACCCCTGGGCCAGCGCACCCAGTGGACAGCTACAGACCATGTTGGAGCACCATCACCCTGCCCCTGCACAGCTGATCTTCCATGGAGGGTGGAGGTTGGTGGTCAGTGGTCACAGCCAGTCCTTGCAGCTGACTGGCTTGGGTAAATCCCTCCCACTGACCTGCCAACAGCAACTAAGGCACAACTACAAGAGGAGGGTGTACTCAGCCCACATGAAGGGCGCACCTTGAGTACCCAGATTGGGTGATAGGGGAGGCTGTGACCCTGGAACCTACAGGACACCTACCACATTAGGCCACACCACCAAGACACAGAGTCAAAGCAGCTCTACCTAATACATAGATACAAACACAGGGAGGCTGCCAACATGAGGAGAACAGATCAAAATTCCAGAAAAAGAGCTAAACAAAATGGAGATAAGCAATCTATCAGGTGCAGAGTTCAAAACACTGTTTGTAAGGATGCTCAAGGAACTTAGTGAGGACCTCAGCAGCGTAAAAAAGGTTCAGCCAGAAACAAAGGATACACTAATTGAAATACAGAACAGTTTACAAGGAAACAATAGTAGAATGGATGAAGCCAAGAATCAAATCAACGATTTGGAACATAAGGAAGCAAAAAACAACCAATCAGAACAATAAGAAAAAAAAAAGAATTAAAAAAAAGTGAGGGTAGTGTGAGCAGCCTCTGGGACAACTTCAAAAGGCCCAACATTCACATCGCAGGGATGCCAGAAGAAGAGAAAGAGCAAGATATTGGAAAACTATCTGAAAAAAGAATGAAAGAAAACTTCCTTAATTTGGTGAAGGAAATGGACATGTAAGTCCAGGAAGCACAGAGAGTACCAAACAAGATGGATACAAAGAGGCCCACTGCAGAACAGCATAATTAAAATGCCCAAGGTTAAAGATAAAGAGAGAATCTTAAAAGCAGCAAGAAAAAAGAAGTTAGTTACCTGCAGGGAAGTCCCCATAAGACTGTCAGCTGATTTCTCAAAAAAAAAAAAAACAAAAACAAAAAAAAACTTTGCAGACTGGAAGAGATTGGCAAGAAATAATCAAAGTCATGAAAAGCAGGGACCTACAGCCAAGATTGCTCTACCCAGCAAAGCTGTCATTTGGAATCGAAGGGCAGATAAAGAACTCCACAGACAAGAAAAAACTAAAGGAGTTTATCATCACAAACCATTATCATATGAAATGTTAAAGAGACTTATTTAAGAAAAAGAAGAGGATCAAAACCATGAACAATAAAATGGTCAAAATACTTATTTATCAACAATTGAATAAAAACAAACTAAGCAAACAAGCTGAACAGAGAGAAAATCATGGATAGTGAGAGTGTTTTAATTATCAGATGAGAGGGGGGTGTGGGGAATGGGTGAGGAGGTGAGGGAATCAAGAAGTACAAAGAGGTAGTTACAGAGTAGCCACGGGGGTGTAAAGTACGGTACAGGAAGTGAAGTAGCCAAAGAACTTATACACATGACCCATGGACATGAACAATGGTGGGGGGATGGCCTGAGGGAGTGGGGGGTGTTGAGTGGAGGGGAGCAAAGGAGGAAAAATTAGGACAACTATAATAGTATATCACTAAAATATCATTTAAAAAAGACCTAGCATCCAGAGAGGTCCATGTTAACCATTCCTCAAATTTATCTGGGATACCCTGCATTGGCAGGGAGAATTTTAAAAAACTGTCCAGCTGGAAGGATTTTGCCACTTACTTTTTGATACAATATTGTATGTCAACTGTACTTAAAAAATAAAATATATTAAAAATGGGAAAAAAATAACCCTACTTTTACTTTAGATATGTGCATGACTTGTTCACCGTTCAGGTCTCTGCTCAAATATTTTACAATTAATATCTATAATCGCAATAGATATAATTTATATAAGATAGACAATATATAATGGAATATATGACAAATATACATTTATAAGTAGGGTGATTGATTACTTTGAAAC
Organism: Anoura caudifer; assembly: GCA_004027475.1. NCBI lineage: Eukaryota > Metazoa > Chordata > Mammalia > Chiroptera > Phyllostomidae > Anoura > Anoura caudifer. Next base: position 84,683 of record PVKU01000184.1, read on the forward strand.
CTTACATCAAAAAGGCAGAACAATGCTTATTTTTCACCCCTTTCCATACTTTCAAAGGAAGGTGTTGGTTGAATGGCTATTTCCAGCGATATGGACAAATACGTTTGTGATTTTGCTTTGTTCCTTTCTCAGAGACTGGCTCTGTCGAATGCTATTCTGCGCTCACGGGTATTCACAGGTGCAGTGGTTTTTCCAGCCTCGTGGTTTTGGCCAGTGCAAGTCCCTTCACGGTCGCCTCTGTTTCCTTTTCACACAACCCTACCAATCTTGGAAGGTTGGTTGCTCGCTGGCACAAACTCTCCGAGACCGACCTCTCGTCTTTGCTGCCCAGGCACAGAGTCAGCCTTTCTCTAAACAGCCCTGCTTTTTCCTTTTTCTTTCTAAAATTCGGGATGGTATTCGAGGTCCAAGTCTGGCTGTCAAGGGTGCTCATGGCCGCAGGAAGGTGTCCGTGGAAAACCTCTAAGAGATTTTAATAAACAGAGCCAGAAGATAGTCATTAAAACCAATAACGGCATAACGACATTTCCAGCTCAGGTTTTAAACAACAGCAGCTTATTGACGTACCAGTCACACGTCGCACAGCGTGTGCCTCGGAAGTGTGCGGGTTAGCGGTCGGCAGTGCACACGCAGACCGGTGCAGGCGTCCCGTCGTTCGGTTCCAGAACGTGTTTGTTACTGAAATAGCGTGGGAAAAGGGGGGCAGGTAAGTGGCCTGTTGCTATAAAAAGAAGCCCTGTGTCCACTCGCTGTCCCTCCTTTTCCTCTTTTCCCTCAACTGCTGGCAACACTGATCCATTCGCTGTCTATGGATCTGCGTATTCTGGACAGTTCACGTAAAAAGAACCATGCAACACGTAGCGTTCTGTATCTGCTCTCTTCCTTAGCGTGTTTCCAGCGTTCGTCCGCAGCGTAGCCTGTGCCGGCGTTCCATTCCTTTCTTATGGCCAGAGAATGCACCATTGAGTGGACCTACCACAGCTCATGTATCTGTTCAGCAGCTGATGGACATTTGAGTTTTTCCCACTTTTTAGCTGTTATGACGAACACAGCTTGGGATACACTCCTACAGGTCTTTGTGTGACAGATAGTTTCATTTATCTTGAGTAGTTATACTTAGGGGGTGAAATTCCTGGATCATATGATAACTCCATGTTTAACTTTTTGAGATGCTACCAAATGGTTCTTCAAACAGTATTTTGGAAACTGTTTATTACGTAATCATCATAATATAATAATCATATTATAATCATATGATTATATAATATAATCATATTATATTCCACCAGCAATCTGTGGGTGTTTCCATTTCTCCCCATTCCGGTCAAAACTTGGTATTGGCCTTTTGATTCCAGCTACCTTAATAGGTGTGAAGTGGTATCTTGCATTTTCTCTTTTAAACAATAAATTCTACTTGAAGTCGTACAAAGGGACTCTGTAATGAGAAACCACCGATAGCAACCTGTAGACTTCCTAGTAAAGAACTTCAAATGCACAGCAGCGGGCATTGGTGCTGGCGGATGGAAGGGGGAAAGCGTCTTATGGACCCTGCAGAGCACTGTAAATAATCCATTTCGGAAGAAGACACGTTTCCCAGGTAGAGTGAAAACCGCGAGATCACACGGAGGCAGTTCCCCACGACGCAGAGATACCCAAGTCTCGCAACCAAAGCCCTGGGGCGGGGGAGGGGAGAGGAGGGGGGAGGGGTGCTTTCTAAGCCCAAGGTCACTCGGTTCTGTGTCCAGGACACAATTCCTCATGGTCTGCCTTCCCCTCTTTGTAACTTTGATTTATATGGTTTCCAATTCGCGGTGCCACGAAAAACTGGACTCCTTACGTCATGGCTAAGTCACTTACCTTCCTTTTTCTATGTTATAAGGGATATGGTTTCAAAATCCGGCTCTCTTCTGTTATAAAAAACTTTAAACCTTAAAAAACATGTTCACTCTTAGAATTTGTTCTTTCGATTTTCACCTGCTTTGTGGAGAGAAAGCCCTTTTCCACAGCTTAGATTTAGAAAATGAAGAGAGAACCTAACTGAGGCAGAAACACGGAGGAAGGGTAGGGGGTCTGTCTCAGGACTTTAAGCAAAACACAAAGCCTTTTTTTTTTTTTTTTGCCCTGAGTACAAAAGTAATATGTGTTACTGCAGAACATTTGGGAACCACGGTAATGGAGAAAATTGAAATCGTGTGTTTCTTTAGCACCCAGAGGTAATGGGTGCTAATGCCTTGGTGGGCACCCACCAGATTTTTTTTTCTATGGTAAAAGCAATGCTTCAGAGGGTCACCAACACCAGGCCAACGGGGCAGGCAGAACCTCACCAAGAAATACAGGTATTCTGGAAGCGGTTCTCACATCTCAGGATCCCTGCCGACACGCAGGGCCCAGCTCTGGGGGGAAGGCTGCTGGAAAGTAATGGGTTCAAAGTCCTCAGCCTTCCCATTGGGCTTGGAGCAGGGTTCTGGGTGTGTTTGCCAACGAACGCGCAGGGGATTCCCAGGAAGGCTGCTGGCCTCTTGCCAAGCTCTGCCAGAATTGTGGGGGGGCGGGGGCGAGAGTACTGTGTGCCCCTTTTTCCTGCGAGGACCATCTTGGGAGGTGGGGTCGACTTGGCCTTGTGAGGAAGGGAAAGGCAGACACCCGAAACAACGACTGACATTGTGTAGGTTGAAAATGAGTCTTATTTCTAATTGTAGAACACGTTTGGTGTTCTACATTGGTTTGAAAACCAATTTTTTCTGAAAGGAAAAAAAAAAAAACCCAAAAAACCCACAACTTAAAAAATAGGTTTTCACCTGGTAACTCTTTTTCAGCTCAGGCTACTAGCGGGCTCAGTTGAATGCCTGAAGCGGTGCCGCGGAGATGCGCTCGCGCGGTGCGTCATGCGTGCGGTTGTTTCAGTGGAAGCAGCAGAAAACTGCGTCGCGTTATGGGAAGCAAGTGGAGGCATCTGAGGAATGTGTATGCTTGCTGTGCCACGATAGCGAAGCAGCTTCTAGCTTTGAGCCCAAGAGTCTTCCCCCCCAGAAGCTCTAATGGGGTGCAAGCCCACACATCAGTGGAGGGTCTGGTCCAGTCGTGGGTGTATCAATAAATATTAAAACCGGCCGTACTTGCCCGAGCTCCCTACGTGATGTCTGCGGCAGAAAGGACTTCCTCAGCAGAACTGCGGATGAAGGAGAGCCTGGGGCTGCACGGACCGAGACACTGAGACATTGTCCGCAGCCCAGTCCCACACTTGTCTGTGTCAGAACAAAAACATCAGTATGTGGCGGGAACTCCTGCCGGCCTCCGGGCACCGGGAGCGGCCTTCCCTTGCTATTGGCTCTCTGCGAACAAGGAGTTGAGTCAGCCTGCGATAAGGCCACGGAGAAGGGCGGGCCTTTCTCAGGGATAACCTGCGAGTGTGGTCTTGGGTTTTACTTACATATTTACACCTCCCCAGGTCTGGCTGCAACTCGAGAAGCAGCTGGGAATAAGGGGGTAATAAGCATTCTCTGGCCCGAACGAAGGGCAGAAGCCAGCCTCCCCTCGGATCTGCAGTCTGGGCCTCCTGTCTGCCAGGCGAATCTCTGCGGCCGGGGGACGTGCAGACCAGGCAACAGAGGCCCTTGTGTGCGTCTCACAGGGCGAGTTTGTGCCGGGTGTCCTCCCGCCGCTATCCTCTTGATCCGCTGGCCCGGCCTGGGCGCACCGGTGGGGGCAGGTGCGGGGACAGCGGGCACGCTCAGGTGGCCGAACAATGAGAGCTCACACGCTGTCCGGGGCCCGGCAGAGATGAGCCGGGCATACCGACGGCTCTCGGGGAAACTAGGGCTGGCGGAGGCTGCCCGGAACGGGCCGTGGGCCTTTGGGGAAGCCTAGCGTTCTCCAAGGCCGAGGACCAGCGGGGGACCAGACACGTGTACTGGGAAGCGATGGGAACGACGGTCACGTGTCCCTTCCCCACCGCGCCATCACCCTCTGTCCGCGTCGTCTTCAGTCTGGGAGCAGAATTCAGGACCCAGCGGAGGCCTGTCTTGGCCTGCGTCTCCACTTCGAGTCGCAGCGTTTATTTGCGTCCTGGGCATGAGGACAGGCTGCCGCTGACGGGTGACTGCTCGTGTGTGGGAGCAGCGCTCGGAGCTGCCTGGTTGACGAGGCGCAGCCCAGTCTCCTCTGAGGACACGCGTGGACAGGCTGCCCGGCACTGTCGGTGGCCTTCCCCCTTCGTCTCCAGGGCTGCAGGAAACCTCGGGGATCAAGAAGTTGCGCCCGGATGGAAAGTAGGCAGGGTGGGTCTGCGGACGCCGCGGCTGCCCGGGATTCAGAGGATATCCTGCGGGGCTGGCTGCTGAGCTCCACACCTCGCTCATTCGTCCCGCTTCCCTGCTCTTGACCCTGCTTGCAGTCAAGCCCCTTTGGCTCACGGTGGGTGCAGCTGCTGAGAGGTTTAGCGCACATGTCCAGGGGCAGGGCTTCCGTGAGCAGAGCTCGGATGCTGATGCAGTGACTGTACCCTGAGTCTTTGGCTTTGGCACGCTTGTGTTTCCACTGATGTTAATTTTGGCCCGTGGGCGGTGCTGTGGAGACTGCTGGAGGAAGCAGGTGGGGTCCCAGCGACTTTGGACAGATGCCTGCACGGCGGAGGTTTGCTGTCGCCGACTGCTTGGTGCCCTGGGCTTGTCTTTCTGGGGTGACGGCCACCAGGAGGGAGCTCTTTTGAGCAAGCGCTCTGTTTTCCTAGCTGCTCCTGCCCCTCTGAGTAAGTCGCCTAGAAGGTGGAATTTGCATTTAGTTCTCCCCAGTGGATTTCTGGAAGTTTCCTCTGCGAGGATGGCAACACCACCTCAGGCTTCGGGGTGCATTTTTGCACTGGTATGACTTTGCGTCATCCAGGACAATGCTGTGGAGTCACATGCGTTTTCTTGCGCCTCGGGCTTGTAAGGCGAGTCGGCGAAGATGTACAGGTTCCCGGGTGATGGCGCCGACGGTGCACAATGGTGCCTTCTGTGCGGGCTCACCTTTTACGAGGGTGCTGGGCACTGTCCGCCCCTGGCTCTCACAAGCATGGCTTTGTCTCACGCTCGGCACACGTAGACAGATGCACCCGAGTTCACCCGGCGGTGGGGAACGGATTTCATTGCTTTAGTGACGTCTGCTGCCAAATCTAAGGTCCTGAGCGCATCATTAGTTTCAGAGTTTAGGGAAATTTTCTTGTCAAGATAACCACTTGTTAAGAATCTGGCGCTAGAGGCTGAGCTAGGCTAACGAAGGGCATCGACCTGATAGTACTGAAGATGTGAAAATAAAGTGGGTCAGGAGTAAGTGTGATCTTAAGAAACAAGTTCTGCGCTTCTTGACAATCCTCTCGGGTACCGTGGAGCTTGGCTTTCTTGCTGCATGGAGGGGGACAGAGCTTGTCTGTGGGACGGATGTGACGCTGGGCGCTTGCTCTCCTTACCGTGTTGCACATTCTGCTTCGGGTCTAAACTGCCCTGCCCAAGTGAGTTTACGTGGCATGGTCAAAATAAAAATAGAACAGATAAAGTGTAGATACAGAAACATCCCTACTGTTTATGAAGTAGAGCAGTTGGTTTAATGTGACTTACGGGTATAAAAACTAGGAAAAGTTTACCTTTGATATATGAAATAGTACATATAGAAATGAGATATCTTGTACATTATGAAATAAATGGCAATATTGGGGGGTTGAGGAGAAATTTGTGTTTCTGCTTTAGGTATTATTTGAATCTTTGTAGCCAATGTATTAATTTCACAAAGAAAAAAATACATGTTTTTTGCCGTCTTTAAGGGGACAGACCCCAGCCCTTTATAAAGTGAATCAGCATTTTTTATGTTTGTTTAGTTGCCTAAAGATAAAAAGAGCAGGTCAGATGGGAGAGCCCTGAGGATTGGGGTTCGGCAATCCCCAGAGACAAAATTGAGGAGAATAAACAGTAGGAGTTAAAGCCGCTGAATAAAAAACGAAGGCTGCCCACGGTCATAAATACGTGTCTGTTTGCTTTGTTACCGGCAGCTGCTGTGATGGATCCTGCTGACCCACAAGAGAACAAAAGATAGATATGACCTCATCTTTTAAAGATTGTCTAATTAAGGTCAGGAGTGAAAACCCCAACAGCAACAGACTAATCCCAAAGCAACCGAAAACCGAGTGAATCACCACGTGGCACAGGCGTGGTGCACATGGCTGACGCGATTTCTACGGGAATCCGAGGTAGGAAAATAGTCCATGCGGATTCGTGTTTCCGAGAGAGGATCCTTTGAAACCAACAAATCCAATTCAAACGGTAGCTATAAAGATAACCGGGTCACACCATGCTTCGTGTTACTCAGAAGATTATAATTTTCATGGCCTGTATAAATGAAATGCTCTGGGAGAATGGAGGAATCAGGAATTAATTTTTCCGAAGGCGTCGAGGAAGTGGTCATGGCATGCGGAAAAGACCTCAAAAGATGGGAATTGGTTCATCACGAGAAGGATGGAGAGAGAACCTTCCAGGCAAAAGCAGAAGAAATAGCGCACGTGCACAGACAGCCTAAGATTGCGAAGCAGGTCGCGAATGGCTAAATTGGGTGGGTCCTGCAATGACACGTTGAGACTCGATTCTGTACACGTGTAAGGCCATCAAAAAAACACCAGACGTAACTCGTTCTGCAGCGGTCACTGTGAAGTACAAACAAAAATTCCAGTTCAGCAGTGAAAGCCACAGCCCCGCACCGCGAAGAGGGGTCTTGCCTTTGGTCTGAGGGTGCGCTCGCAGCACCTGGGCCTCCCCTGAAGTCTGTGCCTGGCGCGTCCGGCCAACAGCACCCGAGGACCAGACCCGACCTCGTGCAGCGTGGTCCCTTGTGTCCGGACTACGGCGAACCTGCGCAGGCAGCGTTCCGGTTCTGCCCTTCCCGCGGGAAAGCTTTGCGCCTAGAGATGCGGGAGGCCGCCGACTGTGGGGGGACTGGGGGACTGGGGCAGGTGTCTTCCAGGACATCAAAAGGGTCCTACTGCCGCCTTCCCCAGCGTCCCTCTTCTCAGACGGCGACTCAAGAGCCCCAAAGGTTCCTGGAGCAGACCTGTGACACCGAGGCAGGCAGCAGGGAAGCAGGCGAAGCCCTGGCATTGCCGCGGAGCTGGTGCCCAGGCTGCGGACGCCAGGCCTTCCCCAGCGAGGTACACCACCAGTGGGCCTCAGGGCAGGTGCTGGGCCCCCTTTCCGAGGATGCGACTTTCTCTTGTTGGGCTCCGGGACGCGGGACTGCAAGCTTCCCCACCTACAGGCCAGGGCAGGCGGAATGGATGGATGACGAAGCCTGGGAGTAAGGCCTCTGGGCTTGGTGGGGACTGCGGCCAACAAGTGGGCGCCCTGTTCCCTCGCTGCCTGGTAATCTGTGCGAGTGCAGGTGCAGTGAGTCCAGATGGCAGGGAAGGTGCCCGTTGTAGCCACCCACGGGGGTGGGGTGGGTCTTGCTCCCAACCCCAAATTCGGTTTGAGTGGGGAGGCTGACACCGTCGCGCAGCACGCACCAGCACCCTCTGCAGTTATTGTGTGCACACGCGAGGGCTCCGGGGAGAGCAGGTCGGAAACGCCTCGCGAGAATCAGGCGCGGAGCCTGGCCTGCGCCTTTGTTGTGCGTTGGCGTTGGCACCGAAGGGCGAAGCCCAGGCTCCCTGATCAGCTTGTCGTCTCGTGGCGGGCAGGAGGGGAGGAGGGGCGCTGGGCGTGAAAGCGGTCAATCCCTCAAACATCGAAAATGGAGTCAGGCACTTGGTTACATGAAAGAAAATAATAACCGTGCTGGGAGTATTAGTGTTAATCGCACCTAAGAGTCGTTGAGTACTTACTTCAGACCAGGCCGTGTTCTAAGCACTTTCTGTGGTTTTTGCCACTTCTTAATTGAGACAAAATTTATATAATACAAAATTCACCCTTTTAACGTGTGCACTTCAATGGGTTTTAATATCTTCACCACGTGCAACCATCACACTGTCTAATTCTGGACCATTTCTGTCACCCCAAAGGGAAACCCGCTCATGCCTTTTAGCAGTCACGTCCCCTTCCCCCCCACCCCCCCTCAGTCCTCGGCAACAATTCATCCACATGCTATCTATCGACTTGCCTGTTTTGGACCTTTCGTATAAACAAATTCATACGACAAGAGCAGAAGAACCCCAGCGGTTCAGATGGAAAGCTTGCAGAAGGAGCTGGCAGCTTCCGCAGCAGGCGCGGTTGGCACTGCGGACGTGACCACTCAATCCCACCGCGTCCGGTTACGACCAAAGGACGCTGTGACGTATGCAGCCTTTGGCACAGCAAACCCTTTCCTATATAATGAAACAATAAAATGGAAAAACTAAATGACAGTTTTGTTTATGACGGTTACAGCCTTTTGCTAGATGCACAAAAAAGAAATTCTCCAAAGCAATAACAAAAATGAGACAAAAAGTATAAAGGACAAGAAATTCACAATTCTTTTTTAAAATTTATTTTTAGAAAAAGAAGAAGGGAGGGAGAGAGAGAGGGAGAGAAACATCGATGTGTGGTTGCCTTCCGTGCGCCCCCAACTGGGGACCTGGCCCGCAGCCCAGGCGTGTGCCCCAGCAGGAACCTCAGCCATGACCTTCTGATTCACAGGCAGCACTCAGACCCACTGAGCCACACCAACCAGGTCCTCAGTCCGTGTTTAAATTGGTTATTAGCTTTTGTTTTTTACTGTTTGGTTGTAGAAGTCACTTGTGTGCTTTGGGTACCAATCCCTTATCAGACAAAGGGTCTATGAATCTGTTCCCATCCTGCCGACTGCTTTTCTACTCTGCCAGTTGTTTGCTGCGTAGAAGAAGCTTTTTACTCTGATGTCGTCCCACTTTTTTGTGTTGCTGTCTGTGCTTTTTGTGTCAAGTCATTGCCAAGACCCATTTCATGAAGATTCTTCGCATTTTTCTTTTTTAAATATGTATTTTTGATTGTGCTATTACAATTGCCCCAACTTTCCCCCTCCACCTGCTACCCCCCCTTCCCTCCAGCAATCCTTCCGCCTTAGTTCACGTGCATGGGTTGTGCATATAAGTTCTTTGGCTTCTCCGTTTCCTACACTGTTCTTAACCTCCCCTGTCTATTCTGTACCTACTGTTCATGCATCTTCATCCCTACACCTTTTCCCCATTCTTCCCCTTCCACCTCCCAGCCCATAACCTTCCAAATGATCGCCATACCTATAGTTCTGTTCCTGCTTTGGTTGTTAGCTTAGTTTTTTTTTTTTTTAGATTAAGTTGTTGATAGTTGTGAATTTGTTGCCATTTTAGTGTTCATAGTTTTGATCTTCTTTTTCTTAAATTAATCTCTTTAATAGTTCATATAATAATGGCTTCGTGAGAATGAACTCCTTTAGCTTTACCTTGTCTGGGGAGCACTTTATCTGTCCTTCCATTCTAAATGGTAGCTTTGCTGAATAGAGTAATCTTGGTTGCGGCCTTTGCTTTTCATCACTTTGAATACTTCTTGCCAGTCCCTCTGGCCTGCAAACTTTCTTTTGAGAAACCAGCTGACAGTCTGATGGGAGCTCCCCAGTAGGGGACTGTCTGCTTTTGTCTTGCTGCTTCTAAGATTCTCTCTCCATCTTTAACCTCTGGCATTTTAATTATGAGGTGTCTTGGTGTGGTCCCCTTCGGGTTCTGTTTGTTTGCGACTGTCTGTGCTTCCTGGACTTGTATGTTTATTTCCTTTGCCAAATTAGGAAAATTTTCTGTCATTATTTTTTCAAGTAAGTTTTCAATTTCTTGCTCTTCCTCTTCTCCTTCTGGCATCCTTATGTTTTGGATGTTGGCACATTTGGAGATATCCCAGAATTCTTTTTTCTTCTTGCTGTTCTGGTTGAATGCTTATTTCTTCCTTATGTGTCAAATCATTGGTTTGGATTCCGGCTTCTTCCCCTCCACTGTTGGTTTCCTGTAGATTTTTTCTTTGTTTCACTTAGTGTAACCTTCATTTCTTCCTGGATCTTTTTTATTTTGTTGCCACATGCAGTGAGTTCTTTGAGCATCTTGATCACCAGTCTTTTGAGCTCTGCATCTGACAGGTTGGTTATCTCCATTTTGTTTAGTTCGTTTTCTGGGGTTTTGTTCTGTGCTTTCATTTGGGCCATGTTTCTTTGTCTCCTCAATTTGGCAGCCTCCCTGTGTTTGTTTCTGTGCATTAGGTAAAGATGCTTTGATTCCCTGTCTTAGTAGCATGGCTTATTATAGAAAAGGCACCTGCAAATTCTGTGATGAGGAGCCTTAGGTAATCACCAGGGCAGGGCAACCTGCTTCGCCATGCTGTGGCTCTACTTGGAGGGAAGGGCTCAGAGAGGGGACAGTGCCACTGCCTGGCTTCTGGAGGTTTGTCTGGCACTCGCCCTGTGTGACTAGCACCCTTCCAGCAGTTGCCCTGGTGCTGAGTCCCAGAGAGGGTGGGTCTACATACGTTTTAAATCTGTGTGGGCCCTTTAAGCAGAGTCTTCTGAAAATCTGGTATTTTCTTTCATTGCCCCAACCCTATTGGTTTTTACAGCCAGAAGTTATGGGGATTTATCTTTCTGGTGCTGGAACCCTGAGCTCGAGGTCTGGCTTGGGGCTGGGATTGCTCATTCCCAAGGCACCCCTCCTGGTTTTATCTACCACATGTGAATGTGGGACCACCTGTTCTGCCACCGCCTCCCCCAACCACAGTGTGTCTCCGCGTCTCTCTGTCCATCTCTGTGTCTCCACCACTCCCACCCATCTGGATGAGTGTGGCTTCTTTAAATCCTTGGTTGTTGGACTTCCATACAGCTCGATTTTCTGACAGTTCTGGATGCTACTTGTTTTGAGATACAATTGTAATTCTTTCTGTGGTTGTTCAAGGAGATGAAGCGTGTTTCCCCATGCCTCCATCTTGACCAGAAGTCTCTCTTTCCCCATGTTTTCTTCTAGAAGTTTTTCAGTTTTAGGTCTTTTAATTCTCTAATCCATTTTGAGTTGATTTTTTGAGTATGGTGTAAGATAGGGGTCCAATTTCATTCTTTTGCATGCAAATAGCCAGTTTTCCCAACACCATTTGTTGATGTGTATTCTTGGTGTCCTTGCTGAATATCAGTTGAACATATATATGGGTTTGTCGGGGCTCTCTATTCTGTTCCACTGGTTTATATGACTGTCTTTATGCTAGGGCCCTGACTGCATCTTACATATATTTTAAATCAGGAAGTGTGATACCTTTGTCGGTCTTTCTCAAGATTGATTTGGCTATTTGTGGTCATTTGTGGCTCCCTATGAACTGTACAATTGTTTTCCTGTTTCTGTTAAAAATGCCACTGGGATTTTGATAAGGATTGCATTAAATTTGTATATTGCTTTGAATATTATGGCTATTTTAACAATATTAAGTCCATACCTTATTCTAAATGCTTTGCCTATAATAACACTTAATTTTTTTCTAATTCTGATTTTTACTGTTTAAATAAACTATTTTAGAGTGGATTTAGATTTATAGAAAAATTGCAAAGATAGAACAGAAAGTTCTATATACCCTATACTCAATTTCCCCAATTATTATTTAGATTTTATATTATTATTGTATATTCATGTTAATTAATGAGCCTATATTGCACATTATTACTAACCAAAGTCCACATTTTATTTGAGCTTTCTTAGTATTTACCTAATTTCTTTTTTTACATTACAGGGTCTGCCCAGGGTACCAGACTACCTTCAGTCCCCATATGTCCTGACGCTCCTCTTGGCTGTGACAGTTTGTAATAGTGTTCTTATCATCACAATAATTCCATGTGGTGAGGTTATTATCCTTTGTTTTACAGATGAGAACCAAGGCCACACAGAAATGGGAGTCAACTCCGGAAATCCGGGCCAAGGTCCCCTCTCCCAGCCACTGCACCGCACTCAGTATATATCAAGCCCTCGATAAAAGGTAAGCGAGCGCACACCCGCACGCCTGCACACCCGCACGCCTGCACACCTGCACCAGGAGGAAAAGCAGCCTGCGGCAGGTGCTTTAGAGCCCCCAAAGGTAAAGGTTATTTCCGGCTTGTGGGCGTGTAGTGAAATGCATGCAGGGTTTCAACAACGAGGTGGAGTTTGAGCCATGCCCTGAGAACTGGGAAGAATAACTGTGTCTAACACTTTAGAGTTCTTTTCAGATATGGTAGACGCCTTATCCCGACTCACTTTTACAACATCTCCGCGGCTACATGAGTGGTTTCACCCTGGAGGGGGTGGCCTGGGGACAAGAAGTTTGGGGTCCCGGTTGAATAAGCGTCCAATGTCTCAGTAGAGTCCTGTTACAGGACTTCCATTTCACTTTCAAGAGGACAAAGCGATGCTAAAATACAGTGTTTTTAAACCGATGAATGTTTAGTCACAGTATTAGCTTGATCCCATTTCCAAACTCTTTCCCAATCCCTTGAAGATGAGGACGAGGTCAGTTTTGTTTGATGAATGAGTTGTTGATTCTTTTACACCATTCTGGCATATAAAAAGTAATGAATAAATATTTGTTGAAATAGTGAATGAATCAAACTAATTCAATTCAAAGAGATGTTAACAATTTCTTGGTGATACTGTTGGTGGAGACTACGCAGGGCTTTCCTGCTCCAGTGGAAACTGTTGGGAAATTGTAGCATTTTCTGAGCCTGGCCTGTGTCTGCGCTCCCCGCGGGGTCTGTGAAACGGAGGAGTGCAGACGCCCCGGAGTCTTCGCCCTTTGCTCTTCTTACCAGCTTCCGCAAACACAGCCCTCGCTTTCTGAGCTGGTAAAACACATTCTCAGAACGTTCTAGGAACATGTCCTGGCGATGTTTACCATTTTTCTAAAAAGCAAGGGGCAGGTCTTAGACCATCAGGTTTATTTATTTGAAATGCACTGTACTGAGGAGTTATTTTAACACGACATCCAGCAGCTTTGTGTGTCCTGACTAGGTTGGCGCGGGGCAATGGCGAAGTGATTCATGATTGGTTTTGTAGTGACCTTTTTTTGAAGTGCATCCTGCTTCTGAGGAGAATGCGGTACACATCCCGCACCGGACCGTTAGAGGTTTAGGGACGTTTTTTCAGGTTGGACCGAAAATATGTCCTTTGGAATTGTGACCTCTTCCCCCGACTAATGGGATATGTTTAAAAAATGAGAACTGGCCAATTGGAAGTAGTCCTGGGAGATGAAGTCTAACCTGGCAGGAACTGGGAAAACTGCACTTTAGTGGAGTTTATTGAAGGTTAGGCCTGGAGGGTTCTAGCGAAGCTCTGTCTTCGGGTCAAGGGTTGGTTGAAATTCCATATCGCGTCTCAGATTTCTGTAAAACAATGATGAAAATGGCAGTTTAAAAACAGTGGAAAGAATAGAGGTCAGATGTGACCTATAAAATACACATTTATCACTTTATTCTTTTTTCCCCCCACCCCTCACTTTATTCTTTTTGATTATTGCTCACGTCAGTAAGGCCTGTGTTTTTAAGGTAGTTATAAATGTGTAAAAAAGATGATATAACTCAAAATAAAATTGATAAAATAAAAAGATGCAGGCAGAATAATTAAACCTACGAACAATAGGGGCATAATGGTCATTTATATTTGGTGTTTGGTTTTGACTGTGACTTTGAGAAAAATGGCAACAGCTTTAAACCTAAACTTAATAAATTTTGTTTTCTGTACAACTGTGTTTCTGTGTGGGCCGCTTGGAAATATTCTGCTGAGCCTGTGGATTTCTCCTGACAATCGATGCGGAAATACGTCCTTACACCAGGAGAAGGAAGCTTCACCTTCGGGTGTAGGGAACAGTTAGCCGTTAGCGGGTGGCTTTGAGCACTGTTGACAAGATGGACGAGGTTGAGGGAGGGAGGCCCAGGAACCATCTTCTACGTTTTAAATATTCATTCTCTAGCCAACCTCCCACCATTGGAGAGGCATGTCTTCAGCTCCACCTCCTTCCAGTCAGCAGTCCTTTGCTGCAACCTGACACATGAATGATGAGCTGCCAACAAACACCCCAACGCAGCATCACGATGACCTGGAGGGTCTGCTGCAAATGCTGATTCAGGGGGTTTGCCCCAGACCAGTCTGGACACGCTCTCTGGGTGGGGAGAGGGTTGAGCCAGGGCGACGCTCACCCCCAGGAAAGTGGAAGGATCGCTGAACTGCGTGGAGAGCCCCCAGAGCAGCAGACTCTTCAGGGTACAGGCCGGCCCCGGAGGGAGAGGAAAGCATGTTCCCCGGGTGGAGGAGAGAGCAGGGACCGGCAAAGGGGAGACGCCCCAGCCGAGCCGCGGCCTCGCGCGGCTCTGCCCCAGGCCAGCCCTGGGAAGTGCCAGTGGTGCTCTGGTCAGGCGCCGCCGTGTGAGTAAGCTCCCCGGGCAGGAACAGGGGAGACAGGAGAAGCGTTTGGAAGCGGCAGCGTTGGCCTGCAAGAATGCATGAAGAACAAAGCCTGCCCAGACATCCGCCGCCCGACTTCACGGAGCCCCAGGGGTAGCTTCCCAGTCGTGCTGGCCCCAGGGGCATGTGGTGCAGATCCAGCTATGTCCTGGGTCTTGTGATCCCGGTCTTTCTTTTGAAACCAGTTGCTGACAATCTGTCACTCCTTTGTGTTCGAGCTCAGCCCGTTTGAAAATGCAGGCTATCAGCTGCTGTCGCTGTAGGTCCATTTCTGTTTTCCAGCAGGTGGGTGTGTCTGTCTCTTTCCTTTTATCTCCATCCAGGCTTTCTTCTTTCAAGCACTTTCCGGTTTGTCAAGCCAAGTATGCCTGTCATGTTGGAACCCAGCCCCGGACGCTCACCAACTTCTCTTTGTGTCAGCATCTCCCTTGACTATGTTCCACTCTCCCTTCTCCTCCCGAGGCCCAGCAGTCCGTGCCCGGGGCCCCTCGGGGTCCCGCTCTCTTTCCTGTGGGTGCTCAGACACTGCCGGGTGACCGTGCAGCCTCCTTCCATCCGTGTGTTCACTCCACCCAGACCTGCCCGTGCTTCCCCCGCACCGGCTCGCCTTGCCTGTTCCTTCTCTCTTGCATTCCCAGTCATTGTAAGGGCTTCACGAGCGACCCGGAACTGGAGTTTTAGAGCTCAGTTGAGAGTGGACTTCAGCTACGCCTGGAGTCTTCTCTTTGCTGCTCATTGGGAGCTCTGCAAACAGCAGTCCCGTCGCAGAGCTGTGAAGGTTGAACAGGGCGCTCTAGAAATATGCTAGGCACAGCGGCCATGACAATGGGTGTTCAATGCAGGTAGCTGCTATTATTCATATTATTTTTGTATGAACACTTTTCGTACTACTGGAGCTCACGATGCATTTTCTTCCTTGGTACTTGTGGAGATTTTCTTGGGTTTGGCCTTCCAAGAGGAATGGGAGACTAGGCTCTACAGCCCTTAACCAGGCGACCTGGGAGTAAAGACAGGCGCGGCCCACGCGCTGCCTCTGTGCTGTTAATTAGGCCCCCGGGGTCTTTGTGTGAGCGCTGTAGCTTCCCTCTTGGAGCACCAAGGGGTTTGCTTGCTGGAAGGCACAGGGCTTCCTCACTTGAACTCAGAGCCCCACCGGGACCTGCCCAGCATGTCCTGAGTGGGCCTCACCCAGGGGGGCCATGGGGCCTCCGCCACGTTAAGGGACTTCACTGTGGCCCGGCTCTGGGGCCAACACAGTTCTCCAGCCTCCTGACAAGCTATTTCCATTGCTGCTCAATTCTGCTGTTCTGCATGAGATTTCTCCAGATTTAGGAGAAGGAAGGAGCAGTGCAGGCTGAGTAGCTTCTGTTTGGCTCTGGGGGCCAAAGAGCAACGTGTGGTGAGTGAATCACTGAGCGCGTGTTTGACCTTCCTAGGAGGGGAAGCAAGGGAGCCTCTGGCCATGTGTTTCCTGATAGTCGAGAACTAGTCTGGGAGTGATTCTCACTTATCCCAGTGCCTAGTTTTCCTTATCTCTACACCGAAAGGCCAACTGTGCAGTCTTCGGAGATGGAGATCGCCAAGTGCCCATGGGGGATAGAAATGAGAAAGGGGGTGAGGACTTCCCAGCGTGGCCTCCCATGGCTGCCCAGCGGGTGGACTCTGTCTCCTGAGCCCACCTCCCCCTGCACCGCAAGGCCCAGCAGCCCGGGGAGCTGCCGAGCAGCCATAGGGCCCCTTGGCCTGCCCGCCTGCCTGCAGGGTATGGCTGCTGCCTCCCAAAACTTCTTGAATCCGTCCTTCTCTTTCCATCGTGACCACCACCTCCCTAGCTGCAGGTCTGTATTCAAAGTAGTTAATAACCAGCATAGCACAAGGCACTGACCTCTCAGGGTTAGTGACCAAAACAGTCGCACCCGTCAGCCCTGCCCTTTGGAACCTAAGGCCCGGAGGCCTCTGGCCCGGACCCTGTAAAAGCCCCAGAAGCGGACCCTTCAGCTCACCACAACCCCTGCACCATAGTCAGAGAGACGTTGTTCAAGGGCAAGTCTTACTTGGTCTTCTTCCTCTCCTCACTTCTTGAAACCCTTCCAGGCCCTCCATGGCTCTCAGGGTGCAGAGCACCCCTTAACCTGGCCTTCAGGCCTCACGTAACTTGCCTCCTATCTCCTTTTAATAGATTCGATAGCCTGTTTCCCACACCAAGCTGCAAGCTCAGTGAGAGGAGGGGCTGGTTTTGTTTCCCGCAACTCTTTCCCCAGTGGCCCCTCACAGAGTGCCTGACATGGGGCAGGGATGCATTCGATATTCCTTGAGTGAATGAACACATCAGGAGAGCACCCCAACTTTCCCGATGTGTATCTTCGCATCTAGTCCAGGATTTTTATTCCGTATACATGTAAATAGGTATCATAGGAGACACTTGTTCATATTTCTCAGGTTGCTGAACAGTAGCAGCATCCCCCCCCACTTGGAAGCCGGTGTGTTTGTTTTATTCTCCTCCTCTCGGTGGATGTCAGGCTTCTGGGAGTGGTCCCAGGCTCCTCCCTGCCCTTCCCCTCCCGCACCACCCACGTCTGAGCAGACAGGTGGCATTCGAGGTCTATTTCCCAAATGATTGTCCCTGTTGGTCCCTGCTCTCCAACCCCTGCCTCTGCTGCGGTGCGGGTCTCGTCATTGCTTGTAGCTCCTCGCGACCTGGTCTCCCTGTCTTCTTTCTTACTCTCTCTGGTCCCGCTGGTTCAGAGCTGCTAGGAGACATGCTCTAAAACCCGAACCCGGTCATATCGTTCTCTTGCCATGAAATTTTTTTAGGGCATCCCACAGAGAATGAAGTCTTAGCATGACGTATAAAACCCTTGTAATTGGTGACTATCTACTCTTTGAGGCCTTATACGTTAAATAAACGGTTGTTGAACACCTGCTACATGCGAGGGGACTTGTTGGTAATGTTATGGAAAACCAGGTAGTCCTTTCTTGGCCCCTGTTGAAAATAATGTCTAATGGTGGATTCATCCCTTGGAACAACACCACGTAGCTACTGTTCATGGATTCATGAACCTGCCACACTCTCTTTCTTTGCCATGGCTGAGGTTTCCCATCTACTCCTCACTTCTGCCAACATCAACTTAAACAGCTCCTGTATTTTACAGACCTTAATTTAAGATCCATTTTGGGGGGACACTTTGTCTGATCACCTCCTGTTTCCCAAGGAGGATTGATTTCCTGTTCTTTCACTGTTCACTCTCTCTCAGAGGACTGGTTAACACTGCTCGTATTTCCTGATCTCTCTTCACACTGGACTACAAACTCCCCAGCACGCGACATTGCGTCACCATCATCGTCCTCTGCCCAGAGAGCGGAATCGTACACGGCAAGTGGGAAGTGGGCGTTCAGTGATGCTTGTTGACCGAGACGCTGTTTTCTTGGACCGTGAGACTCAAGAAGACACGGTGCATATTTAATTGGTCCTTCTGTGCCAAACAGATTTTAAGATCTTAAGAAATCATAATCTATTGTAGTAATTTGTTATATATTTTAAAATGTAGGGCTCCATTTTATTCAGTATCCTTTGTTTCAGTGAAATACAATTATAAACTGACATCAACTTCCTACCAACTATGGTAGTCACATTGTGGACCTTGAATGACATACACACCACTATGATCAATCTCAGCCATAAAAAAATAACTCATTTGGCCTTTCCCGCTTTAATTTATGGTGGACTTTAGCACAGTCTGGTAAGGTAAACATTGATAAATGTGACATTGGTAAACATTGGTAAACATGGATAAAACCCCTCCTGGTATTTTCTAGACTTTCTTCTTAGGGAGGAGGATAGACATTTTTGTAATTTGTTCTCCAGCTGGGTCTGTCCACCCTCTTTCCCCTGAGGACACCTACTTTTATTTCTCTGGGTCATCCTTAAGCTTAAAGTTAACATTAGCTGCTTCCTGTGACAGCAGACCCTGGTCAGAGTGCTCCGGGCTGTGAGGGTTCAGGGGACAATTGTCTGAGATGGGACCCCTCGGGACCATGTTGTCAACGCGCAAACGCTCTCTAGGCCCCCGTCCAGGCCCAGCCCTCCCGGAAGGCACAGTCACTTCTGTTCTAGTCGCCAATGTGTTTGCAATGCCTAATAAGGACTTGACGAACATTGTCGAGCGAAACATTTTTGGAAAATGCAGCCTGTTTTTGGAGGGGTTGGGAAAGGAGTTGGGGAGAACTATCGGTGCCACTCCTACCACCGCCAGGCCCTGTGGGCACGCAGTCCACGCCTTGTACGCCTCACCGAAGCCCTTTAAGGTGGGGGCCCTCCTCTGACCTCCCGCGCACCCTCCGCTTTCCCTGCTGCGGAGGTAAGGAGTGGAGAGGAACCGGTGCGCGGCAACGCTGCGTTCCCAGCTCTGCATCTCAGCCGCCTCTACCGTCAGACCCGAGCTCTTCCAAAGCCACTTCCTTGCTCTGGGAAAAGTCTGGGGGCGTCCCCTCCGGACTCCTGGAAATGGTCTTTGCGTGTGTCAGTGCCCTTGCCCTGGCCACAGCGCGGCTCCATTTGTCACTCGTCCGGTCGGCTGCCCTGGCTGTTCCTGCCTGTCTGTGTCCCCAGGGTTAGCGTTAGGGTCAGGGTGCTCTCCCACGTGGGGTGGAAGTCAGAGGCCAGGACGGGCTGCTGAGCTGCGGGGAGGGAGCAGTGGGCCTGGCCGAGGGGTCAGCCTTTCCCTCGTTGTCTGCCTTCTCCGGGGGAAGCGTCCCCTTTGCTTCAACATTCTCGGGTGTGGGGGTTAGCTCTGGGGACGCAGTTGGAAAGAGCTCCCAGAGGCTAAGTTGATATCCAAGAGTCTGGGTCGAGAGCTGTTCTGGAAGAATACATCGAGAGGTAAGGGAACTGAGAGAAATGAAACAGTAGTATGTGCGGGCTAGAGCTCTAAGGGTGGAGAATATAAATGAGAAGGAGATACAAGAGTAATCACTGAGCAGCTATTAGGAAGGCTTCAGAGATAACGATGAAAAAGAGCATCTTTAAGACGTTTGCTGTCTATTTGAAAAACCTCAGTAAAAAAGTTAAGATAGTTTAAAATCTATCTCTGGGTTGGGACCTCTGCAGCTGTCCGTTACAGCACCAATCTAAAACCGGCATGAGGATGACCCCGCGCCACGCTGCCACCCTATTGGAGAGCCAGGCGGCAGCGGTGACGCTGCTGGCCCATGGAGCGATGGGCTGTGGGGTGCAGACCGCAGGCGTTTCCAGAGACAGAGCGGGAATCAACGCAGGCTGCGGGTGTTGGTGAAGGTTCCAAAGAGCTTAATGGATCGTAGCTGGGGATCAGATATCAAAAATTACGTGGGGTTTGAATAGCTGGAGGGAAGGAAGGGCATTTTGGCCAGTGGAAATATACCTAGGCAAAGGCATGAGGTAGGAAGGGACTCTACCGGCTTGGCCAGGACACGAGTCCATTGAGCATAAGGGCAAGAGAAGGAAGAATGGTGAGTAGCAGAGGGAATCAGAATCGTCAGGGAAGTGCGGTCAGTTTACGGACGGCTTCATAGCCAACGACACCAAAGAGGCTGGTACATTTTACCAAGGACAGCAGATATGTTCTGTAGAGTGATGAAAGCTAGACTTTTTAAAGGATTCAGCTGGAGGAAATGATTGAAACAGAGAGAGCTCGAAGGCTTTTTGTTTTAAGTGCATGTGTGAGGCAGTTAGGGCTCGCACTTGGAGGAGAGATGTAGAAAGGACTAATCCTAGGACTTGTAGTGATTAGCTAGACATTCGGGGCAGATGTGAGATCAGATTCAAGTAAAATTCTAATTTTTCTGCTCTAGAGTTTTTGGAAGATTACAGCTTTGTTCATTCATTTATCTTTTCACTTATTCAAGTAATATTTATCGAGTACGTACCATGTTCTCTATACTGGGACACAGTGAACAGAAACATTGGTAACTCTTTGACCTCATGGAGCTTGCATTCAAGAAAGGGAGAAACAGATAATTAAAAGTATAAACAAAACACATAGCATATTAATCGGCACTAAATTATTTGAAGAAAAACAAGACAGAGAAAGGGAATAATGCGTTGGAGTAGGTGAAATCTTACGGTGGTAAATAAGTGAAATAGGAGTTTGGACAAGGAACTAGTTGTCAGGGAAAGAGGAGATTTGGACAAATTTGTGGCATTATTTTCTGAAAAATGTTGGGCAGGAAATCTTACAGATTGGGCTTGGATTACAGATATTAGAGTTGGACTGTAGCTTTGGGAGCCACCAGCATACCATCAGAAAGGGTAACATTTTATTCTTTTTTATGGCCAAGTAGACTCCATTGTGTAAATGTCCCGAAGCTGTTTTATCCACTCATCTCCTGATGGACACTTGAGCTGCTTCCACATCTTAGAGATTGTAAATAATGCTGCAATGAACACAGGGGTGCTTACGTTCTTTTGAGTTAGTGTTTTGGGTTCCTTTGGATGTATTCCCAGAAGTGAGATTGCTGGGTCAAAAGGCAGATCCTTTTTTAATTTTTTGAGGTATCTCCATACTGTTTTCCACAGTGGCTGCCCCAGTCTGCAGTCCCACCAACAGTGCACGAGGGTTCCCTTTCTCCACATCCTCGCCAGCCCTTGTTGTTTATTGATTTATTGATGACGGCCATTCTGACAGGTATGAGATGGTATTTCGTTGTGGTTTTTATTTGCATTTCTCTGATGATTAGTGACATTGAGCATCTTTTCATATGTCTATTAGTCATATGTATGTCCTTTTTGGGGAAATGTCTATTCAGGTCCTTTGCCCCTTTTTAAATTTTGTCTTTTGTTTTTTTGTTTTGAGTTTTATAAGTACTTTATAAATTTTGGGTTTTAACCCATTAGCAGATGTATCAGCAAATATATCCTCCCATTCTGTGAGTTGTCTTTTATTTTGTTGATGATTTCCTTTGCTGTGCAAAAACTTTTTAATTTGATGTAGTCCCATTTGTTTATTTTTTCTTTTGTTTCCCTTGCCTGGGGAGCTATATCCGATAAAATATTTCTACTAGCTGTGTCTGAGATTTTGGTGCCTGTGTTTCCTTCGAGGATTTGTATGGTATTGGGTCTAACATTCAAGTCTTTGATACACTTTGAATTTATTCTTGTGTGTGGTATAATAAGGTGGTATAGTTTCATTCTTCTGCACGTATCTGTCCAATTTCCCCCACACCATTTGTTGAATGAACTATCTTT
Organism: Anoura caudifer; assembly: GCA_004027475.1. Taxonomy (NCBI): domain Eukaryota; kingdom Metazoa; phylum Chordata; class Mammalia; order Chiroptera; family Phyllostomidae; genus Anoura; species Anoura caudifer. Next base: position 106,303 of record PVKU01000184.1, read on the forward strand.
AGCCTATTGTATGTGCTTACATCTTCTGCCAAATATTAATTGACTATAAAGCTGTGGGTTTATTTCTGGGCCCTCTGTTCTGTTCTATTGATCTACGTGTCTGTTTTTATGCCAGTTCTAGGCTGCTTTGATTACTATGGCCTTGTAGCATAGTTTGATATTAGGTAGTGTGATTCCTCCAACTTTGTTCTTCTTTTACAAGATCACTGTTGCTATGTGGGGCCTTTTGTGGTTTCACATAAATTTTTGAAATATTTGTTCTAGTTCTGTGAAATACATCATTGGAATCTTGATAAGAATTGCATTAAATCTATAGATTGTTTTGAGTAGTATGGACATTTTAATGATGTTAATTCTTCCTGTCCCTGAACACAGTATGTGCTTCCACTTATTTGTATCTTCTTCAAGTTCTTTCTTTCTTTAGTGTCTTATAATTTTCCCTGTACAGGTCTTTTACATCCTTGGCTAGGTTTATTCCTAGGTTTTTTATTCTTCTTGAAACAATTGTAAATGGGATTGTTTTCTTAATTTCCTTTTCTGTTATTGGCATATAAGAATGCATCTGATCTCTTGATATTAATTTTGTGTCCTGCTATCTTGCTGAGTTCATTCATCAGTTCCAGTAGTTTTTTCATAGAATCTTTGAGGTTCTCTATGTATAGTATCATGTTATATGCAAATAAAGACAGTTTTACTTCCTCCTTTCCCATTTGGATGCTTTTAATTTTTTTTCCTTGTCTGATTGCTGTGGCTAGGAACTTCTAGTACTAGAAGAGAGGTGAAAGCAGACATCCCTGTCTGGTTCCAGATCTTAAGGGGAACCTTGTAGTTTTTGTCTGTTGAGTATGATGCTGGCGGTGGGTCTGTCATATATGGCCTTTATTATGTTTAGGTGTGTTTCCTCTCTTCCCATTTTTCTGGGAGTTTTTATCATAAATGGGTGTGGATTTTATCAAATGCTTTTTCTGCATCTATTAATATGATCATGGGGTTTTTATCCTTCATTTTGTTTATGTGGTGAATCACATTTATTGATTTGCAAATATTATAGCAACCTTTCATTCCTAGAATAAATCCCACTTGATTGTGGTGTGTGATCTTTTTTGATGCATTGCTGTATTTGGTCTGCTAATATTTTGTTGAAGATTTTCACAACTATGTTCACCAGGGATATTGGCCTATAATTTTCTTTCTTTGTAGTATCTTTACCTGGTTTTGGAATTAGGATAATGCTGGCCTTGTAAAATGAGCTTGGGAGCCTTCCCTCCTCTTGAATTTTTTGAATAGTTTGAGAAGGAGAGGTGTTAGTTCTTCTTGGAATGTTTGGTAAAATTCACCTGTGAAGTCATCTGGTCCAGGGCTTTTGTTTCTTGGGAGTTTTTTTATTACTGCTTCAATTTTACTAGGTGTAGTCTGTCTGTTCAGATTCTCTGATTCTTCCTGATTTGTTTTTGAAGGTTCATGTTTCTAGGAATTTATCTGTTTAATCCAGGCTGTCCAGTTTGTTGGCATATAGTTGTTCATAATATTTTCTTATAATCCTTTGTGTTTCTTTGGTGTCAGATATTATTTGTCCTCTTTCATTTCTGATTTTATTTATTTGGGTCCTTTCTCTTTTTTTCTTGATGAGTCTGGTTGCAGGTTTGTCAGTCTTGTTTATTTTTTCAGAGAACCAGCCCTTTGATTCATTGATCTTTTTATATCGATTTTTTCAAAACTCTATCTCGTTTATTTTTGTTCTCATCTTATTATCTCCTTTTTTCTATTCACTTGGGGCTTTATTTGTTGTTCTTTCTCAAGTTCCTTTAAGTGAAAAGTTAGACTGTCTATTTGAGCTTTTACTTTTCTTTTTTTTTGATACAGGCCTGTAATGCTATGAATTTCTGTCTTAAGATTGCTTTCCTGTGTCCCTCAGACTTTGGATTGTTGTGTCCTCATATTCATTTGTTTCAAGGTATCTTTTGATTTCTTCCGCGATCTCATTGTTGACCCATTCATTTTTTAATAACACGTTATTTAGCTTCCATGTTTTTGTGTGTTTTCCAGTGTTCTTGTGACTGATTTCTAATTTCATAGCATTGTGGTCAGAGAAGATGCTTGATATCACTTTAATCTTTCTAAATTTATTGAGACTTGTTTTGTGTTCTAACATGTGGTTTATGCTAGAAAATGTTCCATGTGCACTTGAAAAGTCTATATATTCTTCTGCTTTGTGGTGAAATGCTCCGAAGACATCGATTAAATTCATTTGATCTTTGTGTCCTTTAAGCCCGCTATCTCCTTGTTGATTTCCTGTCTGGCAGATCTATCCATTGAAGTCAATGGGGTGTTAAAATCCCCAGCTATGACTGTATTTCTGTCAATCTGTCCCTTTATGTCCATCAAGATTTGCTTTACATGTGTAGGTGCTCCTATGTTGGGTACATAAAGTTTACTAGGGTTACATCCTCTTGTTGGATTGTTCCCTTTATTATCATTATGTAGTGTCCTTCTTTGTCTCTTGCCACAGCCTCGGTTTTAAAGTCTATTTTGTTGGACGTAAGTACTACTACCCCACCTCTTGATGGAGACCCTTTCCATGTGCATGAAATACCTTTTTCCATCCCTTTACTTTTAGTCCGTGTGTATTTTTCAGTCTGAGGTGGGTCTGTTGGAGGCAGCAAATATAGGGGCCCTGTTTTCTTATCCATTTGGCTACCCCATGCCTTTTGGTCGGAGCCTTTAAGCCATTTATGTAGTGCCATTTTATTGTTAGACTGTTTTCCTCTTTCATTTCTTTCCATTGTTCTTTGTCTTCCTTTTAGGCAAGCACTTGGACATGCGTTGCAGTGCTGGCTTGGTGTTAACAAACTCCTTTAGCTTTTCCTCGTCTGGGAAGCTCCTTATTTCACCTTCTATTTTAAATGGTAGCCTTGCTGGGTAAAATAACTTCGGTTGTAGGTCCTTGCTTTTCATCATCTTGAATATCTCACACTACTTCCTTCTAGTTGGAAATGTTTCTGTTGAGAAATCAGATAACAGTTTAATTGGTGCTCCCTTGTTGGTAACTTACCTGCTTTTCTCTTGTAGCTTTTAGGATGCTCTCTTTGTCTTTAAGCCTTGGCATTTTAATTATGTTGTGTCTCAGGGTAGGCCTCTTTGGGTCCAACTTGTTTGGGACTTCCGAGCTTCCTGGGCTTATGTGACTTTTTTCTTTAGCAGATTAGGGAAGTTTTTAGTCACTGTTTTTACAAATAGGTTCTCGATACCTTGCTTGTTCTCTTGTCCTTCTGGTATTCCTATGGTACGGACGTTGTTTTGTTTCACATTGTCCAAGCTGTTTCTTAAGCTCTCCTTGATTTTTAAAATTCTTTTTCTCTTTTTGCTGTGCTGTTCTTCCTGGGTATTTTTTCCCACCTTGTCTCTCAAAACATTTGTTTGATCCTCTGCTTTATCTAATGTGCTGTTTATTCCTTCCAGCATGTTAGTTATTTCAGAGGTTGCATTCTTAATTTCTGACTGGTCCTTTTTTATGGGTTCTTTGTCTTTTTTCATGCTATTGAGTACCCTTATAACCATTACTCTAAACTCTCTATCTGATAAATTGCTTGCCTTCGTTTCTTCTGGAGAATTCTCTTGTTCTTTTATTTGGGGTCTGTTTCTTTGTCTTCCCATTTTGGCTGCTTCTTTGTATTTCTGCCTTAGGCACGAAACTAATCAGCCCTTAAATCAATCAGGTGTTAACTTGATCAAGCTGTGATCAGCACCTGAGCTTAAGCGCCACAGGGTGGGGCAGAGCAATTCCCTCAGTTGGGCCTATCGCTTCCCCTCAGGCTGATGTCACTCGGAGAGGAGGGCTCTGCCTGAGAGAGATGACTTCTGCAGTGTGGAGGGTGACTCAGCACAGGGGTCCTGGTGGCTGTTCCCTCAGTTCTCTCCCCAGAGACACCAGCCCTAGACTTTCCTCCAGTATCTCTAGTCCACTCTGCCCTCCCTCTGCTGGAGCCCAGGCTGCAAACGAAATTTTGCGCATTGACCCTTTAAGAGGCTGCCTGCATCTCCAGCTGTTTCTCCCTGGGAGACAGAAATCCCGCCACTTTCCACACTTGGATGTTATCTGGGTTCCTTTCCAACTCTAGTGCTGTGGACAGCAGAGCCCAGCTTGGGATTTGGACCCCACACTTCTCTGGGGGAACCCCCTGGCCACTGAAATGAATCTCTGGCACTTCAGCTGTCACCTGTGGGAGTGCAGCCAGCCCTCTTGTGCCTCCTCTGCACTCCGTACCAGTCTCATTGTGGTGAAGTGGTTTCTTCTGTCTCTCCGTGGTTATAAGCCTTCTCTCCAGTTAGTGGTCCATTGGTTATTCAGGATGATTTCTCTATAATTTAACTGTAGTTCCAGATTGGTCCTGGGAGGAGGTTAGTGTTGGCAATGACTTTTTATCAATTTACAAGGCTTTGTTACTAATCCTTCCCCATAAAGTCAAGGCTGCCCATGTACCTGTTGTTTTCTCTCCCTTCATCCTAGAATTTTTTTCTTTTTAATTGAACAGGTTACTACCTCTTTGTCCCGTCCACTAGCTGGCAGGGGAATTGAAATGACCACAAATGATGGCAACAGTTGCACCAAAAGTTTCTTAATCTTTTAATGATGCCACATGACATTCTCAGACACTGAAATGATTTTTTTCTATCCTTATGCTACACAGACCACCTTTCAGTACTGGGAAGAAGCAAGGGATCCCTTTAGCTTTCATGCTCATGCATCACCCCCAGTTTGGGAGCCCAGAAGGGTCGACTAGAGGTAGCCCTGCCGGGTAAGCATGGATTTTGCTGTTGGAAGCACGTGCTTCCGTTCCCACCTTCCCCTCTGCTCTTTGCTCTCCAAAGCTCTGGACTAAGAGGGAGTAAATAATTTTCAATGTGAACTTTTTTCATTTTTGCTTTTTCTAGAGATAGTAAGTGTACTGTTACCAACCTTGAACTAATAATGACATGTTCGAAGACAATATGGTGCCATTGAACTTTGTTGCCTGTTGTTTTGGTCAGACTACACCTTTTTGTTATTAAAGTTGATTCGGTTTTGTACTTCTTTGTTGTGAGAAAGAAGTGCCTGCTTTAATAAAAAATATAAAAATACAAAATTAATGTATATCAACCTAATACCAGTCTCAGTACAATAGTGAAAGTAGGTTAAATATTGTTTTAGTTAGAAAGTCCTGTGCCCCTGTAACTGATAAATAGAACAAAGCAAAGTCAGGGAAACAGTAGTTAAATTGATTTTCATAATCCTTCTTCCATCAGATCATCTGGAATATATTAAACTTCTTCCCTCCACCTCACCATAAAAATCTAAGGGGAAATAAATGTTTTCACAGAAGGGAATCATTCTTATTTGAAGTTGGTGAAACTGAGGGCACACTCAGATTTTTTGCCTTGTTAAAGTAACTCCAGAGATACTTTACTGCATGGCTTAGTCTGGCCAAATAAGAGGAGGATTTGGGACTCAGGTTCAAGAGAAGCATGTGTCATGTACAATATCTGTGTTGGGATACGCTTTGAAAGACTTGGAAAAAAACTTTACACATATTTCAGCGTATCACATGTCTTTACATATTATTCACATCTTAAAAAGCTGGACATAAAATGCAATGTGTAAAAGCCAGCAGTATGTCACGAGGAGCAGAAAAGAGAAGAAGCAGACATTACAAACTTTCTTATATGCTTTATAACAAAATTCTTTAAAAAATAAACTAGAATGTGGCTTGGAGCCATAGGTGTAAAATAGATTATAAATTAATTTGGAGGCAGGTGTTTCCATGGTTGTGGGAGAAACAGCGCCAACTGAACGTTTCCATAGTGTTAAACGAGCAGACGACGGCTATGCTTACAACGGACAAGGAAGAGAAATCGGAGCAGAATGCTGGAACGCATCCCCCGCTTTCTGAAACAAAACCTGGAGCCGTAAATGCTGCAGCTGGAAGAGTTTTGTAGGAGTTTTGATCTTGGTGGGCGAACCCGGCATTAACATCTTTACTCAGACGCACAGCTTGCAGTAAAATCCGTGTCCACAAGGTATTTTTCTATTCCCAACTGTGAGGTGTCTGTTCTTTCTTTTTCCTTTAAAAAGAAATAAACAAAGACCAAAAATTATTGTATTTGTTAAACTTCAGTTTGTCATTTCTTGGAGCAAGTCAAGCTGCAAAACAGAAATTCTCCAGCCAGCCCTAAATCTCGTTCTGGTGCTAGGGTACAGGATCCCCCCCCGCCCCGCCCCGCCCCAGCCCCGAATCCCACCCTGTTTGGGAGCCGTGTAGGAGGGCGATCTCTGCTTCCACAGGCAACGGTTTCCTCCGTTCCCACCTGATTGCGGATTCCATCTACTGGGTCCCCAGTGCCTGATTTTAGCAACCCCCTGCCCCCATTTTCACTTCTGATCAAGGGAAAAGGTCTAACACAGGACTCAGTGTCATTTTACTCCCTGGCCTTGGCCGAAGGACAATTGTGACATCTTTTGCACTCTGCTCCCCGCAGAACTACGGCATGTTATGGATACATATATACAAATTGAAAAGAAAATGTCATCGGTCTCTCCTAATCACCACTTGCTTGATTATTAATGGCTCTGTCATAGAGTACATTTGATTTCATGATTAAACTATGCACACGCATTTTATATAAAGTATATATTTGAATATATGCACAAAATACTCACGAGGTAAAGAAATCATTGCAAACAGTTGATTTTGTCATATTTTAGTGGTAACTTTAATCTTTGCTTGTATTTTTATTATGTTAAAACTACTAGGCAAAGAATGAATGAATGACTCGTGTACCAAACAATTATTTCCTACGCTCCTCCTCAAACTGAGTAACCAGCTATCCAGCTGCCTGGTTATTTAGGTTCGTTTGAGCCATGTGGCATTGCTGTTTCCTTAGGAAAGAAACCACGAATATCGGCCGCGTCATAGGGGCCAACCTACGGGATTCAAGTTCAATCACCAGGCATCTCTTTCCCTCAGCAAAAAACGCCCGGACCCGGAGTCCTGCCCTCAGGCACTTCCACCGGAGAGACTCATCTTTCCCTCACTAACGTACCGTGCACCCCGTTTCTTCGGCCGGGGCCCAGTTTCTCGGTTGTCACAATCTTCCTCCTTTCTTTCTGTTGTCTTTGGAGAGAGAGAGATGGAGAACGATGATGTGTGATCCTACCCCGCAAAACCGTCCCTGAATCTTCCCAAAGGTTCTAAACTAAAAGAAATGCTTGGGTGTGAGTAGCGCCTCGCAGAAACCAGCGAACAGACCCGGCTTCCCACTGGGCAGGTGTGTGGCCACCGCGCACAGGCAGGGCCCAGGGAAGCCCGGCAGGAGCGCTCTCAGGAATGGCACCGGGACGGTGCCTTACACAGCCTGTCGAATTTGGTTTTGCACATTTAAACACGTCTCCAAGTTCCCTGTTTGACATCTGTGTTTCATTTTGGGGTCCTGTCCAGCATCATTTGAATTAAGATGCAGAGCTGAACCAGGAGTGCGGCCTGATACTGATCTCCAAACTGTGGGGTAGGTTGTGCAGGGAGAGCGGGGATTTGTTGGGCGGACTGAAAACCTTGATGATTTTGGAAATCCCATTTAAATTCAGAGCCGAGTTATGGAAACCATTCTGAGACAGGCGGCGCAGCTTTTTTGGGGAGAGTGCAGTGTTTATTATGGGCTGTCTCAGAAAGAAGCCAGGTATACGCTGAACCCCAAACGAGATGGGTGGTAACTTCTGTCAGTGTGAGCGGTGGGAGAACACATACAGGACTTCCTGGTATGCGGCGTGGTTTTGTTCGCGGAGAGAAAAGGCATTTTGTGGCAAACTACCAGCAGGAAAAGTCATTGCTTTTCCAGAAATTAAGGTCAGGGAACGGGAACGAAGCCAGAGAGCTGAGCTCTCCCAGCGCCACGAGCAAAAGTGTTCCTGTAAACACCTCGCCCGTGCGCGCCTGTGGATGGGCCCCGGGGGGCGGAGCTGCGCGGGGCGGGGTGCCCACCGAGCAACAACGTCTCTCCCAGGTGGTCTCCGACTCTGGGGGGCGGGGCGAGACGAGGCCCAGGGTCCGGACTGGGAGTCTCACCCCCTTCCTGGGGCCGTGCTAGCAGCAGCTCTGCACCCCCAGACCCTCCCCAGGTGCTCCGGGGACCCCCGCTGCGGAGACCACCTTGTTGGGCTGCGTGCGCCGGAGAGACCCCTCAGGTCACGGAAGAGGCCGAGCCACCAGGGGGTTCCTGCAGGCTCCTCGGGGACCCCGTTTCTCGGAGGCCCCGGGAGGAGGGTGGGGAGGCTCGGCGGGGGGTGGGGGGGCGGTGAGGACGGCCTGCAGTGTGCAGGGGAACTGAGGGCCATTAACCCCGCGCCTTGTCGTCTCGCCTTGACCTTCAGGGGAGAACGTGTTGGAAGCTGTGGCAGGACTGCCAGCATTCCCCCGCTCACCGTCGCTCGGGAACGTGTCACACGACGAGGAAGAGCAGCTGAGATGAGCAGCTACCCCACGCAGCAGGGTGCTCGGGGCAGGGAAGGAGAGGCTGCGGCTACGGATAGGGACGGCGCTCCTTGGAGCTGGACGAGCGGAGAACTTGCTCACTTCGCGGAGCGGGGAAGGAGAGCCTGGTACTGCGGACGCGCCTGGCGATGGACGGCCGTGTGCTCCGTCCTGCAGTCTCTCTCCTCGGCTGTCTAAATTCGGAGTCAAGGCAGTTGTCCCGGGAAATGCTGGAGCATGAGCGGGTTTTTGGTGGAAGCCAAGCAGGTGGCTTCGTGTGGAGTTATGGGACCTCGTGGGTGGCAGAGCATGAGCCAGAGAGAAGGACGAGAAACCTGGACCGCAGCGGCGCGCTCGGCGCTCTCGGAGCGCCTCTCACTGGCCCCAGGTGTGACCTGGTCTGTGGCGGATGCGTGTGGTCGCCGAGCCAGGGGAAGGAGTCCAGTCTTCCCGGGACACTTCCCGCCCCAGGACTGCGCGTTCGTTCCCTCAGCAGCGCCTCGCACGCCGCGTGGCCATCGCAGCCTTCCCGGCACAGACATTTCCACTTCACTGAGCTCTCCCTGTCCCCGCATTTGAAGGCTCCCTTGTCCCTCTGCTCCCGTAGGAGGTGCATGTAGATGGGGCTCTCAGATCATTCTAACCTTGTCCCGCTCAGCTGGCTCTAATAAGGCCAAAAGAAAAGGGAAGGGAGCTCCCTCGGGAACTCCGTGTGACACGGCAGCACTCGCGTCGGCCTGCGCGTCTCCGCTGACTTGGCCTCCTGTCTGAAGGCCTTCCCTGCACCGAGTCCACCGGGTGGTGCAGGCCTGGCGGAGGGAGGAGGCTCCTCCTCCCGAGCTTTCCTCCGCGCCCTCCAGGCCCCGCCCACCTCCTTCCCAGCATTGATTCCGTCTCACCAACTCCATTGCATCCACCTCGAGGATGAGGCACATTTCACACTTCTGAAACCTCCGCCGTGCCCGGTACAGAGCTGGGGGCGGGGTGGGCATTGCGTTGGAACACTTTCATTGCCAGCTATGGACATGCGTGGGCCGTGGATTAAAACCGTAAGCCCCCAGAGGGCAGGGCCTAGGGCTTGCAAGTTTTTTTTTTGTTTGTTTTTTTTTTTTTTTTTTAATAGCATTTGACTCTATGGAACATCGAGGGCCTCGGGAGCAGCAGGACCCTCATGGAAAGCCTGCACGCGGGATGCGTGTGCGCTCGTTATGCACGGCGGTGGCTCTGTGCTGGAGGCCGCTCCGCGTGACCAGGTGGGACAGCAGCGCAGTGGGAACAAGTGCAGGGTTACCTGCTGAGCGTTCAACTGGCTTTGCTCTGTGCAAACGTTTTTGTAAGGCTTCCTAAACGACCCGACATCTTGCCTTTGGATTCATCCTGAATTGAATAACGAGTTTCTATTACTAGAAAAGACACACAACACGAGGGCCGTGTTAAGTGGAAAATCAGCGACCATTGGTCCATAGTGAGCCTGGAAATATGGAATGAAGCCAGAGGCTGTTTACTCACTCAGAGGGCTCATACCTTTCTTAAAGCCCGGTGTTATTATTAATAATAATAAAAAACTTTGTCAGCTGCTTGGACCCAGTGAGCATTCCAAGACCAACAGGAACGCTTGCAGGGAGCCAAGCCTTCAGGATCCGTGTAATCGCCAAACGCTGAGCTTCTCAACTTCCATGAGACAAGCCCATCTTCCACATTTATTTATGAGATGAATAGCTGAGCCTCAAACCTGGGCTCTGACATTTCCTGTCCCTATTACGGACCGCTGAGGATGCGTCCTGATCACGTTTTCAGTAGTGTTCAAGAACAGCCTGCTTCTGACTCCTTTCAAGCAGAAACCACAGACATTTTTTAGGGTAAGCGATCGCCTTGATTTTGGTAACCATTTCCTTTGGGGCAGCAGTGGTGCCTCATTTGCTGGTGGTGTGGGTCCCACAGAAACGGGGGGCAGGGTGGGTCGTGGCCTGTCCCCAGCCACCTCTGTGCCATCGGTGCTGTGGAAGGTTTGACTTCCTGAGAAGCCTTCGTGGATCCCAGACGAAGGGTCCACAAAAGTTGTCTCACCCGGGGAGTCGCTGAGAGGAGGGCTGGGAGGGGCAGGGGTGAACTGCCTCCCTGATGCATCTCCCCTGAGCTCTCTGCACCCCCTTGGAGAGCTGAGATGGAGCAGTGGAATGATGGTCTAAATGCCCAACAGGGAACTGGCTTAGGAGCCACACACACCGTTTGGGCCTGGGTGACCCGGAGGGCTTTCCGGAGGCTCAGCGCGAACATGCTTCGCCCAGGTGTTCCTCTCACGGTGGCCCTGAGCTGTGGAGAATTCCACAGTGCGCTGCGTGGGGTTCCTGCCCTAGGACCACAGCTGCTGCGGCTCACCCCCTCTCGCCCCATCCTGGGTGGTGGTCTTGCATTATTACGTAGGGTCCCCAGCAGGATGCACATAGGAAAATGAAACGAGATCTCCAGGCTCATCATGCCTGGCTCCTGGGAGTGGGGGGTAGCTTTGCTTCCGTAGTTGCACGTCTGTCTGTTCAGTGGGCTTTTGGAGAGGCAAAGGCACCCACTGAAAACTTGCTGCAGCGACTACCAGGTGAAGGTTGCTCGTGCTTTTCTTTTCAGTTAAAGTGGAAGCAAAATTAAAGAAACCTCCTCCCCCAAACCCCGGCATTTCAGAGACTGAAATGCCTGGGTATGTTGACCATACCCAGGTCAACAGGGTATGTTTCTGTTAACAGGGCTATTCTGGCTTCACTGTTCTTAGAAGGTGGTTTGGGCCTGCATATCAGTCAGTCCTTTGAGTAGAAAATATCTACTATATCCAATTCTGGAAGCGAGGCTAGGAAGTGTCCCTTCCTTTTCTTTAATGGGGTCACTCAATTGCGCAGGGGCCATTCAGTGCCCCGCCTTGAACTGGGGCTCGGGGGCATCCTGGGGGGGTCGTCACAGTGTATGTACGTACTGTTGGTACAACGTGATGAGACTCAGGTCCCCAAAGAGTGGAAAGTTTTTAAGATTGTGTGGTTGGTTTGCTGTGCTTTCTGGGACGAGAGAATAAGGTCCTTATCTCTGCGAAATTACACATTAAAAACTATCAATAGGCAAATAACTTTCCCTTGGTTATCCAGAACTCCTCGTTGAACTACCTGTGTGAGCGCTTTGTAATTTTGAAAACCTATCACCCCAGGGAGGTGACACAGCCCCAGTGTCCGCCTCTCTGTCCTGTGTCTTCCCACCTCCCCAGCCTTCTCTGCGGTCACTCCCCGCACAGCCGGACCCCAGTGCTCTGCTTCCTGGCCCCATGGCACCTGACTGGAGCGGCTGATACAGGGACTGCAGCTTCTTCAAAGGTCGGAAACTGCTGCATCCTGATCTCTGTATCTCTGTTCATCTGAATGTATTCATTACCCCAGTGATTATCCCCCAGCTTTCACTTCCGTCGCAGGCCTCTGTTTCCTTTCAAACACGCTCTCCTGCTACCATCCCACCGAGAGATGCACTTTGTGAATAACGTTCATGCGGTGGTCTTGGACCTGAGCTACGCTTTGGGGTGGCGTGGCGTGCTTAGCAAAACACCGATGGCTGGGTCCCCTTCCCGAGAACTCTGACTTAATTGGTCTGCGGTGTGGCCTGCACTCTGGGCTTTTATAAACCCCCCCCCGGGTGATTGTAGGGTCCAGCCAAGGTGAGGACCGCCGCCCGACTGCCCCACCAGCTCCACTCAGGTGTTTCCTTGCTCTGCGCTCTCTGCACCTGTGTAGCTCTTTCATCTGCGCAGTGCCGCTGGCTTACGGTGGTGACGGTGATAACTAACGGTGATCGAGCACATCTTGTATGCCAGGCACTAAACACTTTTCGGTTTATTTTACTTTTACAGAAATAATGAGAGATAAGAAATAACATTTCTTCCATTTTACAGACTGAGAAATTTAGGCGGAGGGAGGAGGCTCAGTCAATTGTTTGAAGTCACGTGGCCGGTAAGTGACCGAGCCGAGATTTACCCCGGGGCAGGCTGACTCTGGCGGAGTCCACACTCCCCGTGCCAATGCTACGCTATTGTCTGTGGTACCTTCTCGGGACAAGGACTCCTAATTAGTGGGGATTCCCACTTACCGGAAAAAAAACTGCTCGTCAGTCACGTAGCGTTTTTCCTGTCGCTTCCATCTACACAGCTCTGCCCTGACTGGTGTAAGAGAGAAGAAATTTCCCCTGGAGAGAGAACAGGCAGATCTAAGTCATAAAAATGTACACCACGGCCACGGCCACGGCCACATCTCATGCAGAGTTTTCGGCTGGGGCACGGATGACCAGTGGCGCCTGCCGCCTGCCCTTGTGACGATTAAAAATGTTTCCAGACTTGGCCAAATGTCCCCTTGTTGAGAGCAACCTCTGCGAGCAAACAGCTTTTGAGCTAGCAATAGTAATGAAAAAGTGATACGGTGTTTTGTTTTATAACGACAACTTTTTCAAAGCAAAAGTATCATAACTTATTTATTCGCATGAGTGTTTCTGTTGAAGTAACCAACTTGGGAGACCACCCTCTTATTCCAATCACATTCAAAGCATTTTAAAAATTGTCTTTGGATCTTGCAGCGTCGTTTTTGAGTGTGACCAGCATGACGAGTCACGCTTTCACGGTGCGCTTACTCCTGAGAGAGCTCTAAAAGGTACTTGGAGTGGAGCCCGGTGAGCAGGGCGCGCTGATGCAGACGGCGGCGGAGGGCAACTCTAACCGCGTGGCCTCCTCCGCGGGCTCCTCCGGGGGCTCCGAGCTGCCGGGGCAGCCCCTGACCGGAAGGCTGTAACCGAGGCTCTGCTCCGTGATGCTCTTCGTGGAAGTTTATCCAGGATTTCTCCTCCGAAACACGATGCGCTACAACGCTACTGTATGATGCTTATTTTTGTTTGAAAATAAGTGTTTTTTTTTTTCTAAGCATCGCATATCACGCATGTACGAAAAGTGTTCACGGGTGAGCCAGTCCTAGTTCAAGAGAAAAGAGGCCACTCTTTGTGAAGTGAGTTAGCCTGGACGGAAGGCTGAGAAAGAATCGCTGGGGCGGGGGCCGTGATTGGTGCGCGGGGGCTGGTGGGGTGGGGTGGGGGTCGTGGGGAGGGGGGTCCAATCGCAGGTCAGGGACGGGGAGCAGGCGCGCGGAAGACGTTGGAGGGTCTGCGTCTAGGACTGTCCGGCTCCACCCCGGCCACACATGGGCATCACCTGGGAAGTTTTAAAAAAATAACAGCGGCTTGAGTCGCGCCCCAGACCTGTTGAATAAGGCACAGGGGGCGGCGCCTTGAGCCTCTGTGTCCCCATTTGAAAACCTTCCCAGGCCGTCTTAATGCACAGACGTGTATGAGAACCCATGCAACAGGACGTCAACTCGGTTGGGCGAAGGGAGCCTGCAGTCACGTCCTCCCAGACTTGCCCAGCGACAGCGGGGGTGGGGGTGGGGGCCGCGCCCCGCCCCGGAGGTCTGAGCAGGGGAGTAGTCCCCTCCGGCAGGCCTGTGGATGCCAAGGCGATGACAGCGATTTAACGTCGGAGAATCCAAAAGCGGTTAAATAGCTTGTCCAGTTCATCCAGCCCAGTGATTTTCAACCTTCTTCATCCCATGCCACGCGAAACTAATTACTAAAATTCGTGGCGCGCCAAAAAATGTATTTTTTGCTGCCTGGACAAAAAAATAGGTATCGTTTTGATTCACACCAGACAGCTATTGATGGGTGGGCAGCTGTCATTTTCTAATGTGACAGTCTGAGGGAAGAGAGCTCAGTGTCCCTGACCGAACGAACAGTCAGGTGCTGCCTGTTTTAAAATTCTTATGGGTGAAAATTGCCAATGTATCCAGTAAGTGCAAAGCCAAGGCGTAATTTCCAAGCCTTTCAATTTCAGCTCGGTGTCTGTGCAGAGGATGGATGAGGGGATTTGGTGCAGTGCAGCAGAGGGAGACAGGTCGGACCCGGGGAGGGAGGCGTCTCTCCGTGGGGAAAGGGCATTTGGAGGGCGGCCGGAAGAAGACCGAAACTCGAGCACCCACCAGGGGCCGGGCTGTATCATCTGAGGTGGCCTTCCTGCCACCCCAACAGGGCCGCGGGGGTGCACCCCAGGGTGCTGGCCCGTGACTTGGCCAGTGTCACACGGACAGGACTGAGACTCGGACCCACGCCTGGTGGGCCGGCGCCAGGTCTCGTGCTCCTTTCACTGCCCCCTTTGGTCCCTTGTCCGAGAGCAGCGACCCTTCACTGAGACAATTCTGACCCTCAGGAAACGTTTCGATGTCTGGGGACCTTTGGTAGAGGCTGGGCACACTGCTCACTGATGCACAGAACAGCCACAAAAAACTACTCAGCTCAGTGTGGCAACAGTATTGAGCTTGGCAGACTTTGACCTAAAAGCATGGTTTAGCTAAAAGAGATGGAAGTGAATGGCTAAGGTGGTGAAGTGCTTCAGACATTTATGCACAAGCATTCCTCCTTTTTTGTACCTTGCTTTATCACGCTCCCCAGGTGCTGGGTTTTTAATAAACTGAAGCCAAGCCCCTCCACCAGGCACGAGAGGACAGCTCCAGAGGCCTGGGCCGCCGCCCAGGGGCCCCTGCAGGAGGTGAGCCGGGGACTCGGGAGCTCACTCGGACTGCGAGCTGTCTCCTGTCCTTCCGCCCCAGCATTCCTGGAGGCTGTGGTCTTGCCAACCACGTCGTGACCTCGGAGCCGACCTCCTCACGCCTTCCCCGGCCGCTGCCCTGCAAGCCCTCCTTCCAGACCCCCAGCGGTTTCCCCGTAGGAACAACCTTGGGGCCTGTTTCTACCCACCCGTGAAGAGGAGGAGGCCTTTTACCCTCCTCCCCATTTTTTCTTGTCTTTTCATGGCCCATGGAGTTCTTGGCAGATCTGTCAGACATTTCCTCCAAGTCTCCCTCTTTGGGCCTTTCGTCTGGGGGGTGGGCCTTGTTTACCAGGTGGAGTGGAGACGGCCAAGCCCAGAGGCCACCATCAGGCAGCCACTTTTTGTCACTTTTCCACCTGGGCTGAATCGGAGCCAGCAGATAAGAGGCAAAGCATGTCCCATGATCAGGCCCCTGAGCCATCCACTCTGCTGACTTCTCCCGCGGGTGTTCTTGTCCTGACGCCAGCAGGCCCACAGGCTCTGTTTGTGATGGCTCGGAGCCACAATCCAGGTGTGCCGTTCCAGAGCATTCTTGCAGAGGAGTTTACAGCCGGCATGCTGTTTACCTGCATTTTTGGCCAGGCTCAGTCCTCCGGGAGCCAAGAGTGTACAGACTGTGACATCTCCAGGGCCCACCTTACCTGTCTAGAAAGTATGCAGGAGCACAGACTTGACACCATGTGTCTGTGGCCTTCGGTGACCCCGTCCCGCCTCGGTCTTTCTTCAGGAAATTCCGAGAGACGGCGGAAACACCGCTCCCCAGCCTCAGCTCGCTGGCAACCGGGTGCCCTCGCCAAGTGCTCTGCGGGCCCTGGCCGGAGACAGGCGCTCTGCAGAGGCAGGGCAAGCTGTTCCTGAGGGGCCTGCTTGTCGACCGCTCGCTTGCAGGCAGCCCCAGACCAGGAAAGTCGTGATTCCTGCACCAACCGTGAATAAGCTCTGCCACGCTATTGAGTGTGGGAAAGGACCTGAAAGTAATCGGATTTGGGTTTTGGCGTGCTTGGCTTTGGGAGTCACGGTCATTTCCCAAACCCTCCTCTTTGGCTTCTTTGGGGCCTCTGTGTCATCGCTCTCATTCTGGGGCTGGGATGAGTGCCCTGGCTGGCTCTGGGGTCTCCTGCGGGGCTCCGCCCCTGATGCCCCAGGCCTTACAGCTGAGGTCAGCCTGGGGCCTCCAGTTCGCTGGGTGGCGGTTTGCAGGTCCGTGGGGCAAGTGCAGGGCCAGGGTGTTGGACGGAGACCATGGCAGAGGGCCTGCCAGTGGGTCCACCCCTCTTACTGCTGTTGTTGACGCTTGGACTCGCCCGGTCTCATTTCTGTCATCTGTGAAATGGGGGTAAATTTCCCTGGCTTCTTCACCCTGCTCCTGGATTAGGGGAACTTTGTCTTGTTTACCACATCCTGAACAAACCCTGGCGCTGAGTGGTCATGCAGTAAACACAGGTGGCCCTCGAACAACATGGGTTTGGACTGGGTGAGTCCATTTACATGCAGATTTTTTCAGTAAATACTGTAAATGTATTTTTTCTTCCTTCTGATTTTCTTAATAACACAGACTCTTTTCTCTAGCTTGCTTTATTGTGAGAATCCAATATATAATACATACAACATACAAAATGTGAGTTAATAATTGACTCTTTATGTTATCAGGAAGGGTTCTGGTCAAGATAGGCTACCAGTAGTTGAGTTTTTGGGAAGCCAAAAGTTTTACTTGGATTTTTGACTGTGTGGGGTCAGCGCCCTTAACTCTGCATTGCTCAAGAGTCAACTGTATGTGTTGAGTGAATAAATAAACATTAAGTAAAAGTCTCCATTCCAAATGAATTTAAAGTACTGTTTTGGGGGAGAAGATGTTGCATTCTAAGCTATGAGGTAGTCTGTTTCCAGTGCACATAGGATAAGATGAAAATGTCTGACCATGTTTCCGCCTGGACTCGCCCCTGGCCCTGGGCTGCTCGAACACGGGAAGGTGCTGATCACAGACTTTTCATGTCAGTCTCGGGGACTCTCGAGCACACCACGTGTTTTTCCTTGGCACGGTGTGAGTGGAAAATGCTCCTTCTTTTTCCTTCTTAAGGGAAGATCATGGTACAGAGTCATCATCTGGATTTTCTGCATCTCATTTTTTAGGATTGAGGTGGAGGAGAGGGCCAGGTTCAGGAGGTGGGGTCCCCCGCACGGTGCGTTCACAAGACGTGGCAGCAGGGAACCCCAGCCTCGGCTCGCAGGGCAGAAAGAGCAAAAGCATCTCTAGTCTATGCCTGTCTCCCGATTCATAGACATGACACACACACATGTTGTGTTTTCACATGCACATGTGTGCACACATGTGTATACATTACCAGGATAGTGGCAGCTCACTGCATAGCAACCCTCATTGCTGTGGTCAAGTTCAAGTACTTGCTGTGCCTTCGGTTAAGATTCCCTGTTGCACTTGAATGTTGGATAACCAGAGCCTGCCTATGTTCACTCAGGGGTTATTTTCCTTTTTTGGACATTACTATGATTAAGAACGGAAATGTTAGAATTTCTTCTGCCGTTGGCCATCTGCCTGACCCTTTAGCTAAAACCCCAGGACCACTGGAGACTCAGCATTCTTAGACTTGAGTGGTTTAGAGATCCTAGATTCTATGCTGTAGAGTTCCAGGAAGGCACTAGGGCACATTTACTCCATCTCATAACACCCGGGTCAGTCAGGGTTTTGCAAGAAGAAGCACACGATATTCATACAAAGTGGGCATCCTAGGGCTATAAATAGCCTCATGAAAATTCAGGTCAGATTTTGCCACCAAGTCAGTTGAGATCAAGTCAGGTTTGGCCACCAAAAGAGTTTAAGGAAAAATGTTTTGGTTTTTAAAAACCTTTGGATAGTATTTGGATCATGGAAAAAGGATTGTAGACTGGTATTTCAAAAACACAATTAGTAATTAGCTTCATTTTTTTGAATTCCACGAAAAGAGAGACCTTGTTTTTTTCCCCAGAGCCCCGTGGAGGGAGGGAGGGGCTCCGCCCGAGGTCTGGTCTGCTCGGGAGCCTGCAGCCTTCCGTGTACCGCCCTCCCAAACCAGCTCTGTGTGCTTCCTGGCGCAGGCTGCTGGGACGGCCGGGATTCCACTAGAGGGCAGTTGGGCCTTATCTCAGTGGACTTTGCTTTTGACCACCACTCATTTCTGTCATTATTCAGCACACGCGTGTCCCACTTGACATTGCCCACATGTCTGCATGTCAGTGATTCCCATGTGGACATTCCCAGTCTCGGCTGCTTTTCTGAGCTCTTTCTTGGTAGCTGCCGTTGGCGGGTTTAAAGATGGCTCAGCGTGCACGTGCCGAAGGCTGGCCTCAGGAGCCCCGCTGCCTGTCCTCCGAGCCCATCTCTCCCCCTCCTGGGCTCCTCGGCCCAGGCCAGGCCACTGACTGCTACATGCTCGTGCCAGCCTTGGACCCGGCCTTCATCCCGGCACTCTTCCTCCTCCGCGACTCCTCACCGAATCCTCTCTCTTTTGCAGACCAAACATCTCTCACGGTCTGCCTACTTTGCCATCTCCACGCCTAGCTGCCACATTCTTCTCCTTGGCTACGGGCTCTCACCTGGCCTCCCAGCTCCAGGCGCACCTCTGCCCTTCTCCCGAACCTCTGCGCTCTGCCTCACCGCTGCCAGCACCAGACCGTGCATCGGTTTCCACCCCCACACTTGTAAGTGTCTCTCCACTCTGAAATCCTGCTTTACTTGTGTTCAAGTGGAAGGCCAGTGCACTGAGGGTAAAGGTGGCAAGACCCAGTTTCCCAAGAGGGTGGTGGGAGACTATACGTACAAGGCGTCCCCGTTTGGCACGCTTCCTCATGCGTGTGCATTTCAGTTGCTATGAGTTGGTCAAGTCACACGGGTCGCTGTCCCAGTGACGCAGTTGGAATACTGGGTCCCCACCCAGTCGTTCCCTTAGGGAAGTCTTCCCCTCGGAAATCAGAACATCAGGCAGGCACTCACCGCTCTCTGTACCTTTTCTCCACACCCTTACATCGTTAGTTATTCCTTCTTTTTCCTCCCTCCCCACTTCTTTTCTTCTTTCCTTTCACAAATTAGCTTCTTGTTGCCTGCCTTGCTCATTGGATTAAAGGTCAGCTTCTTGCCCTGACTCGTGTGGCTCGGTTGGCTGGGTGTTATCTCATAAAGCGAGAGGTCGCTGGTTGGATTCCCTGGTCAGGACACAGGCCTGGGCTGTGGGTTCAGTCCATGGTCCGGGTGTGTGCGAGAGGCAGCTGATCAATGTTTCTCCTTCACACTGATATTCCCCCCGCCCCTCATTCTCCTTCCCTTCCTCTCTCTCTAAAAAAAGAAAAGGAAAAGTCAGCTTGTTATAGCAACTGGAAATTCTCAATAATGGTTGAGTGAATGAATGGATAAAAGGACCAAAATGCCTCCCCCACTTTTTTCTTAGCTACGGAATCTCCCAAGGTGTTAGCAGAAAGCAGGTTTTACAACTCAGCCATAGGGGATGAGGAGGGAGATACTTGCGTTTTAATAAGGAAGAAAGAGACACAGAAAGAAGCAACATTCAGCACAGAGTTTTGTCTGCAATACAACCTCAGCAAATATTTACCGAATGAGTGACAGATCTCTGGTGCTGGAACTGATACGCAGGAGACGTTTGGGGAAACTGAGTCTTTCCAGGGTCTGAAAAGCGATTATTTGAACAGTTCAAGAAGACACCAGATAGTAAGATAGCAGCAACAAAAAGCCGCAGCACCTCCCCCCAGCTTGCAACCCCCCTCATTCTCCTTTCCTGCTTGTTTTGATTGCCCCCCAAACCCATGGGTACATTTTCTGTGTGAGGTTCAAATCTTCCAGATGTTTGAAAAACTGAAGAATAAAAGGTGAAAACGTTTTTCTAGTCTGCTTCCAACCCCTCCCCCCACTCCCAGGGAAGCCAGCGTGGAGTCAGGGGAGCCTCCCCTGGAGCCTGGGGTGCACTGCTTTGCTCCCCGGGCACAGGACAGCGCAGCCGAGGAGAGAGGAAAACCACGGGGTAGGGGGCCGTGGGCACGAGGCTGGAGCGTCCTCAGGGGGCAGAGCAGCCAGTGAGGACACCCTGGTGGACAGGAGAGGGGAGGGATGCCCTTTGCTCAGACCGGTCCCGCCTGCCCTCGCGCACCCTCGGGTGTCAGCCCGACTCTGCTCAGTACAATGCGCTTCACACACACAGGCTAGCGCATCCAAACGGCCCACAAGCAAAGCACAGAAACCACCACCACCACCACCACCACCAAAAACCCAACAAACTCCGGAAAACACCCCAGAAACCAAAAGTGGAATCTTGTCTTGTGTTCTGAACCAGGCTCTTCTCATTAACGACACTCTGAAGTCTTCAGACAGGAGGGAGAAATTCACTCCGAGACGCCTCGCCAGCCCTGCCCCCGGGAGACTGCCGCAGTCGGCTGCCCCTGCTACCGCGAGGCCCCGTGCCACCACAGGGTGATAAAAGACGCAGCTGTGTCTGTCGGAGGAGATGCAACAGGACTGCGGGGAACGGGCTACTCAGGCGTTGGAGAAAAATGACATGGAGAAGGACATCTTGGCCCGAGGAAGGAGTGTGACGAGAAGTCCCACCCCCCGGGGCACTGCGCGGTGGGGAGGCGCTCGGTGGTTCCGTGACGCAGGAAACCAAGCTGCTCGTGGAGTCCCACCTGCGCCGAGTGGCTGTTCTCCCGGGCAAGTCTGGTAAAACCACGGGCTGCACCCCGCGCCCGTGGCCCACCCAGAAGCAGGGGCTGCACCCCCCACACCCCGGCGCTGGGAGGCTGAGGCCTGCAGCCCCGCCCGGAGGGCCGCCTCTCCCCGAAGCCCCGCTGCGCTGTCTTCTGCAGGGCCTTCCCGGCCTCCTTCCTCGGGGTCACGGACCATTGACCGGTGTAGGTGACAGAGGCGGGACGCTTCGTCGCAACAGTGCCAGCGACGACAAGAACATTTGCCCCCAAATACAAGTATATAAGCATCAAAAGACAAAAACAAAAAGCCGCAATGGTCAAAACAGTGAACGAACAAAGACACTTACCGACTGGTTTTGAAATGGTCCCGGGGCTTCGTCCCGTGGGTGGGCTGTCCCTGATTGACCACTGCTCTGCTAACGAGCATCAGCGGGCATGGTAATGGTGTCCTCGTTTTTTCAATTAAAAACCACAGTTTACCAAAGCTCCTAATTTTGTGCGCATACCGAGTTTCTCTCCCGTGTGCGTTCCTTAGAGTGGAATTGCTTGATCAAAGGACTTGGGCCTCTGACGTGTTAATAGAGATGGTCAAGTTGAGTCACTTCCTGCTGCTCAAGTGTGGGTGTTGCCTCGCGTCAGGACCTAACATTTAAATCATTACTTAAATTAAACAACGTCATCTAATGGATGAAAAATACTTCACTGTTGTTTCGGCTTGCAATTTCCCCGATGAATAATGGGGACGAGACTCTTTTTAGGTATTTAGCGGATGTATATTTTTTGGTCATCTCTTTTGCCCATTTTGTAAATTTTAATTTCTTTACTTTAGAAGGGCTCTTCACAGTCCCTTATTTAATGTAGTCAACAAGCACCTGCCGGCCCCCAGCACCGGGTCGGCAGCACGCTAGGCGCTGGGTTTCAGAGAACGCAGAGCGCACGGTCCGGGGCCTGCCTGCTCCAGGTGGGGTGGTCGGCGGGAGGGCAGACTAGCAAGGAAAATGAACACGAGAGCACATTGCAAGCGTCTCGTGAGACACACCGCCTCGCCTCCTCCAGAACCCGGGGTCGGGTGGCAGTTGCTAAGCTGTCGACTCCGAGGGGGAAACTTGAAAAGGGCGTAGCTCTGTCTCTCTCGTATCGAAGCCGCAACATGCTGAAAATTGCCTACAATGTTTTTTAGCTTACTGTTCTGTCTTTAAATGTGACTTTTTACACCGTTATGTCAGGAATGATTGCTTATGCCACTGGTTGGGAAGCCCCTAGAACTAAGAATAAAGACTCTTCGAATTCAGAGTTTCAACAGAGAGGGTCTTCCACCCCCCTGAATGCCCCCTGCAAACACCTGAGCGGACATCCACACGGGCGGTCACGCAGACACGCGGACACAGCTGAGCCAAGCGGCGTTATGAGAAAGGGCCAGGCGGGATGCTGGTGACCCGGGGGTTCTGTGCGAGGAGACAGACACGCAGCTGGTCCAGGAGATCTCTATTTGCCAAAACAAAGCTGACGGAACCCCTCAGGGCTGCAGTTTAGGACGCCCTGGAGAGAGCTGGGCAGTAGGGGGAAGTGCTTTGCTCTTCCCCAGGGACAGGGTGCTCTTGGTGCCTCTTCACGGAAAACCATAAAGCTCATCTTATTTGCACACAATTGAGCCTCTTCTTCACGTGGAACGCAGAGATGTGGCTCAGATTTCCTCCGAGGAGCTCCCCGTGGATTTCAGCCTGTAGGAGAGGACGTAGTCTCATTTTCTCTAAACCCCAATCCAGTGAGACGGACTGGAAAGGAGGCGTGGAGTGGGCAGGAGCCTGGTCCGGTCTGCCGAGGAGGGCATGCTGCCTCTCTCCAGGCTCTGTACGCCATGGCGCTCAGTACGGTCCCTCCAGGGGACCGTGTCAGAAATAGTCACCATGAGATATCATGGGACATGCAATCGCTTGTAAATTGTGGGACAGGGTCACAGCGATACAGTATTTTCTGTAAGAACGTGAGTCCCCGCGTGGACGCCAAACGTCAGTTCTAGGGTGGGTTTGGAAGCAGTGGTCTGGTTGGAAGAGCGCGGACCTCGGAGCTGGGTTTGCAGAGCGAAGTCCTGATTTCGGTTGAGACTGCGTGTGGGCTGTAGGCGAGGCATTGGCGTAGTAGACAGAGGGTCCCCACACTGCCACACGCACCCTCGGAGACCTCCCAGACCCCACCCCTGACCTTCACAAATATTTTCATCGTCAGACATGGAACATGGAGAGACCCTGACCGCTGTCTGTGGAGGGATCCACGGTAACCAAGCCAGGTGGGGCACAGGGTGCTGGGTGGGGGAGGGCTGAGACAGGCACGAGAGCCTAGGCTTGGGTTTTTTCTCTCCAGAGGATTCCGGAGGGGGCCATCGAGGGACACGGCCCCTCAGACACCCGGTCCTCCACCTGGCCGGAGATCCCTGCACCGAGCCTGCGGAGGCCGTGCCTCCCTTTGATTTGGGTTTCTGTGTGGTCGGGGGGCCGCAGAAGCTCAGAGCGGGGGCTTGTCATTTCATCTGCCTGGTCCCAGATCCCCTCGCCGGGGAAGGTATTTTTCTCACATTCTTCTGAGTTCAAAGAGCTTCCCGAACCACAGACACTCAGTATTTATTCTTCAATATGATTTCATTATATACCACACCAGGGCACATTTGTTTTCACAACATTTAATTAGATTTCCCGGAAATGGGAAAGCCATTTGCTCTTTTATGGATTTACTATCAGTCCGAAACCCAAGAGCCTTTCCAATATTTTAATACAAACCAGTCACATGGATTTAAATTAAAAGAATGTGTTCCAAGTAGGAATAACACTGATAAAAGTGGCTTTGATACCGGCCGGCGGGAGCCCCGCCTCCCAGGATGGCACGGAGCGGAGAAAGCCAGGGAGGCACGGTGTCGAAGGGAGACTTCTCGCTCTGGAAGCGTGTCGAGCACGATTTGCTTTTCTCTTGGCAATGCAACAACAGCAACAAAAGAAACCACGTGGCCACTTCGCAAAGCATTCTTTGCAGAGGCCTGTCCGGTTGTTCTTGGATGGCTCCCGAGCACCGACACCGCATCCATCTTTCCACAGCTCCCTGCCAGGTCCAAGTGGCGGTGGTCCATCCCAGGGATGGCCGAGGTCGGGATGCCTCCCGACGGTTCCGGGCGTCACGCGTCTGGGAGGGGGCGTGCTCATCAGGACTGTGGCTGGCTGAAGACTGTCTCTCGCTGGATCTAGAACCTCGCAGCGTGGCGGCAGCCTTTGTTTCCAATGTGAGTTTGGCAGCGGCACCAAGGACAATGCCTGGCACATAGTAGGTGCTGACTGAATGTTCCGAGACGGAAGCGCCTCGGAAGCTGTTATCTGCGAACCTACTGTTCAGAAATTCTTGTGCAGATGTCTGTATGGGGCCCTTCTCCTAAAACATGGCCCCAAATTCTGCTCTGCTGCCCATGGAGCCGGGTAATTCCTCATTGAGGGGGTTCTGTTGTCCCTCACAGGAGGCTTAGCAGCACCCCCGGCCTCTCCCCACAGATGCCAGTAGTCCCCGACCCCACCCCCTGCCCACGTTGTGGAAGCCAAACGTGTCTCCAGACACTGACAAACGTCCCCTGAGGGGCGAAAGTCACTCCCAGTTGCAAATGATTGCCCTAAACTAAGCGAGGTGGCGTGAAGCAGATCTGGCTTTGGGTGTGACTTGCGTCAGCAGTAGGAAATAATGCGGTGAGGCCGAAGCCCCTCGGAGATGCTCTTGGGACCAGCAGTACCTCCCCTGCCCACAGCATCGCCCCGGAAGGCCCATCGTGGGTGTTTTGGCTGGGGCGCTTGCAGAAAGTTGAGAGCGGCTGCCTGAGCACCCAGCCAAGGGATTGTTCATTCTGGAGTTAATGGGAAGGACAGTGGGGCAGGAGTCGGGCCATCACCTGTAAACGCGGGTGTCCAGGAGATAATGTGGTGTGACAGGGGAAGAGGTCGGGGGGTGGGCCGGTCGCTGGGCCTGCACCCGGCTCCTGCTACCTGCTGACCAGCCTGCCTCACCGGGCAGCGCTCTTCCCTTGGCTGATAGCCAGCGACCGAGCTACGGGATCTGTAAGCTTCCTGCCACCCCTCAGGCTCGAAGGAATTACGGACTTATGCGCTTAGCTAACAAATAGTCTGTTGTTCCTATTTGTACAGAGGAGAAGCTGGACTTGGGAGGGATGCAGAGTGGGGAGGAGGGAGGCGCAGGTTAGGGGTGTGGGGAGGTAGGTCGAGGGCTTGGGGGAGGTGAAGTCTAAGATGTGGGTAATGATATCTGTGCTAAAGCTACTTCGGGGCATACAGGGACCCACAGGCCGTGCAGCTCCGCTCTTGCATGTGTCTGTGTGTGCATGCGTGTGCAGGTGGCGGTGGGGGTGCCGAGCGGGCCGCAGCTAACAAGCTAGCCAGCGTCTCCGTGGCTCCTTGGGGGACGGGGTTGACTCGGAGGACAGTGTCTCTTGCCAAGCATGAAAACCACCGTCAGAGGTCCCTCACGGCGCCGGGAACTCTCGGACCGCCTGGGAGCTCTCACCGTGGCCTTCAACGCCTCAGCTGCATCCCGGTGTTGTGCAGATGTGCACATCCGCGGGGTCCCTCTGCACCGTGTCCTGTGGGAACCAGGCGCACCATTCATTGGAGAGGTTCTGATCCCCCGCAGCACAGAGAGCGCAGGCGGGGGCAGATCTGGCCGGAACCTGAGCACTTGGCGAGTTTCGGAGCCACCTCGGGTTTGATAAAAGAGCAAACTGATCTCATAGAGCCGTCTCTGCCTTCCTTTCTAAACACGATGTGTGTTTGAAAGGAAATTCAATCCATATGTTTTTGATTAATTTTACTTAAATCATCAAAATATTATTTCTCAAGAGTTGTTTGATGTGTAAGAACTATTTAAGCCCTTTGAATAATTTTAAAAATATGTATATTTTTTCTCTTTACGACAGGAAATCACTTTTTAAAGAGTTTCAATGGGTTTGGACACAAATGGGATTCAGACTTGAAGCCCTGACCCGGTAAGATTAGGGGGAGCTTGGAACTTGCCGGGCCGGCGGAGCCTCTCCCTCTCCTCCCCCGGAGCCCGCGCCTCCGGAGAGTCCGCTGTCAGCAGAAACGCCGGGGCGTTGTCCAAGGAGGCTGAGTGTTTTCGTTGCACTTTCCTCCTGGCCGCAGGGTTCACAGCCTCAGTGAACACCGACCCCATCTCTCTCCTTGGCCTTGGCCTTCGTGTTGGGGAAGTTGTGACCTTTTCTACCCTTTTCGGTGTTTGTGCCTCTGGGTTTTCCTTCCCGGCCCCGCTCGCAGGCCCTGGCCCCTCGGCTTAGCCCGCAGCATCCGCCGTCCAGCTGGGGGCTGCCCGCGGCGAGGTGCTTCGGGCACCGGATGTATGCGTTACTGCCTTTGAATCCTCCCCCTCCCCCTCCTAAACGGTCGCTGACATCACCACCCTTCCACTGGTTCTGGAAGCCCACGGCTCTTCAACCTGCATTCAGTGCCTCTCTGCATTCGCTGAGCCCAGCGTGCCGCCGCTGACCGGGGACGGTCCCTTTCTCAGAGCGGCCTGGTGCGGAGGCACAGCTCGTGTGCTGAGCTGCCCTTCCCCTGCCCTGCCACTCCGTTCAGCAGGGGTCACCCCAGCCTGCCCCCTGCCTGATCGCTCTTCCTGGGCTCTCCCTCCTTCCTGGGAGCCTCCACCGCCCTCCCTCACGGCACCATCTGTCCGTCTCTCTGAGGCCGTGTCTGCTCCCACTGCTGCCTGCAGTGCCTGTGCTGACGGATGGCTACACCTCTCCTCCTCCTCCTCCGGACTACACGCTTGGTTCCACAGAGACGGTGGGTCTGGACCGTGGCACCGGTTTGCTTTGGAGAATGCGTGAGAACTACCATTGCTTAGGCCCTGCCCAGAGCTGCGGATCCAGAGACTCCAGGCGTGGGGCCTAGCACTCTGTATTTTGACAAGCGTGTGACCCAGAGGCCTGCTCCCGGTGGAGAACCGCCATTGTGCAGCGCAAGACGGGCCTAGCCTTCTTTGTAACCTCCGCAGGCCGGCGGGAGATCAGAGTGTGGGAGTGACCGCAGCCCCAGGTAACCCGACGCTTAAGCCAAGTCCTTGAGGGCGTGCAAAGCAGGGAGTGGGAAACTTCAAAGTTTGTTATGGAATTTTAAGAAATAAAAAGCCACCGTTTCTTGCTGATTGCCTGGAAGATTAAGTATTTGCCAGTTTATTAATAATTCTCCTAGGAAGAATTTCTTCACTTTTTCCCCCTTTCTTAAGAACTTTAGCTTAATTAGAATAATCGGATGATAGAATTGAGCACATTACGCTTTCAACTCCCTCGAAGTGCTAAATTTGTAGTTTATAGATGATTTTTTTCTTTGGAGGTTGTGTGCTTGGTGGCCATATGTGAGCATGGAGAATCATCTCCTTTTTTCTATTTTTCGTTCAAATCCTTTATTACAGCTTAGAACTCTCATACAGAGATGAATGTTGCTACAAAAGAAAAAAAAAAACGGTGATACATGGAAAAAAACAACCCTTTGTATAAATCTATATACCAACAGGGGAAAGTAAACTTAAAATATTGTTGTTGGGAGGTGAAGAGAGTGAAAGAGGGATAAATGGCGAAGGAAGGAGACTTGACTTGGGGTAGTGCACACACAGTGCAGTGTACAGAGGGTGTGTTATAGAAACGGACCCCTGAAACCTATATACTTTTGTTAACCAATGTCACCCCAATATACTCAGTAATCACTAAAAATACACAGAAAACTGTCCTAATAGGAGCTAAAATTAAAAAAGATACATTATTGTTTTTCAGGCAGTGTAAACATTGCCTTCTCCTCTACCCTCCTTCAATCAAATTTTGCACCTCGCCACAGCCTATAGGCTTACGTGCTGAGGGAGGCCTTCCCCTAGTCATATTTTTTCTGTCCTCCCCAAGAAAGTGCCACCGGCAGTGGTGGGACCTCTGAGGACCCCCAGTCTGGCCGGCCTGCCCGCTGGGCGAGCCCACAGCTGCCCAGAGCGAGGCTGGCAGCCCTGCGTCCACGAGCCAGGGCAGGTGGCAGGGAGCCGCAGGTCTGCCTGAATTGCCTTTGGCAACAACCTGTGTGCCGGGGGTTTGATGGGCGTCGATAATAGATTTGTCCACGTCACGCTGGAGCAAATGCCGATGCTTTGGAGTCGGGCAAACCTGGACTGGAAGCCCAGCTCTCCCTCCCGAGACAGTCACTCACCTGCTATTTCAATTTCCTTTTGAAGGAGTCTCCTCACATCCCCGCGGCAGGGTTGTGGAAGGAGGCACACGGCTGCCGTGTGCGAGCGAGCTGCACAGCCCCGGCTGGACGCTCAGCGGATGGAGCTACTACTCTTAGTCTCTGACACTCGCTGTTCATAATTCTTTTACTTTTCATCTTAAAGGCATAACTCAAATGAAGTCATCACCCTGTCTGGCTTTTCAAATTCCGGAGAGCTGGGCTTCTAATTGTTCTCCTCGAATCGTGACTTGTTGCGTTGA
Source organism: Anoura caudifer (assembly GCA_004027475.1). Lineage (NCBI taxonomy): Eukaryota > Metazoa > Chordata > Mammalia > Chiroptera > Phyllostomidae > Anoura > Anoura caudifer. Next base: position 134,702 of record PVKU01000184.1, read on the forward strand.
TTTAAAGTGTGTTGAACACTTTTTTTTTTTCCTTTCTGCATTTTCTCTGCTGTTCTTTGTTCAAAGCTGTACCGCTTCAGTGTTTAGAAAGCAGGTGGGTAACTTGATCGGTTCTGTCATTTACTTGGGAGTCAGGTCCACCAGGACCTCCCCTCTCTCACTGGGCGGTCCTCCCTGGGTGCTGGCTGCCCCAGGCTCTGAGGATGCCCCCGCATGCCCAGGGGTCAGCCCACAGTCAGAAAGCCGGAGTGAAGCCTGCGGTGGGAGGTACTCTGTCCAAGCGTCCCTCCAGGCTTGGACCCAGGGGGTGTGCAAGCAGGGCCTTGCCTACTGGTGAGATTCCCCAGGAGTCAGTACGAGGACGAGGCCCTGGTCTGTCTTCAGTGGGCCCACGTGCCCCCCACGAGGGCTGGGGCTGAGTCAAGACCTCTGCTCTTTGACCCTTGGTGAGGGCGGGCTGAGCTGGAAGTGGCCGTTCCCCCGCAGCGTTCTCTGCCCACGTCCACGAGAACCAGCTGCTGCCACGAAGCCGTGCCACTGGGAGAAGAGCTGGGACCTAGGAGGGGGAATGTTGCAGCCGCTTGCTGTGGTTGGGGGCAGTGCCCACAGCCAGGGTGCAGGACGCGGGCCCTCCTGCCCTGCAGGGACCTCCGAGTCAGCCCCCAGTGTCACCGATGCTCTGGTGCTGTCACCACCACTTTGTAACTCTGAGACCTCACGGAAGTGACTCCCAAAGCTGGGCCACCAAAGACCCCGAGGTTGCAGCCTTACTCTTCAATCAGCCATTCTGGGGACAGCCAGCTCCCTCCTGGCATGTCACAGACCCTCAGAGGCGAGATAGATAGTTCCCCGTGGCGGGGACTTGAGGCCTCCGGCCATCCGGGCACCAGGTTCCTGGCATCTGTGTGAGTGGACTCTCCAGCCCTCGGGACCTGTGGACCCCAGCTGTCATCCCAGCTGCCACCCACCGCCAACCTGGAAGCTGGCTCTCCTGCCTAAACCGCATTGAAATGCCTGGTCCCCAGGGCCAGTGTGGCTCAATCAATACAGACTGTCCTACAACACTAAGGTTTGGGGTAATTGGTTAACAGCAATAGACGAACAAGACAGGCCCGGCCCAGGGTGCTGGACTCCTGGAAGAAAAGGGCGAAGTTGAGGGAGGAGCCATCGCAGAGGAAGGTCACCCAAGTAAAGACCCACAGACCCTGTAGAGGGGGGTTTGGGAGAGGGAGAAGATGAGGTTCACGCCCTTCTCCCAGAGTACCTGGGAGAAGCGAAAAGGCAGAGAGGTGGGTGTGACTTCGGGAAGGACTCCGGAACCTGAGCACTTGGAAATGGACCTCACTGCGCAGCGTGGAGTGCTGCAGATGGATTTTTACTTGGGCAACCCTCGGACTTCATCACACAGTAAGATCAGAGAAATACCGGTGAAGGACGTCTCCGGAGGTTCTTTAGACCTTACCCCCCTGCACAGGAGGAGCCTGGTTAAAGCCACCAAAGTCTAGCTCATCCTTTAAGCGTCAGCGTTCTGGTGAAACCGGCTGTTCCCAGGGCTTGGCAAAAGGTTTCACATTCGCTCAAACCATTAAACAATTAAAACGATCTCTAGCTGTATTAAACCGTGAGTCACTTTTATACTTCCAGGAAGGAGTTCAGTGACATATGAGCAATTAGGTAACAAGTTTTTGTGTTAGAAATTAAGAAAAAAGTCCCTTAAATGAATTGCTTGCTTTCCACACAGTTTTATAGCTGCCAGTGTTTTATGTGCTTTCAACTGGGGAAGAGGAGGCGCTTCTCTGGAAGGGGCAAGGACGGAAATCAGCGGTGATTCATACCACGTTTTCACGGGCTTCTCTGATGACTTGTAAGCGCAAATCTGGGTCCACTTGAATAACAAAAACATTAAAAGATGGTGTTTTAAACTTCGTCTTTTTGTTAATCATGTATTTGGTCTCGTAAATAGCACACGCAAGTACATCCCTGTTACGTCAATTGGAAAACAGTAATTAACTAGCTCTTTAACCAGGAGACAAGAGTATCTTGCAAATTTATGTGTTTCTTGAACAGCTGTGTGTTTTCTCTTGATTTGATTTGACTTAAGCGACTATTGTAAATTTTAGAATTTCTTTAGTTGACTTAAAATTTTAATGATCCTTGTTTATCTTCCTTTACATTTAGTGGCAATTCTTAGGACTTTGAGGATAGTTTTCCCAGGCCACGGTGCCTTTTGAAAGAAGGGCGCATTTATTTGAAAGAAACACACTTCGTTATTTCTAATTCCCTTTGATATCCTGGAAAACGGGTTTCACTTCAGCGCTCCCTGCAGCCTGACTCCCTCTCCCCTCAGTGTCCGTGGGGGTGAGGTGATCCTGGGGTTGCAGGGCCTTTGTGATGGAAATGACTGGGACGCAATATTTACTAGCAGTGGGAGCCAGGAGCATCCATAGCGCCGCTGACCCAGCACCGGAGAATACTTGAGTCCTTCGTTTCCAGGGAGAAAAATGCCACTCAACACGCCCGTCATTAATTTGGGAAACAGGGTGTGTGCACGTGATCGTGAACCAACAGGGAGGCCATTCCTAAGTAGAGTAAGGGAGGTAGTTACACCGAGCTGGTCAAGATGAGCCGGGGAGTGTGCGAACGCAGTACCTAGCTCGGTGGCTGTTGCCTAGGCCTTAGCCCTGGAGTCAGAGAGCTTTGTCTCTAAGGAACCAGAGAGTGAATATTTTAAGCGTTGGGGCCCTGATGTTTCCTCCGCACCTGCTGAAACCTGAAGTTGCTGCAGAGAGCTGCTGCAGACCACGGAGAAATGACTGGCCGTGGCCGTGTTTCAGTGAAACTATCTCCCAAACAGGCTGCAGCCCCGATCTGGCCAGTGGACTGTGGTTTGCCAAGTCTTACTCTATCGTCTGTAGTTTTTCTTATTTGCTTGTTTGCAGATCAATGCATTGCATAATGTTTGAAGGAGCTTACAAGACCGATGAAAGTGCCCCCACAGGGTCAAGTGACTCGGACCTGCCGAGACTGCAGGGGGTAGCAATGGCGTCAGCCAACTAACACTAGATTGAGTTCACCCATGGCAGCACCAGAGACTCCCTGAGGAGCGAAACTGGTGTCCGTGGGCCACTGCACCTCACTCCAGTGACGCCCTTCCTGTGGGTGTCGGTGACAGCCCTCAGGCCCAGGGCCAGCAAGTCTCCCAGGGGTCATTGTCGCTTGTCCCCATGCACCCCTCCTTTCGGCGCCTTGGGATGCTCTGAGGTGCCATGCAACAGGAAGTGGGGCCCTAGGCTCCTCCAGGGCGATGCTCAGGTAGAGAAATCTGTCTATATCGGGATGCGACCCAGCAGACCTCACTGACCCCGCCCCCTGCAAGCGGAGCAGGAATAAAGCACGCCCTCCTCGCACGTACGTGTCCCTTGACCCTGTAACACTGCTGTAAGAATCTATCTTAAGAAAAATTGTGGAGAGGCTGCTAAAGATTTATATGTCATATTTGAATATAGCTTCATTTATTAAACCACAAATTGCAAAGAAGTTAAATACTCAATAGCAGGAGAATAAGTAAATGCTTTATGCTACATAGGAAATTAAATAAAACAGTGTCTTTTAGAACCTTTTTTGAAGACAACATTAGGACAGGCAAATGCCGAGTTCACAGCTGACCCTTGAACGATGTGTGTTTTGGGGCGCTGACCCCTGCGCTGTGTAACATCCTCCCATAGCTACAGCAGCCCCTCCCTGCCCCCCCATCTGCCAGTTCTCAGTCTTGGGGGAGCTCTTCTTACTGACAGGATTAACCCAGAGCTGTAGTTCAAGGGGATTCAGGGAAATGTACTTCTGGGCTTCTCCCCTGCGATACTAAGAACACAGAGGGAGGAAACCGAGGTGCGGAATGGTTAACACTCCATCTGACGCCCTGGGGCGCCCTGTGGCCAGCCTCCACGGTGGTGGGTCAGCAAACAGACAGATAAGCCACGCTGCCAGCGATGGGTAATTATACTATTTCTTGTTGAAAAATCCCCCTAAAAGCAGAGTTATGTATAGAAATACTTGCATGTAAGTGCAAAGGAAAAAAGACAAATATCACCAACCTGAAAATGAAATAGGCCAGGGATAGACAGGAGTGGGATCTGGTGGGGCCGAGGGAGGCTTGCACGCCGCCTACCTCATCTGAAACATCTGGAACACAGGGTCGGGCGGAGGCGGGGATACCCTGTTCGTTTGGGAAACAGCGCAATGATAAACGATAATGATACAGGAGAGAACTGCGTTCCCCGGCCTGCTGCTGCAAACCTGCTTTTCCCCACCCTGCATGCGTTCTAACCGAGCTGTGCTGCTGGGATGACTGGCACCGGGCGGGGAGAGCGTCCCTGCTGAGGTGTTCCCGACGGCTCCCACGGCAGCAAGCGGCAGGGAGCGCGAGCTCTCGTCCAGTTTCTGACTCCGTGGCATGACTTGGCATAAGTAACTTTTTGTCCCCTCTCTTTTCCCAGTTGTGAAACGAAGGGGTGGGGTTAAGGTCTCTTGAGATCCCCCTCAGCACGATGGCCTGTCCCTGTAGGGTCTGTTGGAAAGAAATGGCAGCGGGGAACAGCTGGAGGTGTGGGGAGGTGAAGAAGCTGACATGGTGGTCTCTGCAAAGTGGAGGAACCGCCTGAGGCCACTAGGATTCAGAAAATGAAATCCAGTACTTTGTCGCCTGGCGGCAAAAGGCAACTTGTATGTACCTCAGACCTTCCCAGAAGCTTCGCTCTCTCAGCCTATGAGACTCTTGAGGTTACACAGACAGATTTGTCCTTATACAGGGTTATTTTTAGGTGGTTTGCAACAAAATTACTCTATGGGTTGTTTTTCAAGGGTGTCCTTTCCGATCGTTTGGGTCTATTTTGAGTGGCCTGTTGAATGTGAGCCTTAGCTGTTCATCACACTCATACACCCAAACAGAGAAGTCCTTTCTTACTTCCAGTGAAGTCTTGGGGTTTCATCGTTTTCTGCTATTCAGGGATCCAATTGTGCAAACAACTTAGGTCAGAGCTGAGGCTCTATGCTTTCAGGGTCTGAAAGACTGAAAGTGAAGGTGAACAGCCTTTGAGTAAAAGTGAAACTAGACATTTTATTTACACAATCCAAGGAGAATAAATACATAAAGACCAAATAGTGCATCAGTTGAAGATAGTCTATTAGCAAAATTAGATGTAATGACTTATGTTTTTTGTTATTTGCTGTAACAATAATATACTTTCACATTTCATGGATAGTGTTTTTAACTTTTGACATTTATTAGAAGTAATTTTGTGTCCTCAATACTGCATGGTAAGCAACAGAGTCTTTTACAGACACTGCCCTAAAAAATTCCAAGAAAAATACTTAGAAAGAATGATAACAGGCGTAAGGACCAAGAAAGAATGGGGAAAGTCAATGTTGTTAAGATGTTAATTCTTCCCAAATTGATTTACAAAGTCAACTCCAGCCCAGTCAAAATATCATCAGGCTATTATTATTGTTATTATTATTATTATTTTGGGGTAAACTGATTCTGAACTTTATGTAGAAATGCAAAAGATCCAGAAAAATGAAAACTGCTTTGAACAGGAACAAAATTGGTAGACTCACACTACCTGATTACTTACGGTAAAACTCTAGTAACCGAGACAACGTGGCCTGTGGAAAGGTGGATGGTACGTGGATGGAGCAGAAGGCTCCCAACTAGACTCACACACGTGTGGCCGCCTGATGTTCAGGGGAGGCACCGAAGCAGTCCAGTGGGGAGAGGGTGGTCTTTCCCACAAATAGCGCTGAAGGAGTTGGAAAGCTACGTACAGAGAAATAAACCTCTACTCTCCCCTCACTTCATGTGCAAAAAATTAGCTCAAAATGGATCATAGACCTAAAGATAAGAGACAAAACTATAATGTTGCTCAAGAAAACGTGTTGGGAAAACATCTTAACACAACATTTCAGATGGTGAGCTTCTTTATCTCTCTCTCCTCCGCGCCCAGCAACTGCTGGGACTCAGACTAGATTCGCTCCCTGTGTTCCACACCCGGTCTGGTCTGTTCCCCTACGGTCGGGCTTCACTCTTTTCCCACCGTCCTGGTGGAGGACGGGCTACTCCCAATGCTTCGCCCCTGGGGGCCAGGGCCCTTGCTGCTCTCCCCTTGGGGAGTGCCCTCTTCTCCTCTGAGCTGAGAGAAGGGGGTTCCCCGCCTTGGCCGGTGGCTCTTGTCTGCTCAGTTCCCAGCCGGTCCTACTCCAGTTTGGGCCCAAGGATCACTGCTCTCTGGCCACCCAGGCTGCGACCCTGGGAGGACACAGCGAGTCAGAGGGCTGAGGTTCACAAGGGATGGAGGGTGGCTCAGCCCCGGGTAAGTGTCGTTCCACAGGGCGACAGTGAAGGGCACTTAGATCCCCGTAACCATGTAAACTATTTATTTTTTAAAGTATGCACAGGAAGGATGTGATGCTATTTTTATAAGAAGGGCAGGCTTTCTTCATTTCCTGGTCTCTGAACTAAGAGGTGTCTATTTTGCTCATGACTTGGGAAGAAATAGTGCAACCAAGGACCTGTTAGCCTCGCCATTGCGCTGCCTGCGTCCCGGGCACCAGCACTGTCCATGAGCACTTCAGCTGACCTTGACCCTGGTGGAGGCAGCACCGGAGCAAAGTCCTTGTGGGGATGCCCTCGTTTAGCAGGAACGTATTCTTGCCAGAAAAAACGTGTGGAGCTCGAAGGGGCTCTCTGCAGCCAGAGAGGCCTGAAGCGCACGCACACTTCGCACCTCTAGGCACTTCACACCCTCACCCTCTTAGAACCCTAAACTGCAGTCTGAGGTGGTGCAGGCCAAGGTCAGCTCCTACCTGTGTTCTGCCTGGGGCCACCCTGCCTGAGCTATACAGCAACCTGAGCTGGCTGCTACTTCTGCTGGGCTTGGAGATTCCCAGGTGAAGCCAAGCTGTGAATCTAGGCTGGCTGCTGCTAGTGCTGGGCTCTGGAAACCCCAGGTCAGCCCACCCAGTGGACAGCTGCAGACCAGGTCTATGTTAACCATTCCTCAAATTTATTTGGGATACCCTGAATGAGCAGGGAGAATTTTTAAAAACTGTGTCAGGCTGGAAGGATTTTACCATTTACTTTTTGATACAAACAGATTTCATCCAGCACTTACCAACAACTTGACCTACATTTTGCATGATACGGCAAAAATTTTCAGTCAGAAATAGAAACCAACAGCACCACCACCCTGCCCCTGCACAGCTGATCCTCCATGGAGGGTGAGGTTGGTGGTCAGGGGTCACAGCCAGTCCTCGCAGCTGACTGGCCTTGTAAATCCCTCCCATTGATCTGCCAACAGTAACCAACTCACAACTACAAGAGGTGGGTGTACTCAGCTTTCATGAAGGGCACACCTCGAGTACCAGCTTGGGTGGTAGGGGAGGCTGTGCCACTGGACCCTACAGGACACCTACTACATTAGGCGACTCCACCAAGACATGGAGTCAAGGCAGCTCTACCTAATACACAGAAATAAACACGGGGAGGCTGCCAAATTGAGGAGACAAAGACACATGGCCCAAATGAAAGAATAGATCAAAACTCCAGAAAAAGAACTGAACGAAATGGAGGTAAGCAATCTTTCAGATTCAGAGTTCAAAACACTGCTTATAAGGATGCTCAAGGAACTTAGTGAGGACCTCAGCAGCATAAATAAAAATCGAGTCAGAAATGCGGAATACACTGGTTGAAATAAAGGACAGTGTCACAGGGAGACAGCAGTAAAATGGATGAAGACAAGCATCATATCAATGACTCTGAACATGAGGAAGCAAAAACAACCCATTTGAACAAGAAGAAAAAGGAATCCAGAGAAATGAGGACAGTATAAGCAACCTCTGGGACAACTTTAAGAGGTCTAAGATTTGCACCATAAGGGTGCCAGAAGGAGAAGAGAAAGAGCAAGAAATTGGAAATCTACTTGAAAAAATAATGAAAGAAAGCTTCCTCAATTTGGTGAAGGAAATAGACATGTAAATCAGGAAGCACAGAGAGTCCCAAACAAGACAGATGCAAAGAGGCCCACTCCAAGACACATCATAATGAAAATGCCAAAAGTTGAAGATAAAGAGTTAATCTTAAAAACAGCAAGAGAAAAGCAGCGAGTTACTTACATGGAAGTCCCCATAAGACTGAGCTGATTTCTCAAAAAAAACAAAACAAAACAACAACAACAACAAAAACTCTGCAGGCTAGAAGGGATTAGCAAGAAATATTCAAAGTCATGAAAAGCAGGGACCTACAGCCAAAATTTCTCTACCCAGCAGAGATATTTAGAATCAAGGGGCAGATAAAGAGCTTTCCAGACAAGAAAAAACTAAATGAGTTCATCATCACCAAACCATTATTATATGAAATGTTAAAGAGACTTATTTAAGAAAAAGAAGGTCAAATTATGATCAATAAAATGGCAGAAAATACAAATCTATTAACAAATGATTCTAAAAAATAAACTAAGCAACAAGAAGAATAGAGACAGAATCATGGAAACCGAAAGTGTTGTGATGGTTGTCAGATGGGAGGGGAGTGTGGGGAAATGGGTGAAGAGGTGAGGGGATTGAGAAGTTCAAATAGGTAGTTACAGGATAGCCATGGGGTGTAAGGACAGTACAGGAAAGGGAGCAGCCCAAGAACCTGTGCACATGGCCTGCGGACATGAACAATGGTGGGGAGATGGCCTGAGGGAGTCGAGGGTGTTGGGTGGAGGGGGGCAAAGAGGGAAAGAAAAATCAGGACAACTGTAATAACATAATCAATAAAATGTAATTTTAAAAAGTCTAGCATCCAAAGAGGTCTATGCTAACCATTCCTCAAATTTATTTGGGATATCCTGAATTAGCAGGGAGAATTTTTAAAAACTGTATCAGGCAGGAAGAATTTTACCATTTACTTTTTGATATAAACAGATTTTATCCAGCACTTACCTACATGTAGGTCAACAACTTGACCTACATTTTGCATGATACAACAAAAATTTTCAGTAAGGAATAGAAGCCCAGAGTGCTGGATTTAAACTTAGAAATATTTAAGAGAGGGGGTGTTTGCAGATGCTTCTTTCTGTTTACCGTCTTAAAATGGTTGCAGTACCAATGAAGGTTCTAGGAATTTTATTTTATTTTATCTCAGCCCACATTTCAAATGTTCCCAATAAACCCATGTGGTTTACTTTTGCAATGTTTACGGAGCACAATTAAAACAGCGTTCAATGCCTAGGGTTAACCTGAGGCTGTGAAGTGTTTCGCTGGAGCAGACGGAAGTCTCCCGAGCAGGCTGGACAGTGGGTGCATCTACTCCATGCTCTTTTTAACTGAAGGCCAGTTCCGTGAGCCCTCCTGGAGCTCCGTCCCTAAGTTCAGCGCTAACTACACGAGGTGAATGATATTTATTGTCCTCACCTTTCGTTTTTGGGGGGACGACAGACACTGTCAGATACTTTGAAAGCCTTTCAGGAGAATAAGGAAGGAGCTTGCCTTCTAGTAACATGACGCGTATCGGGATGTAGGCTCTGCTCCTTGGCCAACGAGTGGGCATGCCTGGTTGTGGACAGGGATGACTCGGCTGGGCCTGTGGTCTGCTGCTTAGGGAATGACAGGCTCAGGGAAATAAACGCAGGGCTGAGGGCTGCAGCGGGCGCAGTGTTTCTCCAGCCTCTCCTCCGAGTACGAAGCAATTGTACGTTGCCGGGTACTGGCTTTAAGACCGGGGGAGACCCTGCTTTTTCATAGAGATGTGGAGACTTTCTTCCCAGGATTCAAATTCTATCATAATACGCTCTCGTCAAAATCACAGAAAACCTTCTTTTATTCAAGCCCTTTCTTGTTGATTAGGGACAGTTTCTGTCTTCCTCTATTTATTTTTCAGTACTGACCCTCCTTTGAAATATATAGGGACTCTGTTTTGACTTCAGAATTAGAAGGAAGCAGAGCTAGGGTAACAGAAGAACAGATTCCTAAATAACGGAGAAGAAACTTCCTTTTAGGAAGCCGTACTTAAAACACTCTCCGGAACCTTTGGCTAGGGCATTTCTGGGCTGTCTAAACACGCCTCCCAGCCCGCTTGCTATGAACAAAGTCATCAGCTTTATTCACAGATGGATCCATTTCCTCCCTTTGCTGTATCGCAGGCCGTGAGAGCATCTGCAGCTTAGCCGCGTAAAAACCAACGCGCAAAACTACTCACAAAATCTGTTAGAGACAAAATCAGAGGACCTGGGGCTGACTGAACATCGCATTAGACTAGGCTATGAGAATTTAGGTACATGTAATTACACACGTTCATTTATATCAGGATTAGGGTTTGTAGTATTAAAGAAATGACGACCAACTCAGAGGCAAAGCCAACCCATCTTCCAGCAAACTGAATCTTTCTTGGAGATGTTTCCTGATGTATCTTAGAATTGTCTGCCTGGTAGTTTTTACTTAAATGCGTGTGTGATAGTTAACTTTACGTGTCAGCTTCAATGGGCTAAGGGACGCCTGGAGAGCAGTAAAGCATTATTCCTGGTGTGTCTGCAGGGATGTTTCTGGGAGAGACTAGCATCTCAGGTGGTAGGCAGAGTGGAGAAGATGGGCCTCACCATTGCGGGTGGGCATCAGTCAGTCCACTGAGGGTCTCACTGGAACACAAAGGCCAAGGAGGGGCAAGTGCTTCTGCTGAGATGGGTGTCTGTCTCCTCCTGTTCTCAGACACTAGCTGTTCTGGTCCTCAACCCCCAGGTAGGGTTCAAATGACAGCCCTGGCTTTCCCAGCTCTTCAGCTTGCAGATGGCAGGCCATGGGACTCCCCAGCTTCCGTTGTCTTGTGAGCCACTTTCTGTAATAAGTGTCTCTCTCTCTCTTTCTCTCTCTCTCCCTCTGTGTCTCTGTATCTTTCTATGTATCTACTATCTGTATATCTATCTGTCTGTCTGTCTATCTTCTCAGCGCATTGGTCTGTTTCTCTGGAGAGCCCTAACACAGCATATAAAATATATATAAAACCGCCGACTGCAGCCCTCACCTGTGTGGTGTCCTCTGGTCTGTTCTCATTCTCTCTCCTCCTGGAAAATAAAGTGTGGGAACGGTGAAATAGGGCACCCTCTGATCAGGATTGTAGGAATTCTCTATGCATTAATTGGAAATATACCTAATTAACCTAAAAGTTCAACGCTGAGGTATTGGTGAAATAAATTCAGATTATTAATATAATATTAAACTGTACAGCGGACATTAAAAGTGGTGCTGCAGATAAATATTTAGTGATTTAGTAATATATTGACAATATATTGTTAAACGTAAAAAGTTACTTAAAAACTGAAGACGCATGTAACACTCATAAAGAGGTAAATGTATATACTCACACAGAAAGTTCTCGAGCAGCGTTATTCTACGGAAATATCATGCAAGCAACAGATCGAAGCCACACACATCCTCTAAAACCTTCTGCTAGCCACGTTAAAACACGGAGACCAAAGGAAAATGAAGTTAACTTTAATCATGTGTATTTAAGGCAATGGAGCCAAGACATCATTAAATATTAACATAACTAACGAAATTGTCGGAGACGTTTTGCACATTTTATACTCTGTTGAAACCCAGTGACGACGCTGTGGTCAGAGACCATTTCAGATCAGACTGGACACACTGCGCCCGCCCGAGGGCCTGCCGTGGTTGGCGGCTGCGTGCCGCACGAGGCCGTGCCGGAAGGACACGCGCCAGAGCACCAACGCCGGCTGTCCACAGATGGTCGAATCCTGCATTCATCTTTCTGCCTACTCGTAGTTTCTAGTTATTCTAGTAAACATCTATTACTGTTACCATAACTTTTTAAAATCCATGCTAATTTAGAGCATTTCCTATGGGGACATTAGATTCTGCAGAGAAACTTCACGTGCTCACACACCTGAGAAGTCCCCTCGTGGAGGAAGGTGTTGCCTGTGCCCAGAAGACAGCTGAATTCACACGGGGAGACGCGTCCCGGTGTTACAGGCGGTCAGGGCCCTATGTGCACCTGTACGTGCGCGCACGTGTGTGTGTGTGAACGGAGAGGGTGTGTGAAGGGCATTCTGGGGACGCTGGCGGTCGCGGCAGCCAGCCATGGAGGGTCGGTAACCTGTACGGATCGTCCCCAGTCTCCGTCGATTCCGTGTTTCCTCCCCAGAACATTCTCACATTTGTTAGCCCAGGACGTCAGACCGGACAGCACACAAAACCTAGGCTAGATGGTTCTTGGGTTGAGTTGTAGGGGTCAAGCGTGAACATTTCAGAGCAGCTGGGGCCAGATTCCCATCAAAAGCAACCCCTGGGGAATTTGGAGTACTCAAGTATCCGCCAAGCCGGGGTCTAGTTCAATATTCTTCTGAAATGACACACTGGAATTCTTCCGCCCGCGGGCGCGGTGGAATGCACGCGCCACGGGAACAGCCAGCCCTGCGCTGTAAACAACGGGTCTGTCAGAGCGCCCGAGGGGGCCCGGGGCTCCGTGACACTTTCTGTGCGGCCGTCTCAGTGGCCTGAGAACAGATGCTGCATTCATTCAAACTCTGCGCTTGGGGCACCTTGACCTTGTCCGTGATGGTCTGCATACTGGACCGAGTTATTTCCAATTCCTTGGGCTTTCACTGGAGTAAAGGTCACCACGATAAACTCATGCGCTACTCATGCCGATGTCAGAAGTGCTTTTTCAGACTGCTGCCCACAGGTCGTTGCTAATTTTTCAGGAGGGGCTCCGACGTCCTTGGGGTGGGATTAAGGTGGACAGAGGCTGCTTCCACAGGGTTAGGATTAGAGCTGTCCAGCCTCACCCGACAAAGCCCCTTGAGCTTTGAACAGGAAGGCACCCGCCAGGCTACCTGTGCCCCAGGCCACGGGCATTTCTTGGCCTTGTTTTCCTGAGTGGGAGGCTTGGGTGGTGGGGTACTCACCAAACTGCTCGGCATTTCTCTCTTTTTGTTTTAAAAATAGAACGTTCTTACAAAACAAGCCGCATCTCTGGCTTCCAAACCGTAGGATTCCTCGGCAGGGCCTTCAGGGAGCCCTGTATTCCTGAGTGAAATGTTGCTGAGTGTCGTCGTCGTTTCCACTAGTGCACTCCGCAGAGGTCACCGACGGTCCGCCGTGACACCACGCCTCTTAGTGAGGACACGGGCGTAGAACTCCGGAGACAAACGCACAGCCCCGCTTCCTCGTCGGGGCTGCAAGAGGCTGATGCAGCATTAGAGGAACCTTATACAACACCGCTTCTTTGTTCAGGCTGCGGGAATTAACGGGCATTTGTATGTTTTTACTCGACGGCATGGTAGACATGACACACAGCTGCTCTGCCCCCTGTTTCGGAGGGCCGACCACCTGAGAAGAGTAGAAACTCATTCTCCCCTTGTACACAAATCATCACAGAAAGCTTATACAATCTGTTGAGCCCAGGGCTTGGGAAAGATAACCCGGTGAGCCTCGTTTACTAAGGATGCTGGGAATACTCCGAATCCACTAGGGCGGGCGGCACCCATCCTCTGCCATCACTCGAGAATCCGGGTGGAGGGAGGGCCTGGCAGCTTCAACATGCGGCCGCCCAGGGGGACAGAGAAGAGGGGGCCATGCAGAGGAGGGGGTGTGGACGTGAGGGGCCCTGGCACCGACATCTCCACCCGCTGCTCACAGGCCAGGACTCGCTCCCAAGCTTCCCCTTCGCTGCAAGGGAGACCCGGCAGTCACTCCTTATGAGTCACTCCTGAATGATCTCTGCTCTGTGGTTGGGGACCATGAACTTGTGGACTGTGAGTGACTTCTGTCACCTGCGCTGTCTTTTCCCTTTTTTAGAAGGTTCAGTCCAGACTGCGCCCTTGCCAGGCGCTTCCTCCTGCCCTGTGCTGGCCGAGTCCCCCACAGAGGTGTTTTCCTGAAGAGCCCTCTCAGAGGGAGCCGTGGGCCCTGTAAACCCTGCCTCAGGCTCTGCTTGGACCCCGAGTGAGTCTGGGGCTGAGGGCAGCCTGCGCAGGGAGCTGTCTCAAGGCACCTCACAGCGGGGGACACAGTCGCTTCTCACGGGGCTGCAGGTTAACAATTCTGAAGTCACTATACATGTGTCTTGGAATTGAATAATTAAGTAAACAGATGGCAGGTGGTGGGGGCAAGGCATGTCACTTTGAAGGTTACAGGTAAAAATGAGGGGAGGCTAGGACAATTCGTGGGGTAATGGCTTAGGGCTGGAGACATGGGTGTGAACTCGTGTTTGGCTTAATACTGAGACAGGTAGCTATGTGTAGAAATGTTTATAGATGTGTGTGCACGCACCCAGGTTGGTACCTGCACCTATTTCCTTGCTCTGTCCATCGCGAGGTCCTAGAAGCCATGACATCTCGGTCGCCACGAGCACAGCTGTCACCCAGATGTTGGTTTCCGTATTAGTCTCCCGTAAACGGACCTGGTGCCTTGCAGAAACAGCTGCCTCTGGCACTGGGGTGAGAAGTGTCTTGTCGCGTTAGGAAGGAAGGCAGTTCTCAAAACGCATATGGAGTCCGGCACAAATAACACCCCTGCTTTATTACAAAATCTTTTATCGCAAAATCATAAGCATGTAATTCCGTAACATGATAACATCACACTCAAGCACACCACATGACGCTGTAGGTGAAATATTCAAATTAAAACATAAAACATTGCACCCATATTATTTCCCTACCAACCACACTCAAGCAGGCGTTACTTCTGCCAGACCCATTATGCAAAAACCCCACAAAGATCAGGGTACGACGTGATGAGGGACATAAGAAAAACCAAAGGGTTCCCAATGGCCCAAACTGGAACAATTGGGGCAGCAAAATAAACAAAGCAGTAACGGATTATAACGCAGAGGACGCGAGTTCCTATTGATGCAAACAAATGATTGGATGAATAAATAAATGGGAGAGGAGACAAATCTCCCACGCCGAGAAATGCCACAGAATTTACGTAGACGACGCTGCTGTCCAGGCGGTGAAGGCAGCTCCTCGCTATTTCGGTGCGGGCTGCCTGTGAGGACTTTCTTCCGGAAGGATGCTCCCCGAAGGGAAGAGCCTATCTCCAGAGGAGAATCCTGCCAAGGCCACTGCAGGCAAGCGGTCAGGGTTAGCGAACAGCAACAGCGAAAGTCCCGTTGATAATCCGTGCCGAGAATGGCGCCTTCCTCCCCCAAAGCCACAGTCCCCACCTACTCGTCAGAGGAACATCGGACGAATCTCCACCAACAAATACTCTGCAAAACGCCTTACCAGCATCCCTCCAAGCTCAAACTAAGCCTCCAGAACCGTCGTCGCAGCTGGGAGGAGCCCCGAGAGACCTCGTGACCGAGCGCAACGGGATGTCTTGGAGCACGAGAGGCCAACAGATAAAAGCTAAAGAAACCTGAAGAGTATCGACTTTAACGATAATCGATCAACATGGCTCAATAATTTGTACAACTGCAGCATACACTTACAACACGTTCACAATAGGGACAAAGAGAACTTGCTGTCTTCACAACCTTCCTGTAAATCTAAAGCTATTCGAATTTTTAAAAAAACTCTGAGCTCTCCCTGGTTAGAATTTCTTCAGTGACACTTTAGTATTGAATAAATGAAACCCCTCATCCTCAGAAGGTGACAATGTTGATGGGCTGACTACTCCAGTGAAAAGGTGCAGATTGCCAGAATGAATTTAAAAAACAAGCTCTTTCTTCTAGAGACGCGCTCAGGCCAAATCCGGACACTAGGTGAGCTGGGAGAGTAGGTGGGTAGACAGGTGTGCCACACGAACTGTGGGAAGGGGAAGGCTTGAGTGACCTGTGAATGTCAAACGAAGCCGACTTTGAAACAAGGGCGGTGAGCAGCCTCACGCACAGAAGGGGCTGGTGCGTCAGGGCGCTGTCCGAGAGGAGGGCAGACGCAGGCCGTCCTTGCCTCGTTCCTGGTCTCACGAAGAACGCATCTAGCTTCTCACGAGTCAGTACCACTGAGCTCTAGTTTTTACGTCGATTTTCTTTATCAAGTTGAGGAAGTTTCCTCTATTTAAAAATTTTTTTTGAGAGTTTCTATTACGGATTTTGTCAAATGCTTTTTCTGTCACAATTGATATGATCATTTGATGTTGTAAGTTTCTCTTGTTGATGTAGCGGTGTGTCGATTTTTTGAAAATAATTGAATCAGCCTCACATACTTAAAAGTAAATCCCACTTGGTTCTGTGCTATAACTCTTTTTCTACCTTGTTGGAACTGGTTGGCGAATATTTTGTTGAGGGTGTCTGTGTCAGTGTTGATTAGAGGTATTTCTCTGTAGCTTCCCTTTCTCGAAATGTCTTTCTCTGGCTTTGGTACCAGGGTAATGCTGGCGTTATAAAGTGAGTTAGGTGTTCTCTCTGCGCTGCTTTTTGAAAGTAATTGTGAAGAACTGGTATGATTTTGTCTTTAAATGTGTGGTAGAATTCACCAGTAAGACAATTTCAGCCTGGGGCATTTTCTATTTTGGAAGTTTATTAACTATTGGCTATAATTTAGTAGATACAAGAATATTCAGGTGATTTAGTTCTCCTTGTGTGAGTTTTGGTAGCTTGCGTCTTTCAAGGAATGGGCCAGTTTCATCTAAGTCATCAAATTCGTGGGCATAGACTTGCTCGCAGTGTCCCTTTCTGGCCCCTTTAATAGCTGTGGGGTTAGTAATGGCCCTACTTCATCTCTGATATTGGTTATTTGGGTCCTCTCTTTTTTTCTTTGTTAGCTTGGCCACAGATTTGTCAATTTTATTGATCTTCTCGAAGAACCAGCTTTCGGTTTCATTGGTTTTCTCTGTTATTTTCTTGTTTTCAATGAAATGGACTCATGCACTAATTTTTATTGCTTCTTTTTTTTCTGGACTTAGGCTTAAATTGTTTTTCTTTTCCTGCTTTCTTGAATTACTGATTCCAGACCTTTTTTCTTTTTATGGCATTTAATGCCCTAGATTTCTTTCTGAGCACTGCTATCATTATATCCCCCAAATGTTGAAAAGTTGTACTTTTTTTCCATGTAGTCCAATATTTTTAATTTCTCTTGAGATTCCTTCTATAAGCCATGTGTATTTACAAATATGTTGTCCAGCTTCCAAATATCTGGGTATTTTCCAGCTATCTTCCTCTTACTGATTTCCACTTTTTCCACTGTAGTCTGAGAACATACTTCCTGTGATTTTTTATTCTTTTTAACATGTTGAGGTGTATTTAATGGTTTAGGGTGTAGTCTGTCTTGGTGAACATCACATATGAGCTTGAAAAAAATGTGCTTTGCTCTTGTTGGCTGGACTTTTCTTTGACTGTCCATTAGATCCTCCTGATGGATGGTGCTGTTAAGTTCAGCTGTGCCCTTGCTGAGTTCCCGCCCCCTGGACCCTTGGTGCCTGCCAGGAGGGTGAAAGCCCCCAGCTCTCATGGCGGATTTGTTGAGTTCTCCTTGCTGCTCTGCCAGATTTTGTCGTGTGTATCTGGACACCCCGCTCTCAGGTATGTACGTGCTGAGGACTGTTATGTCTTCCTGGAGAGCTGGCCTCTTTTTATTATGTAACTCTTGTCCCTAGTCCTGATACTTTTCCTGTTTTGGAAATCCACTTTGAGTTGGTATGACTCTCCAGCTTGCTTTGATTAGCGTTAGCATGGCCTATCTCTCTTCATGCCTCTACCCGTCACCTATTGGATCTTCATACTTGTAGTGGGTTTGCGTGACCCGTAGAACTGGGTCTTAGTGTTTTATTTTTATTCTTAAAAAATCTACTTTGATAACTGTAGTCTTTTAATTGGCTTGTCGATACTATTCATAAAGTGACCATTGACATGGGTGAATTAATATCTGCTGTTTGTTACTGTTTTCTGTTTAACAGATTTGTTCTTTGTTCCTCCTCCTCTGACTTTAATTGATCACTTTATATGATTTTCTTTTATCTCCTCTTTTAGCAAACCCAGTTACACTTCTTTTTAAAAATCTTAGTTGTTGTTCTCGTTTATAATATGTCTATGTATTTAACTAGTCTACCTTGAAAGAACAGGTACAGAGCAGGTACCTTAGACCTGTGTCCCCAATTTCCCTGCCCAGCCCCCTGTGACACACTGTGGTCATTTCACTTATCAACATGTAATAATCACCCAATAGATTGTGACTATTTTTAATTTAAACTGCTCTCTTTTAGATCAGTCAAGCATACAGAACATGTCGGATGTATCTTACTTTCACTTCCTCATTTGCTGATGCGCTTCTTCCCTTTATGTAGCTCCTGCCTCCTGACCAGTACATTTCTCCTTCCGCCTGGAGAACGACTTTTAACGTTTCTTTTAGGAGGCTGTTGTCAGCGAATTCCCTCAGTTTGTTTTTTTCCCGAGAAAGTCTTCATTTCTCTTTCACTTTTGAAGGATAACTTTGCTGGAGATAGAATTCTACAGCAGTGGTTATTTTTTTACAACACTTTAAAAATTTTACTCCACTCTCTTGTTAGTATAATTTATGATGAGACATCTCCTGGGATTCTTATCATTGTTCCTCTATAGGCGAGGGTCCCAACCTCTGGCTTGGTTTTTATTTAAAGATTTTATTTATTTACTTTAGAGAGACAGGAAGAGAGGGAGAAAGAGAAGGAGACAAACATCAATGTGTGGTTGCCTCTCATGCTCCCCCCAAATGGGGACCTGGCCTGCAACCCAGGCATGTGCTCTGACTGGGAATTGAACCAGTGACCCTTTGGTTTGTTAGCAGGCTGGCATTCGATCCACTGAGCCACACCAGCCAGGGCTGGCTTTTTAACCATGGTTTCTCTTTGTCCTTAGTTTTCTGCAGTTTGAAAATGATAGCCTAGGGGTGTGTGTGTATGTGTGTGTGTGTGTGTGTTGCTAGTTATTTTACTTGATGTTTTCTGAGCTCCCTACATCTATGGTTTGGTGTCTGTCCTAATTTTGGAAAATTTTTAGCCATTATTACTTTAAATATGTATTCTGTTCTTTTCTCTCTCTCTTCTCCTTCTGGTGCTCCAGTTATACAAATGGGCCACCTTTGGTGATTATCTCGTAGTTCTTGGATTTACTGTTCTGGTTTTGTTTTCTTTTTTTTTCCTTATTTGTCTTTTAGTTTGTGAACTTTAAAAAATATTTATTTTTAAAAAATATTTATTTTTTAAAGTAAATTTTTTTTTCAGAAAGAGGGCAAAGAGGTGAGCAAGAAAAGGAGAAAAACATCAATGTGAGAGAGAAACATCAGTCAGCTGCCTCTCATATGCACCCCGCCAGGGACAAAATCTAGGACCCAGGCATGTATCCTGACCAGGAATCGAACCAGTGACCTTTCACTTTTCAGGGCCAAGCTCCAGCCAGCTGAGCCACACCGGTCAGGAAGTTTGGGAACTGATTCTTTCCTTGGCCATGGTCAGTCTACCAATGAGCCTGTCAAAGTGACTCTTCATTTCTGTGACAATGTTTTTTTAATTTTGGCATTTTTTTTTATTCTTAGAGTTTCTTTATGCTTACCTTACCTGTTTCTTCTTGCATGTTGTCTAAGTTTTCCACTTAGAGCCCTTAACTTACCACTCACTGTTATTTTGACATTCCTTGTCTGATAATTCCAAAGCTTGTCACATCGGAATCTGAGTCCGACACTTGGTTTGTCTTCATAGTCTGAGGATTTTTTCTGCCTTTTAGTGTGTGACTTGTACTTTTAGCCTTGAAAGCTAGACATGGTGCATTGGGTGATAGGAACTGAGGCTTTTAGTGTGAGCTTTTATGTTCAAATTGGCTGTGAGTTGGGTTGTGTTTAATGTTTGCTGTGGTCGTAGATGCCAGAAGCTTCGGACTCCCTGGTGTCTTGCATTTTGTCTCCCCTGCTGCTTTCGGGGTCTCCGAAGAACTTCCCTCAGGTGGCGTCTGAGCCTTCCCGCTCAGTCCGTGGAATCCGTTGTTGGACCGGAGGTTGGGGGACAGCTCATTCCTTCCTGCAGCTGTGTCCCGGGGCTGTGCCCTCGCAAGCTTTTCTCCACCGGCATAGCTCCGCCCAAATTCCTTCCCCAGGGGCAGCACCCACTTCCCTGAAGCCACAACCTGAGTTTACTGTATCTTCCCACCTTAGGGGAGACAGGAAGGCCAGCAGGGACTGCTGTTTTTCTCTTACCTCCTTCTGTTCTTTCACAGAAAGTTCAGGCTTTGATCCGGGATGGGCCATGTTCAAAGGCCAACCTGAAATCTTAGTTTGCGGCAGCCCTTCCACTGAGTAGAGTCTCTGTTTTGATTTTGCTTCATCCAGGTGAGACCACACCTTCAGCGGTGTGAACGAGACAGGAGAATGTTACCTGAATCTTAGTAAGGTCGCTAACTTAAACTTAAAGAGTAAGCATCTCTTTTTTTGTAAATCCTTTGCTATTCCTAACAGTGTCCCCACACCAGGCAGTTTTGATGGGTCGCTCCTCCTGCCAGGGCTCCAGCATGGTGCTGACCCTGCTTCCCTTCCGTTTTTCTCTACCTAGTTCAGCGACCTTCCCAAAGTTTTGTTCATCTTATATGCACAGAAGTTTGGTTATCATCCGGTGCGTTCCCAGTTAACACTCTGAAGGCTCTTTTTTTTTTTTTCACAAATAAAATGGCCTTCAAGTATTGGGTCACTCGAACCCAGCCCTCCTCCGGTGCGGAACACCGTGATGACTCTAAGCAAGGAGTTTTGTTGCTGTTGTTGTTTTTAAAATTCCCATCATATTCACTTTATTGGAGCGTGAAAACGACATATACAGTCTCACAAGGTCCATTTGCAATTGTCAAATCCAAAAAGCTCCGAAGATGAAAAGTTTTTCGGAGAGTTTGGTAGGTTCACTCAGCTGCAAAACCCAACTGAGATGAACGCAAGGCGTCCATTATCATCTTTTACTGCCAACATAGGGTGAGCACCCTCACGTGTCACCGCGGAGTGTTGATGTGCTTGGCGATGGGTGCTGCCGAGCACACCCAGAACCGGCGTTCCTAACACGTGTTCTTACACACACTGCTACCTGCCGAGACTTTGAAAAGTTCTGAATTCTGAAACGCACCTATGTGAAAAGTTTTTGATCAGGGATTGCAGTTCCATGATGAAAATATGCTTTCGAATATATTCATGTGTTCAACTTCATGTTGGAAAATTATAGCCCACAAAAGCAATGATTTAGAAATGTACTGAGTGAACTAAACCCACAGCAAATTAATCTCAGCACAATGAAACTAAATTAACATTAATTCATATTTGCCCCATATTTTGCCATGTATAATGTGCACCCATGTTTTGGGCCCAAACTTTCAGGAAACAAATCTTTCATTTTAATTTTTTAATTCAAATTTCTATTTATTTATATTTAGAAACAAAACTGATTATCGGATTCCATGGTGTTATGTTGCATACAGATATTGTTATTGCTTTCTAGAGTTATACTTTTAATGTATAAGAATAAATAAAAGAATTACAAACATTTATATAGATACAGAATTAGTACTAGCCATGTATAATGCACATCCTTATTTTTCCTCAAAAACTTTGGGTGAAATGTGCATGTTATACATGGCAAAACATGGTGGAGGGCAAGAAACGCAACAGTCGAAAAGCTACAACCTCCCTATCAACAATGTGTGCTGATTGCCCAAAGCGCAGGAATTTTAACTGTCTGCACATCAGCACACACGGTGCATACCTTCTGACATTTCCATAAACTGAATGACAGCCAGACGAGACAGAAGCAAAGGTCCACAGAAAGCCATAAGCGTGAGCTAACGGGAGCTGGGAGTATAAACTTTCAGTAGCCCATAATCGGTCATTTTACTTGTAAAAAGGGAGCGCCCCCGGTCAGAAGGTGTGTAAGGATGAAGTTAGAAGAATGTAGCTTCGCACCCTCAAAACTGGATTTTCATCTTCGTGGTTAACTTTTGGTACATTAGGACCATCCAGCAGGCCAGGAACCCTGCGACACCTGGACGCCCAGCATCCTGTCGGAGGGCTGGGTGCTTGGCGGTGGGACAGAGCAAGGGTGGTAAGAATAAAGTTGGACAGCATAACGCAGTCATCATAAATACCGGAGCAGGCGAGACGGCGAGCTGCCCGCTGGGCGGACATCCATGGAACGGACACGCACGGACACAGGGAAGGGCTCTGTCATTGTGCTTCGGTGCCGTCTACAGACCCCAAACTGCTCTGTTTCCCTGCTATTTTGCCACAGTTACAGACAGACATTTCAGAATACAGCTAGAGGTAAGTTACACCGTGGCAACAAGGACAGGTCAGAACCCTGGAGTTGTTTTGGGGACATGGACCCGTGGTTCGAACTTTGTAATTTATACTGTAAACTAGGCCTATTTTTTTTTTTTTTTCATTTTGAGCAATAGAGGGGAGAGAATTCCAATCCATATAACATCTCCAGTGAAGTTGTGCAGCCGCCACCGAAACCTCTGAGACCGAAACTGAGTCGGCACGTGTTTGGGTCCCTGACTTCAGCCACCGTTGCTCCTGCTCTGACGTGCATACTCTCTGTTTTCTTGGTTTGGGGAGCGGCGGGAGGCATTATCTTCCATTACTTTTCTGGCTACTCTGCACGGTTTTCCATCGCATACTTACATGGCTGCCTCCTTTGTGTTCAGGCCTTAGTTTCAATATTACCATCACTTCCCTTCTGATTCTGCCCTTGTTGTGTTTCCATCACGACACAACTGTGTTAAGTGTTTACTTCCGGTGTCTCCTCATGCCCTCCCCGTATGGGCTTCAGGTGGGCAGTGACCTTGGGTTCCTGTCTATCGAATGGCTAGTCCAAGGGCGGTGCCTAACACTGAGCAGGTACTTAATAAATATTGGCTCAGTAAATGAATTAATGTGTGAACGAAGAGATCAGAGTCAGAGTGAAGGGAAGTTGCAAGTATTTGCAGTGAGTGAAGATTCCAGAGCCACTGTCTATACCCCAGACATTTCAAAGGACCAGGACGTATTGATAAGGTGACGTGTTTAGATTCAGCTTGAAGACTTCGAAAGGAGGAGAGAATAATGAAAGTACTGTGCTCAAGCATTGTCCCAAAAATCACTGCGGTCCTTTAGAGAACCTCCAACAGGACCGCTGGACACGGTGGGCAGCAGGTGCACATGGCAGAGACACGGAACCTGTGATTTCGAAGGCGGTGCAGGACCGTTCCTCCCCTTTCATTCCGATTCCTCGGCATAGAAGGCTAAGGGGTAAAGTTGGACGGGGTGCTGGCGAGCCTGGTAAGGGCTGGGCTCTTGTCCTGTGGGTTATGACAAGCCGTGCCAAAGTCAAGTGGAACAGTTTTGGGTTCAAAGGGTAGATGTGAGCTTCAAAGAATGAAATGGTAGTGGTATGTTCACTAAACAGTGGGATTGAGAAGGAAGGAAAACCAAATCCAAGAACAAAGCAAGGTGGTCCAAGAAAATTGTTACAAGAGTTCGTGACTTGTGGGTTTTGCCCATGGAATATATGATGAATGGGGAGGTCGACCTGGAACGAAGGAACAGATGTGAGTAAGGCGTTCGGTGGGTGTGTCGGAAGGAGCACTCAGCTTGTCCTCTAGCCCTTCAGATAAACAATCTGAGGAAATGACCTAACTGCTTTGAATCTCAGTCTCCATATCCATTATATGCAAATATTTATACACTTGAACTCTTGTGTCTGTGTTGTGGGGGCGTGTGTGTGAAAATGCAGCAAAATTAAGTAAGACAACATGCTCCATTGCCTGGTTCCGACAGGACTTGCTGAGTTTGTTGAAATGTCTTCTTACGAATGTCTGGTAGTATCTGAGGTCTACCCACCTTTTGAAAAGCCATACATTTGGAATATAGCTGAGAGCATTGAAATAGCAATCTTCTTAGGGTTCCTCATTGTTCACATGTGTATTGAGCACCAATTTGCATAAAGTGCCATAGCAAGTGCTCATGACTCAAAGATTAAAGAAATATAATCCTATGGAGAACTCAAGATATGTGTAATGCTGTCCTTAAAAAATGTTTTCCAGGTATAGCGCTGTAAATAAATACAATTTGAAGTAGAAAGTGATTAGTCCAAGAAGAGAAGATACAAGCGCCGTAGGGATTAGAAGACAAAGAGAATTTCACCTGAGGCTACTGGGGAGATGGGGGGAGGCTTGGCGGGGCAGGCGATGGAGATGATGTTTAGTTTACAAATCAGCGCGACATAGGTATAGTTTAAACGATAGTTTTACATGTGCATTTTTCCTGATGCATCCTGATAGTTTTACATATATGTGTTTTTCACTTTAACATTTCAAAATTTCAAATTTTCTGTAGTGGTAGAATGAATATTTTAACTTTCTTTTTTTTAAAAATTATTCCTGCCATTTACAGAGCCAAGGGTGAACCTCTTGGCCCTGGGAGGGTTAGTAAGGAGGTCTGGGGGTGCCCAGAACAGCCCAGACATTAGATTACACTGTGAGGGACTTCAATTCCTCTGACAGAAATTGCGAGACTGTCACACTCGAGAACTTGTTTCTCAGCAACGTAAATAGCTGGCTTTGGGAACATCTTTTTCTGGGACAAATGCTCAAAGTTATCTTGATTTAAGTGAATTTATTTAGAAAGTGAGTGGGGTTGACTCTTATGCAACTGTTTGATTAAGTCAACATTCTTGTGAGAGGGATACTTACTAAAAGGTAAATTTGCCTAAAAGACAAATGACAGAGAAGTTCCAGAGGAAAGATTTTTTAAAAAATACCGAACATGGAGACCATTTGAAAGTCAAAGTTAGTGAAGTGATGGAAACTGTTAACCTTTGGAAGACGATCCTGAACTCTGTTCAGGAAAAAGTCATGTCGAGCTCAACTACCTCTCTGGGATTTGAACCTCAACCCCTGTTACTCAGTTCCTTCCAGCTCCCCACAGTTCTTGGTCGCCATCCAGAATCTTCTTGGACTGAAACATTATCAGACAAAATCCTAGATCTGACTTCCTATGATTACAGCATGTACCGTGGTTTCCACGAAAAAGCAGGAGGCAAGTCTGGATGGCTGAAAAGCTCAAACACGGGATGTAAAGAAAGACGTCAGCATTTTCAAAGATGCAGAGTCCTCTGCATTACCTGCAAACAACGCTTTGTCGAGGCGAGAGAAGGCCTGCCGTGTTCTGCGAACAGATAAGATGGCATCTGACATAACACATCGATTGTTTATATACAAATGGATGCTGTTACATAGTGCTTGAAAACAGTTTGTTCTCTTAAGTAAGGGAAGCGTTCCCCCCTTGAGCCCTTGCTTACACCAGAGGGATTTAACGAACCGAGGCTGCTTTCCTTACAAACATGGTGAAGGAAGCCCATGGCAGGCAGAGATCACAAATTCCAAATGAACGGAGTTCAGACTGACGGGAGCGTGTTGCCTTTCACTTATGTATCAAAGTTCAAAACGTTTTGTCCTTAAGCAGTCGGAAATCTGAATGCAGCCACTGGTTGAAAATAATTTCATTGAATATTTGGAACGATTTACTGAAAATACTTCACATGCTGTAATATGGAGGCAAGATCCTGTATGCCTCTCACTGCCCTTCACATTGGCCCCATTCTCCCCCGGGTTAGAGGCACGGACCCTCAGCTGCGAGACGCGGTGGACGGAGGGGCTGTAACCGTCCAGTCGCTGCCGTGTTCTCACGTTCTCTTCCTGAGGTACCTGCGCCCCCCACGTGCCTGAGCTAACCGACACAGCCAAAAGTCGGAGAAGCAAGCCAGCGCCGAGGTTCCTCTACAAACGCTCTTTTATCCTCACTTCACTCTGTGAATGAGCTTAAAACCCAGCCTAGGTCATGCCAGCCGCACTCTTTGCGATCTCTCTCCCTGGGGACGCTTGTCGTAAAGCGGGTCTGCAGAGCGGGCTGCCTTCCTCGGAAGTCTTCCCCTGGATTTTCCCCTGTTCTCGTCCCTGCCTGCGTCCTGCAGGGCTGCGTCCTCGTTGCCGGGTGGGCGGAGCGGGGGCCACCCTGCAGTCTCCCTCTCGGCACGGCACATACGGCAACACAGCAGAGCGCTCGGCCAGAACTCGAACCTTCTTGATTTATTGTATTTTTTTAAAAAAGAAAATTGTTGACTTAAAGATGCACAAGAACTTTATTTTCAGACCAAAGAATAAAATGAAATTGATCCCCCAGTTTTTCTTTTCTTTACTCTTTTTTTTTCATTATGGGGGGCAGTGTCTTCATTACGAAATAAAACCGCTTTCTAAGTGAAACAAAACCTATACACAAATGACTAAAATAAATGACCAAGATTTACCCCCTTTCTTTGCCTTTTCACCCAGGGAATTGTTTCTGAGCAATCTGAAGATTTAAACATGATTCCCTAAAATAACCAGCTAGCAATTCTGCAAAAAGGAAACCAAAATAAATACATTTTCTTAGAAGTCAGTTGTAACTTCCCTTCTGACTTTCCTTCTCTTTTGCCTACATGCTCTGTGACCTCCCACCCTGCTCTGCGTCCACACCACCTCCGTGGGGAAGAGCCGGGGGTCCAGGAAACGAGAGCTGGCTGCCAGGGCAGGGGGCGCCCTCCCTCGGCAGCCGGCGTTGCCACCGGGGACGCTGTCAGACAGGCACTTCGGGAGAGCGGAGCATTCGCGCCTCCGGATGATGTGGGTCCATCAGAGATTCCTGATTAATGGCTGCGAACAGGCCTAGCTTCATGGTAGATGAAATACATTCTTCGAAATGAATTACGCCTGGATGTGAAGAGAACACTTCAAGGCTGACCCGATTTCTTTTGGTTTCTTTTCAGAGGAATGAGGGGTTTACTTCCAAGAAAGTTTATATATTTTTTTACATTAATGTGCTTTTAGGTTGTACTTGCGTGAGGAACATCCCTTGTATGGGGACGTTCATGGCTGAGGTGGATGCAGGAAGCATTTTGTTTAATTACCCTCTAATTGTAACTGTAGAGGGGCTGATGTCTTGGTGATGGAATGAACTTATGTGTGTGGGGGGGCTCTGCCTGCAGAGCCCCATCCATCTACCATGGGTGAGAATAAGACTACCAAGACATGATCTGCTTGGGGACGAGAGGTGGCCAGTCTCTCAAAGGAGAAGGGCCAAGAGCCCCTTCCCCAATGGCTTTTATTAGGTTTGTAACACACAGGAATAC
This sequence comes from Anoura caudifer, assembly GCA_004027475.1. Taxonomy (NCBI): domain Eukaryota; kingdom Metazoa; phylum Chordata; class Mammalia; order Chiroptera; family Phyllostomidae; genus Anoura; species Anoura caudifer. Next base: position 161,837 of record PVKU01000184.1, read on the forward strand.
AGGTAAAGCTCATCAATCAATGTCAGGTGGTAAGACTCAAACAATAGATAACATGCAAAGAACTCTGAGGGCTTAATCTGAGACTGAGTCTGTCAGCTAAGGGGCTACAAAACTTTGGGAGACAAACTCATTTCCTGCTCGGACCCTTATCATTTAAATGAGAGCACTCTTAGCAAAGCAGGTTTCACAGGACTTCACCAATTCTTTCTTATGCCCGGACACCCCGGGGAACCTGGCCTAGCCAGCACCGGGCTGCACCGCCCTCTGTCAATAGTTTCAGGCTTAAGTGGATCAGAGCCAGGAAGCCAAGAGATAAGGAAAACTTCTCCCAGATGAAATGAGGACTCAAGTTATGTCAGGATAGCTGGGGGGTGAGGGTCCATCACCCCCTCTTTGCTGCAGCCCCCCAAGTCCTTCCTTGAGGGCCTTCCAAGTGGTCGTGCCTGTCTTAGGTGACCCCTCCCTTGAGGGAAGCTTACCCGTCATTGGCTAACCGACCAAGCGTTGGGGGCCAGTTTTGTCTGAGCTTTTGGATAAGCCTTGTCTCCTCAGCGGCTCACAGTCCGAAGGTCACCCACTCAGCCCTAGCCATGGGGTGAGGGGTTACAGCTCCTGAAACCAGGCGGGGCGGTTCCCAACACTTACGTTCTGGTTTCAGTCACTGTGGGTTTAGGTCCAGGAAGACCTTTGAGGCTCGGAACCCTCGAGAGCTTTTCCGTTCCTCTCCTGGTCCGTATCTCCGATTGGGACCAGCGCGTCTGACCTCTGGTTCATAAGATCAGGCTGGAGCTCTTGCTGTAACTCCGACTCCGGACTTACAGTGACTTTGCTACGTGGCCACGGTGTGTTACTGGAAGTGGAAGAAGGGAGAGGACATCTGCTCTGTGGCATCTCCGTCTGAGACGGCCTGTAGGGGCCAGTTCATGCATGAGTTCAGGTTTTACACAGTCGGCCTTAACACGCAATCAGAAAGCTCCACTCTCCTCTTTGGTTTTTGGATGGAAAAAAATAAACCCATGACATTTCAGAAACAAAGCCTTATTTCTTTCACCTGAACATTTCAGGTTTTTTTACCCTGTAACCAGCTGTTCGAAGTTCTTGTCGTGGTTGAGGAGGGCATTTTTAAAATAAACCTTTTGTTTTAGAATAGTTTGAGGTTTATGAAAGAGCGGCAGAAATATTCCAGAGTTCCGCCCGCATGCACCTGCCTTCCCTGATGGCTAACCTGGCAAGGCGGAGCAATCACACCGCATGGACCGACGCCGAGACGTTCCAGCTAACTGCAGTCCGTGTGTAATCGGGTCCCCCCAGGCTCCCTCCTGTCCCTTTTCTGTTCCGTGGTCCCGCCTGGGAGACCACGGCGCATTTAGTCCTCACTCGTCTGTGGGCTTCGCTGGACCGCCACAGTGTCTCACCTTCCTCCTGGGCCTGACGATCTCGGCAGCCGTGGGGAGCACCAGCCAGCGACTTTGTAGCGCGCCCCTTGGTTCCGGCGTGTCCAAAGTTTTCCTCCTGACGAGGTTGGGGGTATGAGTTTTGGGGAGGAGCAGAGGACAAAGCGCTGTTTGCGACACATCCTGCCCCTTGTCACTGGTGATGTGGACCTGGTGGAGGGGGTGGTGAATTCTGTCGGCTGTAAAATGACTTGTTATTCCCCCTTCAACGCCACACCCCCTTGGAAGCAGCATGTGGAGCCTGCACGGAAGGCATGGGCTGTGAGACCCCCCCTCCTCCAGGGTAGCATGCCCACAGAAATTACTGGAAATTCGTCTGTAGGAGAGACTTGTCTATTCTCTGTTATTCATTTACCATCGTTAAGGACTCATGAGTATTTATTCTGTGCTTTCGGTTCTAAGCCAATTCCACCTTTCTGTCTTGCCCAGATCCTTCTGGTGTTGGCCTTGGGCGCTCTCTCAGCTGGCTCCTATGTCCACCTGACACACCACCATCACGGGGCATTTTCGGTTTTCGAGCGCTTCCTTACATCCTGACACTGCTCGGTGCTCCAGGTGCACCTCGCCTGGTTGCTGCTGCCACCCAAGGTCACCCCTCCGACCCACGAACCCTGGCGCTGTCCACGGAGAACGGTGTTAGACACTACGATTCGGGTGCTGGGTGGTGGAGGGCCACCCCTTGGCGTGCTGTGTTAGAGGCTGACCCAGAAGGATTCCGATGAGGTGTTTTTCAGCCTCCCCAGTTAATGCAAATTTTATTCCGGAATATTTTGATTTCAGCGTCTATTTTGAATCTTTTGGGGAAAAACTTAAAAACTCACTACCTAGGGAGGAAATTTCCCTCACCTGACAATTCACAGCAGGCATGTGCCCCACTTCTCTCCTGGCCATCGATGGCAAGGTGCACTTTTGGACTGAGGCGGCCTTATTTGCCTCAATAGGTTCTCTGTCATCAGTTAGCACTTACACTAAATTATCCTAATTTATCCCTAATGAATGATCTTTTCTGTGGTGAGGAGCTGCTGTGGTTGTTCATGTACATATTTATTATATATATACATATTTATTATATATAGACATAAAACTTGAAAAATATTTTAATAGACATTTCAGGTTAGAAAAATAAGCACAGAAAGTAATGAAATAGACTTCCGTCTCTCCCATCCTGGCTTAAGAAATGAGACTTTAAAGACACTGTTCCTACTTTCCGTTGACAAAGGCAACCACCATCCAGAACTTTATGCACGTTTTTACATTTTATTCAGTTTGCATGAACCCTTAATCAATATTTAGTGTTGTTTTGTATATTTTTAGCTTTATATAAATGGTCACATACCATTTACAGTTCCATCTTTTTCTACTTAATTATATATTTTTGATATGTTTCTCATATTGCATTAGTTTATTAATTTTCACTGCTATAATTCAATTGTATAAAAATAGTATAATTTTTCAATAATTCTCTTATTGATCATGGTAATGAAGGTGGTTCCTTTTTTTTTTTTTTTTTTTTTTACTAATAAAAACTCTGCTATAGTGAAGACAAATAAGCTCTGTTAGATCTGGGCAGGCCGAGGAGGAACGGAAATCACCAGGCAAGAAAACGGCACCGTGGGAAGCTGCCTGCAGACCCCCAGGAAGATTAGGGCCTGGGCTCGGCTTATGCGGTAACAGGACACAGCTGGCACCCAGCAACCAGCTCTAGCCAATCAGACTCTAACACCCCAACCGCAGGTTTTTGCGTTTAAAAACCCCGATCTAAGAACAACCGAGCGAGTCCCAGCCTCCCTGGGTTGGCTCCACTTTCCCTCCTATTCCCACTAGTACACCCTGCTCTCCTTAGCTCGCTGCGTCCCTTCGGTGTCTTGAGCAACTCCGACCTAACAGGCTCTTGATGGGTTGAAGGTTTTTCATCGTAGAAGCAGCTCTGCTCGCCTCCCGCCACCTCCAGCTGTGTTGTAGACATGGCTCCAACCCTCTTCCACCCGGGGTTGCTCTGTTACCCAGACAGCCCTGGGGGGACATTCTTGTTTTGTATTAACTTTCCAAGACAGTTTCTCACTGTCACTGTCATCGACTTCCACGTAAAGTTGATAATGCATTGCTGATCCATGATCTCTACATTATTCCGATGTAAACAGTCGTGTTTAAGGAGATCTTCTATATTGATCATTTTTTTGGTCATTGATTCAAATATGAGATACAATGGTAGTCAAGTCAGGGTCCTGACATTCAATTGCTTATCTTATTGTAGGGTTACTCAAGTTGCCAGTCAAAAACCATTAGTGCGTTGTAAAATCGTATCATTATATGTACACAGGCACACATATGTATACACACATGTCCGAGCATACAGTTCTAGTTGGTCCTCACTGTTCGTGAATTCACTTCCACCCTGAAATTTATCTGTAACCGTGAAACGAAGACTCCTGCCGCTCTTGCAAGTCCGTTACTGGCGTTGCAGAGAGCGTCAGAGCTGGAATCTGCCGACGCCCGCTGGGAGCAGCCAGGCCGGCCTCGCATCCGCCTTTTCGTGTCAGCCCTCACACTGCAAACGAGCGTCCTCTTGGCAGTTTTCTTAGTGCCATGGCTTTTGCGTTTTTGTCTGTGACTTCGGTGCCTCCCATGGCCCTCAAGCGTAGGGCTGAAGTGCTGGGCCTCAGCCCTGAGTGTGAGGACGCGGTGGGGTGCGCTCTGCGGAGACCAGGTGCTCCACCGGCTCTGGCAGGTGGGGGCGCGGTGCCGTCTGCCGTGAGGTCAGTGTGAACAAAATGGACAGTGCGCGATAGGTTAGATGCCCCCGAGCACAGGCGCGCGTAGAATGAGGTGGGCGTTGATCTGTTGATGAAAATGTTGCGACCAGAGGCTGAAAGAAACACACATTTCTATTTTCCCTGGAAGCAACATTTACTGTTCACTAATTCAGTGTCCCAGGGACTTCATGGAACACTCCGTAGAACCAACTCCATATATAATAGAAAATGTCAGAATGCTTTCCATGTTGCGAGGAAAGGTCTTATTATCTGAAATCTTGTTCCAGAGGTAGAGGCATATGGGTAAATGTATTTCTGTGATCTGGGTAGTTATGTGAAAAGTATTTCTTACCCTTGATCCTGGTAGAAATCTTTCAAAGTCAGTGATGTGTGACAGTTTGGGATGATAGCATTTAGATCGAAGTTTTCCAGGACTAAAGATTAAATTGAAACTAATCTATAAATCTAAAATTATATTACTCATTTAACGAAAATGTACGTTGCAAAGTTTTAAATAACTTTCTATAAATAATAGCTCCCTTTTCAAGAGATCCAACAAAATTATTAAATCTATCAGCAGTCCCCAGTGCAGCTAAATGTCTCGAGGGCTTTCAGCAACTCAGGCTAGTGCGTCTCAAAGCTCCTGGGTGTGGAAGGTGTTGAGTCAACTCAGGATTTCACGTGCGTCTGTTCCGCTCCAAGCCAAAGGGAGGTGTAATTCTCCTGGGAGGGGGAGCGAGGGAGGTCCTTTCCACTTGACCTTCCGAGCATGAGTACAACCCGGGAAAATGCAATCAAAGAAAAGGGAATGAGAAGATGATATGATCTCCTCAGAGAACCGTCGCTTGATGGTGTCAATCGACAAGGTTCAGGTGAGACTGGCGGTGCTGGGAGCGCATTGGATGTTATTCATTTCAACACGGGGAGTCCATGGAACTTAGACTGTGCCAGCATTCTTTGGATCTCCTCGCCGAACCTCGTGCTTCCTTATTTTCTCCCCTTTAACGTCCAACACTAATACACATGGAGAGAGGTTTGTTGCAAACCACCGCAGCAGAGAGCCCAATGTCTTTAGCTTGCCCTAGTAAAGACTGAAAAATAACCTCTGAACTTGGCCCTGTCGATGTAATGGAAACAAATATGACTTGAAATTTGTATTTGATCTGTTGCATCCTCTTGCCTCATCTAGACTTGCTTCATTTATAATGTGTCTCAGAACATCAGGAGAGCAACGCCAAAATATTAACAATGCAAACTTTGGAAGGCTTGTTTCATTGCATTAGAGTGTATCCTCTTTGGCTCCATCTTGGAAGTTCAGTTTTCATGTTCCTTCTTAGGTACAAGATCCTTTGCCTGAAGGGGTGTCAGGACCCCTCTCAGAGAGGAGGCGCAGAGGGGCCCAGCGGGCCGGCTCCAAATTCTATCAGCCGGTTTATCACCCTTCCTGCTGGGATCCCTGCCCCTCTGTGGCTGCTGGTTGGCTCCTGCTGGGCCTTGGCTCCTCACTGGTCTCCGCGAAGATGGAACAGTCTCTCTCGTGCTGTTTTATCATTAGACTGCGGCCCACAGAGCCCTTGCAGTCTACATAAAACCAACGGAGCTTCCCACTGAAAGGCTCCGAGTGATTTCCACAGACTTACAATTGGGTCCCCCAAGTTCTTTTGGGGAGTAAAACACTCTGAGTCATTCGAGGGCCCCTGTGAAAAGTTGTCCTTTCCAAGCAGGTGCCTCCAATTCTGGAGGACTGTGGTTAGAGTCAAGTATGATTTTGAAACGCCCGTTCTCAGCTCTTCCTGCCGGGCCGCCTGGCGCACCAGATGGCTCAAATGTGTTGCCGCATCACTGTTGTCCGTTGACTCAGCTAGACTGTGACCTGCGCTTTACCTCAGCACCCTCGAGCCAGAGGAAACCGCCAGGCGGGAGCCAGAGCAAACAAACAGGCCCATGGGCCTCTGTGTTTACTGTAATCACCTGCTCACTTGGAGGCGCCCGTTCAGGCAGCGAGGAACTCCTTCTGCATCGGTGAAAGAGACATTTCTGATGATGTCTGATAGCAAGCGTCATTGTGAGGGCAGCAGGGGTCACCTCGGGTGGACACGGTGGGAAAAGGGCAGGGCATTTCACTGAGCAGCTGTTGGGCTTGGCATACCGTGCCTGTAGCATCCATGCCAAAGGGAAAGTGTGAAAAAGTAAAGATGGGTAAAGACAAGGAGGAGAGGAGGGGCGCGAGGAGTTCTGCCTGACTACTCAGACTGAGAAGGAGGCTGAGGCACACTGGATTTTCGAGAATGTTCCGTTGTTGTTCTTGTGGTTTGGCTTCTGACTTGTTTGTGCTCTTCAGGACCAAAGGTACGTCTCCGGGGAAATGTGGGATGAACTTTTTTGCAGGTTTGGTTTCAGGCAAGAGCTCTCCTTTCCCTCCCATGCAACCCGGAGGCGTGTTCTGCTTTGGACCTCTTGTTTCCTTTGAGCATTTATCACAGGATCAGAGTCGGAAGGGACGCTGGACTGTCGTTTAGAATTGATGCCCATCCCTCTTCCTTTTTAACTAACGAGAACACGCATGCCGAAGGGCCTCGCCGAGGAGCATCGCAGCGCTGGGGGCGAGGCCAGGCCAGGGCTCTTTCTTCAGCCCGTGGCATCCGGAGACTTACTCAAGTAGAGGGCAGTGGGTGTGACTTAGTTGGTGAATGCACGCACATTCGAAGGCACAACTCGGCGTCGATGCCATGAAAGCCCAGAGTTTCTGTGCGATGAAACATTTTAAGTAAAAAATGAAAGTCCTCCTGAGGATATTTGCACCAAGGGAGGGACAACATAAAATGCAGCTGAATTTCATTTGCGCCCTGGAGCAGACATTTGCACAGGCAAGGACAGATGTACCCAGTGGGGACCACCCATCCCTTTGCGCCCCCGTGGGAGAATGGCTGGTTTTGCTCTCCTTGTCTGTGTGTTGCCTTTGTGCCCCTTCGAGCGTGGGAGCAGAAATAGGGCCTGCGCTCTCAGGATCTCCAAGGAGCAGCCGGCCAGGGAACCCCTGCATTAGAATGGCGCTGTAGGTGATCGACACCCAAAAGGTCTGGACGGCACTCATCAGGAAGCGTGGTATTCTTCTGGTGCAGATGCCAGTTCTTAGGAAACAGGAATCTCAGTAGCGAGGGGTGCGTGCCCCTGCCAGGGACACTCCATATGGGAGCTGCGCTAGACTGTGCTCGGGATGGGGCTGTGGTCTGCCCCGGAAGTGGCCTGACGGCCCATTTTTACCTGTTTTGCAAGAGCCTCTGAGTCCCCTGACACTGCGCTTTGTTACCGCAACCCACCTGCGTGTGGCTGGCGCGGTGCCCTCGAGAAAATGCACCTCGGCTCCGGTCAGCATTTCTGAGAGGCCTCTATCGGCTCTCAGGGTCTTCGGTACACAGTGAGAACTCCCTCAGAGGCAAAGCCCCTCCCAGGTCGGTCCCTGTCCACACCCTGCCCACCGTCCCTGCCTGTCAGGGCTGCAAGCGCCACTTGGAGTGCGCTGTGGTCAGTCACGACTCTGAAACCCGGTTACCTGCACCTCCCAGATGCCCTCCCCTCCTTTAAAAAAGTCCATTTTCCGTGTGTGTCTGATGTTTCAGTCGAAGCACCATGTCATTTCTTACTGAGTCCTCAAGCATCATGGTCACTGGGGAGGGAAAGGCGAGTAAATCAAGGTCCTGCTCTGGAGATGCTTTCCGTCTGGGGCAGGCAGGTTCATCAACAGTCAGAGGCTCAGGCCTCCAGAAGGCAGCGAAGAGGGACAGGAACACCCTGTGACTTCCAGGCTGTCCCAGGCCTCCACTCAGGGTTCTCAGAGTCTCCAAGTCACTAAACGTGCCACACACACATCGTGCGCCCCCTGATCCTTGGCTCATTGTCTCTGCGAGTGGGAACTACAGCCTGCACCGTGGGAGGTGACACCAGACAGTTTTCCCCTAAGTGAATGCGTGGAGGAGTGACTCCACCCGGGAAGTGTTGGAACCCTGGGTGATCCAGCCAAAGGCTCGGAGCTGGACCGGAAGGCTACCCTGAAGCACCAAATCGTGAAGGACAGGAATGCCGGTCTCCCAGAGGAAGCCGTTCAGCAGAGTGGAGAATGGAGCGGGTACCAGAAACAACACCCTGGGGGCTGGGGAGAAGCGGGGGGCCCGTTTAGCCCCTCCAGAGCCAGAACGGGTGGTCCCGTCCAAGCCCGCTGAACTTCGTTCCTGCGGCAGCTCCGTGTTCCCAACGAGATGCCCTGCTTCCCCTCCCTCACGCCTTCCCCGCTCCCTTGTTCACTTCGTTTGCAGCGAGCTAATTAGGTTTCTGTTTCACGCAACATCGGACTACGTGCTATTAGTGCATCGAGATTTCCAGAACCGCGAAGAACTCGTGAGCTGCGGAGGACACCGCCCCGACTGACGGTATTTCAATTAGCTGTCACGTGTTTGCGTCTTTCAAAGGCTCCTGGGTAAATCAAACCGTTGTGAAGAGAGAGTACGTAGTCTTATTATCTGAAAATGGAAATGACTTGGACCACTACAGCCGAGAGAAGGAATGGAATGAAGCGATTGTTTGCATGATTTAACGCGTTGTCCTTGTTGGTTTGTTTTGGTTGAAATGACCTAAAAGAGTGTTCCACAGTGTCGCCCAGGACTCAGAGGTCCTGCCTCCATGGAGGCACGAACGGTAATTATCCAGCCACAGTAGTAAATGGCGGCATGACTCAAGGACAGCTGGGAAAAGGTTGGGTGCCAACTCTAAGAATAAAGTATCCTAGTATAATAACAAGGCCAGATGTATAGGGATGGTGGGGAAAACAAGGAATTGCTGATATTCTTGGAGAAAACGAACAAGTTTTAACCGATTATCTTGGAATTCATGTTACATATACATTCATCAATTATGCCAAACTTTTCTAATTATTCAAAGCTAAGAAATGTTTTTGGAGGTATTCCAAAGACTTCTAAATTTTTACAAGCATGTATAAAAAAGAAATCTGTCTTTTCTGGTTTCGGGGAAACACAGACATACACGCTAAGCTTAATTGCAGAAACTTCATATGTTTCAGGACATCTATCTCGTTCTCAATTATGTTCTCCTGTTAATGGTTTGTTATAGCTATGTCATTTATTTTAACGTATCTGCGAACCCTTTTAAGAAGGAATCAGAGGCTTGAACAATGAGTAGAGGCTATTTCTCTCCCTCTGGCTGCATTGACGGACTTCTCACCATTTGTATTTGGTGGGGTCAGAGGTGAACAGCCTCCCGAGTCGAGACCCTAGGTTGCTCCTGGGGGCCAGCAGACTTTTGTGTTTCCTTCAAAGTCCAAGACCTGACCTGGGATTTTCAAGCAGTGCACAGTCTAAAGTTTTGGGTAATAAAAAAACCCATGACTCTTTTGTTATATGGGGATGTTAATGATTACAGACCTTTATTGAAAATATAGACTTTCATGATTAGTAACTAATATCTCAAGAAGTCATTTATACATCCCTGCTTATAGTGGAGGAAAACCAGTTCTGAGAAGGGTCTTAGAGCTCGGACTTTATATCTTATTCTTTTGCTTCAGGCAGCCTATCGATTATGTACTCACAGTACTACCTAACCTTGGCGGAATTCCCTTGGGAAGCTGTGACATGAGGCCCAAAGGAGAAAGGTGCTGTGAGCTGAGCCCACTGGCCTGCCTCTCTCCTTCCTTGGTCTTCCGCACCCCTGCAGGGGCAAACAGCAGGTGAGATCTGCACTCTCCTCAAACATCCGTTGCTTTTTGGCTTGAAGATTCTCCTGTCCACAGAGCTTGTTGGGTTTGTCTCACCCTGGTTTAGAAAGGGCAGCTGACAGCACGTACCAATGTGGGAGCCTTCCACAGAGAAGGGCATCGTTCCCAAGGGCAGGACGCCACACACACGCACACCGAGTTTTTCCTGCGATCGTGGTCATGGTCTGTCCACTGATTTTCACAACAGCGCGCAAGTCAAGAAAAGGAAGAAGGCTAAGAATGTCTTAGCACTTTTGCAAAAATGACTCAAACTGCTAAAAGAAGAGACAATTAGACATTTTGAATATGGGTGACAATTTGATACTATGGAATTATTGTCAATTGTTTTAGCTTGTATAATAAATTTTTGACCATTTTTAAAGCATAATTATTGTATAGAGATATATGCTGAATGAAATACATGTGGATGAAAAAGTATCATGTCTTAGATTTGCTTTGAAATGACATGGAACAGAGATGGGGATAGAAATGTGGGTGAACTCAGATCGACCATGAGCTGTTCATCATTGAAGCTCTCACTGGTGTATACGGGAGTTCATTATTAATTCTGTCTACTTTTTTTGCATTTAAAACTTGCTATGATGAGAAGCTGAAAAAACTAAGTCAGAGTTTTATAAGGCTCTTTACACAGTGCATGAACCTTCTTCTCCCTGCTGTTAAACTAGGTCTTGGACCAGTAACTGTAGGGTTGAATAGAAAGAGGACCAAGGTCAGGGCCAGGACTAAGGCCAAGCTCAAGGTCAGGGTGCATTTGCATGCTTTTTGTATAACTATGTGTTTGGTTATATATGTACCCAGGTCATTGATTCAGTGAAAAATTTGAAGTACATAGTAAAATTTATTGGTGTAGGCACTTCTTAAAGTTTAATATATTGAATTACTCAATGCCTCTCGTCCCTTTTATGAGTTATGTGGCAATATATAATAGCACCTGAGATGTAAAAATATTTTTAGTTCTCATATTTATTGTCTATTCCATCAGCAAATTTGAAGGTAAACATTACTTTTGCTTAATCATGAAAGTTTTAAGATAGAATAATTTTCCTAACATTCACTGGATTAGTAGCACAGACAGAAAATAAGACCCTGTTAGTGATTATTTTTAGCTCTCAGTTTACCAATCTTCTTGTTGTCTTAACATTCCCGGGAGTTTTAGTCACCATTTTTGTTTTTTAGTATAACAACATCAAATACTTTAAAACTTAGGCATCATGGAACAAGCTCAGATAATGAAGTGCCAACCGGATTTTGGCAGCATTCCTTGCATATTTTCTTCAAGAGTCAAAAGTAATAGGAAGGAAATTAGGCAGATAAAAGCAGTTCGGTTCTGCAGGAACGGAATTATGGGAACACTCAGCGCCGCGGAATTCTGGGTCCCGCCGCCGCAGCACCTCCGCCGGCCTGCCTGCTCCGTTCCAGCAGCTTCACTGGGTTGGGTTAACACCCGGAAATCCTCTACTACAACGAAACTGAACGTTTGCGCCTGAAGTCTACAGTGTTTACTCACTGCTCATGTGAATTCTTTTGATGTTGCGAAACTATTATACACGGCCTGTCATTGAATTACTTTCAATCAGTGTTCTCTTGTTGAGTTTTGCCGGGAAGCTCGACCCATCTTCAGACCAACTCACATGTGTTAGGAGGCTTTCCGGAGAGAGCGCAGTACTTCTTTGTATGACAATGCTGTTCAGGTCTAAGTTTTAACCAGACTTTCTTTGTCTGCCTCTCCGATTTCGCTGACTTTAGTAAAAGCGAATCTCTCTTCCACAATCTCTCTGTTACGTTTCACCCCAAGCTCTAGCATTTCTCAGATTTTAGTCGGAGCAACTTTCTATCATTTGCGCCAGTTTCTTAGGCACTATGGAGCAGAGCCCATTTTGTAGCTCTCTGCGTGGCCGGGGTGGGGGCTAGTAGACAGTGTCTGCCAGGGAAGAGCCCCGAGAGCAGGCCCGGGGGTCGCCCCGCCCCAGAGGGCCCCACGGGCTGGGGGGAGGAGCCCAGAGCCCTTATCTCTCCAGACACAGTTGGTTCCTCTTATTCTGTTTCTGCCAAGTTCACCCTGTCAACACCAAGATTATCAAAGACTCCATAAGGATCGTCTCCTCTGATACCAGCAGGTAGAAATGTGTAAGCAAGGAACAAACAAAACCCAAAGACTATTTCTGCTTGTTGGTAACTGTTAGGTGCTTTTTTAAAAAGATTTTATTTGTTTATTTTTAGAGAGAGGGAGAAACATCAATGTGTGGTTGCCTCTCTCTCGCCCCCTACTAGGGACTTGGCCAGCAACCCAGGCATGTGCTCTGGACTGGGAATTGAACCAGCGACCCTTTGGTTTGCAAGCCCACACCCAATCCACTGAGCTGCACCAGCCAGGGCCTGTTAGGTGCTCTTGAAGATGTTAAACCAGTTTCTGTACTGTGGTAACCTATGTCGTTGCTTGAGGAGCTGGTCACTTTGCTGGTGACGGCATTGCAAAGTCATGGACAAATGCCACTCATGTACCATTTCTCAAATCCAGATGACCAGTTTCAAAACTGGGGAGTGTCGGCCATCTTCCATGAAAGAGCCGAAGGAAAAGGGAAAAAGCACAACAATAATGACACACCATGGTTGCGCATTCTTGTCTAGCCACTGAAGAGCATGTAATGGTAACAGAGGTGTCCATTCTTGCTTGTCACACCATGAGACAAGGTAAAATAATGATTGGAGCTCCAAATGGCAAAGTCTACACTGGTAAGTAAATTTCTCGACAAGCGTTAACACTTTCAGATGCACAGGAGGGAAAAAACAGCAAGAACAGAAAATTTCCAAATACGCCCAAGGTCATGTGGACAATGGCTTCCGAGTTTAGTCGTCCTCCAGTTGCCCTTTAACAGACGGAGCCCCTCCTTCGGGTGTCACTTGGACAAGCCAACACCGACGGCTCCTTTGCATTGTGGATCCAGGGGACAGAGTGACCAGTGTCCTTCGGAGGTGAGCTTGCTATTAAAAGTCACATCCAGCACAACAACACCCCCCAGGGAGGCACCGGTGGGAAGCGAAATCCAAGAACTGTCCCCTTTGGAACTTTCCCCTTCCAAAGCTGGCCTCTTAGAATTAGTTGGATCTTTTTGACTTGAAAGGATCAATGCATTTTAGAAAATTCCTAACTTCCTGTTGAATAGCTCATTTGCTGAATGATAAAGTTGGTTCAGAAAAACCTGGGGTTGCCGTTTGTGTAGCTTTCCTGCAAACGATGAGGAAGAAACCAGAGTGAGCTTTGTCCTAGGTGTCCAAACGCCTAAGTCCTCCATGGGAGTCCTCGGCAGTCACCATGGCAAATAAAAAACAAAAACCACTGTTTGCTCAATTCCTGACCAAGTGTTGAAAAGTATGATATGAAATGCTTATTAAATACCTTACAGACACATATTAACATTCTCATTAATATTAACCATCTTGGTTCAATAAGCTTGTGCCATGAAGCAACATGACATCTGTGGAGCGTTTCAGCTCGGTAATTGGGTCGCAAAAATACTAAACAAAGACTGAAACTCACTCGGAAATGTTTACTTTTATTTAAAAACAGAATTCTCCAGTGCCTCTCTGCTTTCTGATTTCATCCAGGACAAGAATGAAAATACTGAAATGGGGCAGGATTTCTAAGAGAATGAAAGCCAAGAAACACTGAAAACACAGCCTTGAGATTTCCGGTTTAATTTCCAGGACAAAGAGATTCATTGTCGGTTTAGATCATCTCCGCTGCAGAGGTGCCCAGGTCAGCAAGCGCCCATGCCCTCCATGGGGCTGCCAGCGCCCTGGCTCGGCTCCGGCGGGCGCTGTTCTCCGCGGGGTCATGCGCTGCAGGGAGGCCACTTCTCTTTACCACACGGGCTCCCCATCACTCCCAAAGGGAGAAGCGGAACATAGTTGGGATTTTTCTTCTATACTTTCACATTAGTTTGTTCTCAGAGCACCCCCATTTGTGTTTTGAGCCACATGGTGGGTAAAGTGAGATGGAAGAAGCATCTAACTACCTTTTCTCCCCAAAGAGCAATATCATATTTTGGTTAGTAAAGAGATTTGTTTTGCTTAGTTTTGCCCTGACACACGGCTTCTGTTAAAATCAGTCAGTCGTTTCCTTTGCATTGCATTTAAGTACTCAATTCAAAGGCATGCAGACAAACACCAAAGCACAATTTTTTCATGCTCTGAGTTTAGTTGCAGTTCATGACCGGTCTTTCTGTGACATCGTTTGACACATTATCTTACCTATGACAGGCGGCACAGAAGAAGGCATCCATGCTCCGACTGGACGGCCAAGTCCATCCATCCCCCAGGGGTTCACTTGGCACTTTTCCCACAAATGCCATCTTCTTTTCTCATAATCTCACTTTGTTCTTCCGCTCGAAGGTGGGACTAGGTTAGGAAAGGCAAGCGTTGGTTCACAGACGGTGATCTCCGATGGCCTCAGCTCGCACAGTCAGGAAATAAGAAGGCAAGGGGAGTGCGGAGGGAAACGGAGGCCCTTCAGTTCGGTGACGGGGGGGACATTGGCTCTGTCCTGACTTGTGTTGGGCCAGAGCACATTGAACACATGTCACCATTCATTTCTTTGTTGCCGGAATTTGTGTCTGCCGGTGTTCTGGCACATCCTGTGTCTTTTGATTCTTTGCTGCATCCCTCACATCCACCTCTTCTGCTTGCTCTTAGCCTCCACCCTGGACAAATCAGCCTCAGCCTCTTCCCTGGAAAAACAGTTAACTAGCGGCAAACCCAGGGGACTGTCCATGAGAGCAGCAGGATGACGCTAGGGACCAGCTGACCCGAGAGAGGCTGGACGCAGCAGACGCAGCCCTCTGAGGGCTCAGCGTGCCCGACATGGGGGCTCCTTCCTCAGACCACCGCGCAGAGTTGCTCCACACTCATTCTCTTTGCACTACCTGCACCGCCGTCTCCGGACAGTTTTCTCCAGTGACTCAGCCACGGAACTGGAAGCTCCTGGCTTTATTCCAGCCTGGCATGCAGGAGTGACTGTCTTCTCACGTCCCATGCTGACCTCCACCCCTGGTTTTTGCTCTGCATTTACACCTTCCAGTCTCCTTCCGTCCTGCATCTATTTCCAACCACCAGTACTCGACAACATGGGACTTCAGCTTTCCATGACAATTAACCGTGACGTGCGTTGGGATACCCAGCTCTCCGCCACCAGGGAAGTCACTCCCGTGACTTGTCTTCTTTGTACCGTGCATGCTCTCTTCTCAGAGACACTTGCCAGTGATGTTTTTATAAATGCGCACGGGTCTCTGTTGGAAGGGAAGGTGAAGGGGTTATTTTCCACCTGATGAATTAGTTAGAATTGGTGGGGAAGGTTCTGGAGCTATCAGAAGACTCCGCCAGATTGCACGATATTCTCCAGCGACCTGCTCTTTCATGTTCTGGTGCCATTCTTTCTAAAGAGACAAGGTCAACTCAGACCATGCCAAGACTGTACTGTCCCCCAATGTCCCCCACTCCCTGACTACCTCCTTTGTTCTCATGTCTTCTGACCCTTGAAGGAAGCATGTTAGGCATCTTGAACTTTGGCTCTTTGTGCAGCTGTTTCCTTCTCTGTGCTTTCTTGGTGTTATGTTCTGCTCTTCAGTTCACACTAATCTTCACTTTCCCCTTCTGGCACCTTCAGGTACTGACCAGCCGTAGACACGTCAGCCCTTTAGATACAAATTGCTGAACTCACTTGCTTTTGATTTTGCCCTCTTCCAGCCCAGCCCAGCCCAGCCCTTCATCTTTTACTCATCTCCCAGTTTGGACCCATCTGCTCTTCTTGGATGTATCTGCTAATCTTGCCTTCCTGAGCCCTGGCAGCCTTCGTGGTTGAAACTCATTCCTTTGGCCCTTTGCAACCTCAGGCACACGAGCTAGGACTTCCTCTTGCCCTGTGCCCAGCTCCTGAGACTGTAAAACTTGAGATGGTTTACTTCTCTGGCTCAGAGAAGTTGGATCCTCTAGTAAGGCCCTCCTGACAGGAAATGCTGATTACTATTTACTTCCTTTTTCCAATGTACACTTCACCCTTCTCTGCCCAGCTCTGCTTCCCCAGAGCCTGAATTCCAGCCCAGCTCTCTTGCCTCTGGTTTTCATTTGGACTCAGCCACCTAGAGATTAGCAGACAGAAGACAAGGGTGGGTGGAGCTCCCTTCTCCCTGCTCGTCCTTCCCTGGTGGGGGCAAAGGCAGCCTTCCTTCACCTTCAGTCACAGCTGTGTTAGGGGCCCTCCTCTTCGGGCTCTGGCTGTCACTGAGCAACACGACCCTCTTTTTGTGTCTTGAGTACAGAGGAGATAAAATCTTCCCACTGTAGCTAATCTTTGCCTGTTTCACCATCCTTCATGGACAGCCTGGCCCTGGCCCACAGTTCTGTAAATAGTTGCATCGTGAAACTTTCTGCAGCGAGCCCTTTGATTATACCATCAGTTCCTTGCAGAATCCCGGACCGATACGTGAGGGTTAAGAAGGTACAAAGCACAGGTAATTGGTGGTAACCGGTCTTGCTGAGTATGGCTGCCCCTTGGGGGACAGTGATGCGAAGCTCCCAGTATAGGTCTCCCAGGCATGGGTGCATATATCTACGGCAGAGAGAAGAAAACCAAGTATTGTGAGGAGGGAGTACTTGAGGAAAATAGAGAGTTGGTATTTTCTCTCCAAGGGGATGAATTATGACGGGTACGCTCCGTCTTCTGCTGAGCGCTTTACAGAACAGACGCAGAAACAGGTGGGGGAATAGGCCCAGGGAGCTCAGAGCAGAGTTACATGTGCATAAGTCAGCCTGCTCACCCAGGGAGCGCTTGGACTAATTTCCTCCACTGGGGCCATGAATTAAGTGTAAAACTGCATGGCGTGGGGAGGGGCGAAGGAGAGCGGCGAGCAGCACCCCATCAACACCCCCAGTGAGGACCCGGGAGGAGCCTTGCTGCCGACTAGCCCATGGAGGGCACACCGGGTCGCTGCTGGTGGCACTTTAGACTCTGGTCACTCTGCTTCATACGCTGAGCAGGAAGACGCGCCCATGGGTAGCATCTGGTAGAGAAGAAGGACAAAGAATGCAGGGACTTGCTGCAAGAGCCAGCGGACCCAATAAGAGAGTAAGCCGTCCGACTGCGTGGATTCGCCCCCGAGGAGCCTCGTAGGCGAGGCGGGCCGCCGCATTATTGCTTAATCCCCTGGGATAGAACCCCAACCGATCCCTGTACCTCCAAAGCCCATTGGATTGCAGGAAATGTGGGGTATTCAATCACTGTGTGCAGACTTTGGTATTTTTGGTCAAAAACATTGAGGTACGCGGCCAAATTTAAGTGGCGAGGTTAGGAATTATCTGGTAAATTATTCTGCGCCAGCAGCTACATGGGATGACTCTGGACCCAAGTTGGTTGTTTTTGGCCTGTTCAGCCAGTCCGACTTGGCTCTCAATGGCAGCCTGGAGCCAAAAGCCTGGAGCCAGCAGCCCCGCAGGCTTTCGGACAAGGGACCGTCATTGGCAGAGTGAAGTGGAGTCCTGCTCAGGGAAATTGTGAAGTCCCCTGTGTTGCAGCTGGGATTAAAAATGAAGAGTGAAGAACGTTACATATTTAGCTTTTCTTTGTGACACTGATTAAATGCTGGTTGAAAATAGAAGTTCTGTGTTCTGAAGTTTTAGTTCATCGAGAAAAAAAGACTCACGATAAATGTGCATCTTTCGACCCTGCCAGTGGGGACGGTTGATGATACACCCCCACTTCGCTGGTTTCTGTTGCGTGGTCGCTGCCCGGAGCTGATTTCACGCCCTCCCCCTCGTCTTTGCCCTCAGTTGCATCTCGACCCTTCATGTCTCTCCACTTCTATCTTACTCAGTAAAGAACCGCACAACCACACTCACAGTGAACGAAACTATTATTTAATGGAATCATTCCACTGTGAAACCAAGTTATTTTAATTGGCTTAAAATAATATTAAATGCTGAAAGCCAAGTACACGACCTCTGGCCCCACTGGTGTTTGAGATATCATACTCTTCATACTTTCTGGTGAGAGTCTCAGGCCCGTCTCTGAAGAAGGGCCAAGTGTAAATAAATTCATGGTGCTTAGATCAGGGTCTTGCCAATGTATCTTATGTCTCATATAAGCCCTTATTATATAACTTCCTTCTCTGGGTTTTACAAAGTTTTTGTTTGTTGACATTTGGGGTGTGTCTTGAAAGTGTATTTTTGCTTTATCCTACTCACCTAGGCAGAGTGCCCTGGACTTTAGGGATCTGGTTTGTACTTCACGGTTTATTTTTTTGTGGTTGTATATTTCCTACATTTTGTTCATGTGCCCTTGGACTTCTTAGGCAAAGCTTGACAGCTCATTTTTATAAATCAATAAATAAGTAAGTAATACATCAAGGATCAAAGGCCACAGCAGCAGCACCGCAGGGAGATTTATATTGTCCTAGGCACGTATGTGCTCATAATGATGATGTCCTTGGACCCAAGGCCCAACACATTTTTCATTGGAACTATTAGATTCCATACAAGATCAACAATTACAAACACTCTAGTGAGGATAATTAAAATTCAACAGGCTTCTTTTGCAGGCTTCAGAGGTTAGTATTCTCATGTCTTCCTCTTTGGCCTGACTTCTATCTGCGCTTCAGAATCCCTTGTTTGACTTCCAAAAGCTACTTTGTTAGTACCTCCTAAACCCAGGGGCATAATTGAGGGAGAACGAAACTTAAAATTCTTGAATCCTTAAGGAGCCCCCCACCTGCGCCCAGGGCCAGGTCCAGCGTAGGAATCCCACCCAGTCGCAAGCGTGCCCATCAGTCTATGCGCCCCAGGTCAGGCTGGAAAACCTCCCTTCCAAGAAGGGAAAGGCAGGATTTTCCTTCTTGTAAAATCCACCCGGTTTCCTCCAGGAACAAACAGAGCTTGAGAGGGGGCCTGCCAAGGAGACATAATCTAGAATGGCCCCCTGCGCGAGTGGCTAGCCCTCTGTCCGGCCCGCCTAGCTGGGGGCCTGGTGCAGAGGGCTCACGCCTTGTTTGTGGAATCCATGAGCAAATAAACACAACTTCCAGGAGCAGGTAGAAAAACCAGTAATTTGGTGGGCAGTCTTAAATCTCTAACTATTCATCTACATTCCAGAACAACAAAAGGACACTTCATGAATAAAGGAAAAGAATATACAGGGAAGTGGGGACAAAGGGGAGGAAAAGGGGAAGAGAGGAGAAAAAAGATGACAGCCTGTTATTCTGATAATGTGGCTGAGTGCTCTTTCGGTATGCTAGTGTGGTTAGTTTGGTCTGTTACGTTGTCTTGTTTTGGCCTTTTCTTCCTGTTTTTTTGGTAAATAGTGCTGGACAGACTTAAGTAAAATTGTGGTAGTTAAAATGTTTTCTGAAAGCATTTTCATAACCCTCCCTTTCATCATTTTATTCCCAAGTAATTACAAGAATAACAGCTACAGCAGTAAAAATAGCTCACATGTTTCGAAGCCTCGCTCTAGGCCAGGCCTGGGCCCATGAAAACTCAGGCGCAAGATAGAGGGAGACGCAAGATGTCTCCTGTTCTACAGAGGAAGAGAGTGGGGGGCTGAAAGGGGTGGAGTTCCTTCGCCCAAGGTCCCACAGCACGTCTGTGGCTCGTCAACCCAGCCGCCTGCCCCCCCCCACACCCTCGCCCTGGGTGCCCCGTGTCCGCGGGGGTCCCCCCATTCCAGGCTTACGCGAAGCCTCCGCGACCTGCGGTGCATCTGCACCGATTCTCCTGCTCTACTTCACCTGCCAGCCGGCTCCCAGGAGCTGCGGGAGAGACACCAAGGCCATCTGCTCCAGTGCAGCCCTGGGTTGCGCCCGCGTAGGTCCCGGTGGCATTTTTCACGGCGGGCAGAGAGGCCCGGTCTGTGTGCGGGGTGTCTGGAGTCTCATCAGCGGAACGGTCAGAATGACGTCATGAGAAGGGTCCAGACAAACTAACGCGGAGCTGGACTGGGGGGCGGGGTCAGCTCCTGTGCGCGCACTCCTAAAGGCAAAGAGGTTTGCGCTCAAGTTTTACGCAAAGGTTTTATTCTCTCCTCAGACATACTTCTTTCTTTTTAATGCATTGCTCATGGAAAACACCTACACACTTAAAGTGTTTTCCTTATGAATCAATTTTTTATTTGACAGAAGTGAAGATACTTGTGCCCATAAAAAATGCCATGTGTGTTTGAAGCAGCTCCCTGGCCCTGAACCCCGCGGAGGCAGGGAGGAGGGGAGATAACGAGGCGGGGTGGGGGGACCGTGGAGTTTAACGTGGGGCTCAGCAAACGGCAGGGGGAGGCGCAGAAACGAGAAATGGTTAAAAATAGTGACTCGCATAGCTTTCACTCCAGTAAATCACGGAACGAGGCAATTAGCGCTTAAACGGTGGAGGAGGCGAGCTGCTGAGAAGGAATCCGGAAAAGGCGGACAGATTTCTCGTCTGCGAATTGAAATTCGTAGGACCAACAATCCCTCCGCCCCGGGGGGCTCTATCTGCTGTCGTTGCTTCCCCTGCGAGTTGACGAAATGACTTCCTTTCTTTCCCACGTTCTGAGATGTGAACCAATCTGTTATAAAAGCCTTGGTTTTCAGTTTTCTGAAAACATTTCACAAGGTGTATGCTAAAATGAACTCGAGTTTCAGAAGATGCTCTGAGCTCCCGTGAAACTGTGGCTCCCTCTGCCTGGACACGGGGGGCGGGGGGGGGGGTGCCTCTCAGCTGTTGATGGGAGTTGGCGCGTCCTGCCGAGCGGAGGGAGTTCTGGGCCAGGAGGGCCAGCATGGGGCGTTCTGCGAGGCCTGTTCCCGTCTTCCTCATCGTTAGTAATGCTTTTCATGCACCTGCTCGTTAGATCCTAGAACAGGGACCCGCGGTGTCTGTGCGGCGAGTGACTAGTCCTTGGGAAGCTGTGGGCAGCTTTTCGGGGCAGCCGGGCTATGCCTGTCCTCCTGGAAGGGTTGCCCTGGAGCCGGCGTTCATGTAAGCTGAGGCCCGGACAACTTCTGGAAACCCTCTTGTTTCTAGGAAAACAGTGTGCTCTCTGGTGCTGGCTGAACCCATGGAAGGATGAGGTAGCATGAGAATGAGGTTCCTGGGTTGTGGCAACACGATGAGATCTTCACCTTAGAATTTTGGGACAGTAAGAAATCCGTTATGTCTAAGTAAAGTTCAGTCCAGCAAACGTCTTTCTCACTCTACTCTCACTTGTTTGCATTTTCAAAATTCTGGCAAACAACTCCTCTTCTGATACATGCTCGTGTGCTCCTAAACGGGTTCGTCTTCCACTTTTCCTCCAGTCTTCCTTGAAATTGGTGGCATGTGTGACAACCACCTGAGCACTTAGGCAGCGTGGTTGGTAACACACTTCTTCCTAAGGGCGTTGAAGGTCTCCCCGCATCACCCAATTCGGTGGCGAGGCTCTGTTTTATTTTGCGGAGAGACCTCTATCAGAGTTTGTCGGTCGCTTCGGTCTTCGTTCGTGTTCAGGGAGCGCTTCCTCCCCGCTGTGACCGGGGCGCCCACTGCCCAGAACCCCCCACGTGCCGGTTACAGTGCCACACCCTGGGCTCCCAAACCAACGGTGGACTTGAAGTCTAGCACTTGGGCTCTGAAACCTGCACGTCTTCAGGCTCCCGAGGTAATTCTTGTGAGACGCTGAGACCCACTGGCCTCGCGTGAGGGGTGTACTCCGGGCGGAACGGCGGCAGGCTCTGTCTTCCGTGGCGTGGCTGCTGCTCCGGGCCCCTGCACCAACAGCACGGGAGCACGTACATCATAAGGAGTTTAGGCACACGAATCCGCAGCCTGACGCGCATCCCATGCGGTCCAGCGTTTCAACGCAGGATGCCGAGCCTCCTGAGGGGAGCCTGAGTGTGACCGCCCCCCCCCCCCAATGTGCACTTCTAGCCTCTCCAACCGAGGAGTGACTTGAGGGCAGGGACGTCCAGTCACTAAGGGCCCCTGCAACCAGGTTTGCCCCCGCCGGGTGGCCCTTCTAACACCACTTAGCTTAGGGACTCCGGAGCCAGGAGTCTGGAGATGCCCCAGGCAAAGCCAACGGCCGCCTCCGTTTCCCACTGTTCCTGCAACAGCTTTTAATGAGGGAAAATTCCTTCCCTGGCCTCGGTGGAAACTTGTGCAGTTCCACGACATTTTGGTCCTTGGAAGTAAAAAAAAAAATGCAGTCTCAGTGGAGTCGTTTACAGTGTCCAGTTCCAGGTCCAAATCAGAACTTTGAACCTGATGTAAAGCTGAGGCTTCCCTTTCCCCAGCGAGGCTTCGCTTTGGGCTGCGAGCTCAGGGCACCCTGCTCCCTCCCCGGGCTTGGGGGCTGCTGTTCTTATCCCGCCAGGACCGAGGGGGGGGGCAGCTGAGGAAGGGGGTGAGGAGACTTCTTACTCGATGGGTCCAGCCTCAGGGTGTTTGGCATCAGAACCACAGGCGCTTCCATCGGCCCTTCAGAAGCTGCTCCGGGGCCCGAGTGATGCCTCGGCCGTGAGCTGAGGGCGCCTGCCTCTGAGCTGGCCCACCCTCCTCCGTCCATAGTTCAGCCCTTCCTCCCTCCTCTTCCCCTCGCGCCACTTCTTGTCTTTCTATCTTTCTTCTTTGTTAGATCACTCCACACAGATTTGCTTACCCCAAAATGATATCCCAAAGTCAGTGTTTTAAAGGACTTCACTGAAAATCAAATTTCCCTTCCTTTCATGTCAACACGCATGCCTCTTCCCCCCGCGAAACCCTGGAACACAGGCAAGGTACAGGCTACAAGGTCCTTTGCCCTGGACTAGCTGGCCAGTGTTTCTGCTGCCTGTCGCAGTGTAACTGACCGCGCAGGCCGTGGCTTAAAATAACTAGCATTATGGTTTCCGATGGTTCTTCCAGTTGATCGGGTAGTTTCTCCGACTGTCTGCCTGGCTTGCCCATGAGCCGCATCCCCCCGACAGTCGGCTGGGCTGGGGGACCCAACATGGCCGCGTTCACGCGTCTAACAGTCGGCGCAGCGTTGCCGGGGTGCCTGTCCTCGCACAGCCCACCCCCAGCATCCAGTGCTGTTAGACTCCAGTCTTCGGGGGAGACTGACTTCCCACGTGTCCCGAGGGACAACGCAGGAAGTTGGGGGCAAGGCCTCTCAGGGCCGAGGCATGTAAGTCACTGTTGTCGCACTTTGTGGGTGGAAGCCGACTCCACGTCTGGATGGAGAAAGTGGCAGAATCCCAAGGCCAGAGGACCTAAATGTCATTCAGAGAGGACTGTGTGGTCATATTTCGCAACCTACCACACCAGCTTTTTAGTTTTCCAGATTCCGTGCAAACGCCAGTCCTTGTCCCCGCCAACGTCCCTGCAGAAGACGCATCGAGGTCTCTGACTGAGGGTTTCCATCCAAGAATGATCCTCCTCCTGGTCTTGAGGGCAGGCGGGACACATGGAACAGCCCCTGATTCCTGATATCTGTGTCCTCGTACACCATCCCTGTGCGTAAGGTATTTCAGAGTCAGGTCGCCTGTTTGAGCATGACTGTCAACTCTGTATGTGGTCTTATGCCTCCTTTGAAATGCAATACATGTTTGTATTCTGATATCTTCACCCAGACTTACACCTTTTCTTAGATTTACTGGAAAGAGATTTCCAAAGGGAGCCTCTAACTTCTGAGCAAACAGTAGCTACCAGGGCAGCTCTGCAATCACATGGGCCGGGGTGTAGCTCCCAGATTTGCCACCTCCCCGGTCTGAGCCGTATATATCACCTCTACTGTGGGGCTGATACAACATACCTCTGGGAGGCTTAAGCCCTTTCTGGCAGAGATTGTCAGAGAGCCACGTGACCCAGGTTTGGCTCACTGCCTGTATGGCAAAGTCGGGATAGGCTTCCTACAGAGATCTGAGCGAAGCTTCTTCCTCCTTCCTCCAATCAGGCAGCCATTTCATGACCCAGAGGTGACAAGCCTGAGAAAAAAAGGCCAATTCGCTGAAAACAGGGCAAGTATGAGATTGGAAGAAGATCCTGGCTGAGACACTGAATTAACCTGGCAACGCCACTTCCAGGTTCTCATTATGTGACAGATATAAATGCCTTTGTTATTTTATTATTGATGGTTGAGAATTTTCCTTGCAGCCCAAAGCATCCTAAATGACATAGGGACTATCACATGGATGTATAACAGGGTTTAGTACCCAGCTTTCTCAGATGGAGTTAAAAAAATGAAACAAGCCCCGGCTGGTGTGGCTCAGTGGACTTAGCACTGGCCTGCCAATCAAAGGGTCACTGGTTCCGTTCCCAGACAGGACACATGCCTGGGTTGCGGGCCAGGTCCCCAGTTGGGGGGTGCATGGGTGGCTACCATGCACTGAGATTTCTCTCCTTCTCTTTCTTCCTCCTTTCCCCTCTCTCTAAAAATAAATAAATAAAATTAAAAAAAATAAAACAAGATGGAGAAAGTTAAGTAAATTGGTGGAGCCAGGCCATCGTTAGCAGATAGGAGCCCAGATGTGACCTCTGGTATCTGGGATACAGCTCTAAGCGGCAGCTACTCAGTAAGCAAATCCCTGGAGGGCGTGATCCCCATCCCCGGCCCTGACTGTGGGGAGGCAGCCTGACCTAAGGAAGCAGGTGGAGAAGTGAAAAGAACGCAGGTGTTGGGTCCACGGACGGGCCGTCTCTGCCACTGCAGTGATCTGGGGCGTCGCCTCCTCTGAGCCAAGTTTCCACAGCCGTCAAGTGTCAAGTACTCGTGCTGACCTAGAAGGGTTATGGCAAGGATTAGATGCAGAATGAACTAAGATGACATCTACAAATCTCGTCTCAAGATTGTGTCCACACGAGGCTTTGAAGATGTCAGCCAAGCAGTTGAGATGGGATCGGTTCCCCAAAGGCTGGTGAAGGAGGAGAGCCCGTCCGGAAGGCAGTGTGTCCGCTTTGGAGCAACAAGACAAAACCAAGCTGCTCCAGGAAATCTTTGTCCCCGGAGCAAACCCAGGGCCCCAGCTGAGGTAAGAGTTGCGGGTGGGGATGAGGCTCCAGGAGAGTCGTGTGGCCCCAGCTGGCCTCTTTGTGCTGCAGAGCCCTGTGTGTGAGGGGATGTCAGCATCGAGTGTGTGTGTGTGTGTGTGTGTGTGTGTGTAGAAAGCTGGCAAGGCAGGCATGCAGTGCTTTGGTGTGCACAGGATGCTTGAAACACACAAGCTCAGCAAGCTTCCTCCTGCAACTGATTTGATGTCAGAGACCCTTCCCATCCATCCCCCGGTGCTGGGCGGGGACTCTTGGGGGGAGAATCTTTCCTGGGAAGTAGCGTGTATTCTGGGAACCCAGGGGTTGAAATAGTCCCTCCTCGTCTGCCCTGGAGGACAGAGCTGGTCTACGTGGGAGGGGACAGGCCATCCTGCAGAGAACTGACCCAGGTGTTGGGGTGGGGCCTTGGGTGGCCAATTTGGGTGGGAGTCTGGGTAAGATGGGGCTCCTTGGAAACAGCCTTTGGGATAGAGCTTCCCCAGTGGTGTTCTCAGGAACGCCACCTACATAGGAGTGAAGACGGCAGGG
This sequence comes from Anoura caudifer, assembly GCA_004027475.1. NCBI lineage: Eukaryota > Metazoa > Chordata > Mammalia > Chiroptera > Phyllostomidae > Anoura > Anoura caudifer. The sequence continues at coordinate 187,378 of PVKU01000184.1, forward strand.
TGGTGGGAGACAGGAGACAAGTCACAGTACCGCAGCGTCGGGCAGAGCTCTGCAGCCGCAGCACCTTGGGGAGTGGGGCCTTGCTTGAACGAGCCTCAGATGCAGGCTGTCCAAGGACGGGCTGCAACCCAGGGCCCGCAGCTTCCGCTGGCTGCGTGCAGTTCTCTAAGGGGGAGCCGCACTCCGAGCCCCTGGTAGCCGATGTTGCCGGCAGCCAGAATGATGGATGAGTTAGTCTCACAGGAAGCTCGGGATGGCTCATCCCAGCGTCCACTGCAAACACAGCTCTTGTCTCCCGCCGGGCGATGCGGCTCAGTGCAAAGTCTTTGTAACTGTCCCTGGCTCGTCCGCGGTTAAGGCATGCACGTCTGGCTGTAGTCGTTCTTAAAAAAGGTTCCCCCAGTGCTTCGGTGCGTAAGTCCCTGTACACACGGCCTGCCTGTCAGTTAATAGTGTCTCTGCTGTTTCAGGAAGGGGCTCCGCCCCGGCCCTGGTCCCGGGGCACCTGCGCCCCCCAGCCACCCCCTCCCCCAGCTGAAGAGGGAAGCAAGAAAACCTCTGCAGCAAGTGCTCTGGACCACGAGGCGTGTCTGCGATCGGAGGCGTCGTTCACAGGCGCAGTCCACAGACAGCAGGGAAATACTGGGGGGCAGGGCACCTCGCCCCCACTGTGGCTGAGGAAAACAGAGCCCTGCTTCCCGGGAGACACCACCCTTTATTAAAATAAGGAACCCCCACCTGTTCGTGCTCTTGAGGCCCACATGCAACACAGCCCAAATTTGATTGCATTGACTTGAAAAGGTATGTGTCCAAAGTCTCAGGTCAAATTCTTTCCTCTCTTTCAACCGTTAAGATAATAATTGATAAGTGCAACATATAATACAGTTGGCCCCCAAGGTCGGTATTAATGTCATTTTGATGCTAGAACCTGGTGTAAACGTTGAATGAGTGACTACTATGTGTCCTATACAAAACCTTCCCATGTATTTTTTCTTTTAGTCCAGGTGCCAGGTCTATTGGTTAGAGACAATTATACCCCCATGCCTCACAGGATGATAATAAAATGCAGACAGGAGGTGATTTGCTTAAGCCCACGCAGCTAGTCAAGTGGCAGATCTGTTGGGACCGAGGGGGCTGGACCGCAGAGCCCCGCACATCGCACTGACGACCACCCTACTGGATGCCCCGAGAGGCAGGACGTGAGTAAGTACCCTGAGATTGAGAAAACAGAATGCTATTACTTCAGCAAAATTTAAAACTTAAGGAAATTAAAAATAAGGACATAAACTGAAGGGTCTTTTTTTAACTGCATAAAAAAAATTTCTTCCTTCACCAGCCTACCTCGTGTTTCCGGCATAATTTTATATCTTGGGTGCAGACCCTCCGTCTGAGGCAGATTAGACAGGGAGCCGCAACAGCAAACCTTTCAATCAGGAAAGTTTACTCCAGATGCTCCCAACAGAGCCCAGAGCCGGGCGAGCGCACAGCCCCACATGAAAACGTCGGGACAAGATCGCATGGCAGCAGCTGCTTATCTGGATTACCTAGTCTAGCCATTCTGCTAAGACTGAAAAAAACTGTCTGAGTTGCAGGAAGGAAAAAAAGCACACCTCTACAGTGTCAAGTTAGCGCTTGCTGGGAGGGCCGTGATTCCCCGTTCGTTGCCCCAGAAGGTTCAGGTGCGCCCGAGATGAAGTCAAGATGTTTTTCCAGACTCCAGGGGAGCACGGGCTCCATGTCTGTCCTTCTGCCGCTGGGTCCTGGGCTGTTCCCAGAACCAGAGCCTCCCTTGAATTTGAAAACAAACGAAAAAAAAAAAAAAAGTCCTTGAAATGTTTCACAGCTGATCCTAAAATCTTAAACAATAGGAGGTTGCAGTCCCTACTCACAGCTATTTTGTGCAACTCCTTTTAGTGTTGTACAAAAAAAAATAGATAAAGTAAGTAAGGTCAAGGGGGCGCTGCCCTCTGCCGATGTCTCCTGGGTAACGGCCCTCGGCACTATTACCGTGCACGTGCACACACCTGACCCTTTTGCGTGTGATGCCCCTTGACACCATTTTTTTTTTTTACTTCACAATATTAAAGAGTGGCCTCTAAGCATGGTCTCTAAGGCATGGTGTGATTTCCACTTTGCAGAAAGGGAACTGGAAGGGCATTCTTGGGAAAAGGTCTTACAGTGAGATTAGAAACTGCAGGCTTCCCCGTTCCAGAAGTGGGCACCTCTTCCTGAGGGCCCCTGGGTGCCACTCCCCCCCTTGGTGCTACTTCCAACGGCAGAGATTTTCCTTTGCCTGGTGCCTGAGGCTGCGGTCGGGGTTACTCAGACTAAGAAGAACGAAGCGGGTAGATTCCCCAGCAGAGCCGTTCTTGGGGTTAAAAGGCCGATTCCCTGACATCGTACATCCAGTTCCAGTGTCGCCATTTAGACTCGGAGGCGGGAAGGATGCTCTGCGTTCGTTCTCTGCCGGCCTCCGAGCTGTGCTGGGAGGCTGCAGGGTTACAGAGCTAGGGCTCTGGCGGGTGCCGCAGCCTTTCACCGCCAGGAGCAAAGGGCAGCCTGCGCTTGTCAGTCTGGCTCTGGGGTGTTTGTGAAAAGTTATCAATTACCTGTGAAGTGTCCGTGAACCTGAAACAGAGAGTTCACGTCTCTCCTCTTGTGGGTTGTACTTCCAGAGTACGGAAGCTTCTGTTGTGAAATGTTTTCTCAACATGAAATCCCCAAGGTTCTTCACGCATGGAGAGAAGTGGCAGAAAAATACACACAACCGGTGTCACTTCGAGAAAGGCTGATGACATTCACGGAGCTGCTCCTGGAAGACGAACACGCCGAGAAGCAGCTCAGAAGCTCTCTGCGTGCACCCTTCGCGCGGTGTGTTGGTGATTTTGAGGGGCCACAGGTAACCTATGCGTGCGTTGCCGGTACTCAGCAGACAGGGGTGAGCTTTCAGGACGTAGCAGAAGCTAAGAGGTAATCAGTCCCATGTCATGTCCAAAAATGTCATCAAGAAACCAGGCTTTGCTGGGTTGTTCTCTGCCATTCTTTGTCTCACGTGTGACTTTGATTTGATTGTGGTGGAAGAACCGCGGCCCGGTCCTGTAAAGGAAGGCTCATTGTCACGTGAGCTCACCTGCTCCCTGGTCTGTGCCCATGGCTGCTTTGGGGAACGGAGGTGACGGCCACCTCATGGGCCAGAAAACCCCAAGGAGTCACCATCGGCGCCTCTGCAGAAAAAGGTGGCTGACCCCTCCTTAAGAGCAACCTGGGAATTGAAGATTTTGACGGCATCAACTCAGGTACTCCCATGCTGGTTTTCAGGGTTCCCTTCCTTCCCAAACAGGCCCTTCACCTTGGCCCAGCAGACTTGCCAAGGCTGAGGATCCAGGGCTTTTCTGAGCTGCGTGGCTGAAGTCATTACGTGCTGGCTCTGATTCTCAGTCTTTTCTGTCCTTTGTCTGCAGGAGTGGGGAGTCTCTTTACTTGCCAAGATGCCCTCGTCTCTCACTTTTCACTTGCCTGGGCGGTGACTCACCCCAAGTCTGCCATTGTCCCTCTGCAGTGCAGGGGGCCCGCCCCGGCGATCCAATTTCATGGTCCTCATAATTACTCCCTCCCTCAAACCTCTCGAAGGCCTGCGACATTGTGTCTGACTATGTACGCTAAGAACCAGAGCCCTGACACAAACGTCAGCAGCCTCGACCTTTCGTCCCAGCGGCTCAGCTCCAAGCCTCCTCTATCCGGAGTGTCAGCTTCTGGAGAAACGTGGAAGCTACCATACTGTTTCTTTTCTTCTTTATTTTTTTAATTAAAAATTTTATTTTCAATTGCAGTTGACGTACAACATTATGTTGGTTTAACAGGTGGACAGCATAGAGCACAGGGGGCCGACGTGAGGCCCGCGGGCCGAATCTGGCCCTCCCCCTCGTTTTACCCGGCGGCAGCGCCGAGCTCCTCGACCCCGGTCAAGGAGTAGTTGCATGTCTACGGTCCTAAAATCACATCCAGCCCTTTGAAGGCCGCCGCCAGGCTGCCGTGGCCCCCAGGGAAGATGTGTTTGACGCCCCTGGCATCGTGGTTAGACAGCTACGTAAGTTACCATGGGGACCCCCGGTGAGCCTGGCAGCCATCTGACACGCCGCCCGCGGTCACCGCAACGCTGCCGACCGCATTCCCTGTCCTGCACTTGGCACCTGCGGGACGATGCCGCAACCGTGCGATTGCGTGTGCTCGGTCTAAACCGTGTCACCCTGTCGCTTTACGGCAACAGGAAACAAGTCAGACACTTCCACGGCTGAAGACCGGCACCGGGGCGCGCAGCGTGACAGAGCTGCGTGCCGTCACCCGTGCAGCCTCAGAACGAGCGGTGGGGTGCCTCCCGCGCCACGGACGAGGCTCCCCGGGCTGGGCTGGCCCGGCTTGTGGATGTGTTTGCGTGCGTGTGTGCGGCTATGGTGGTTGGGGGCAGAGTGGAGGGGGGCGCACCTTACAAGTTGGAACGGGGTAAGCCCGAAGAACTCAGGCTTGGCCTGGGGCCCAGGGTACAAGTTTGTGCGGAGCCGGCGAAGGCGATGCCCGGTCCTCTGGGTGACACCTGGCGCGGAGGCTGGAGGGAGGCGTGCCTCGTCAGCGATTTCCCCAGATGCTTTCTGGGCTTCTGCACCGCTGTCAGCAGCTCCTTTGAGACACGCAGATCACGTGGGCCCTGAACTGCCAGGTCACCCTCCACTCTGGGCGCAGCCTGCTCGTTGTTCTCTCTCCCCGGCGTAATCCTGGGCGAAGGGCGGTACTGGCCAGAAGTCAGTGTTTTCCCTCCACGCAGCCAAGAACCCTGTATCTTCCGGTGTGAAGGGAGCAATCAGACTGGGCAGTGGGCCAAGTGTCCGAGGTCCTGGCAGGAGCCAGGCTGTCCCTGTTGGCCTCGCCTTCCGGCCCCGGGAACAGAGTCGGGGAAGAGGTCAAACCTTCGGCACCCGGGAGGAGCGCTTCGAGTCCTGGCCTCGAACGGGGGAGATGGGCCGGCTCCTCAGGCCCTTTCATCTCACCTCTACACCGGCCGTGGGCTCGGGCAGGGGCAGGGAGGGTTGGAGGGTGATATGTAACCCCTAGTTGCAATCTTATTCTTTTATGTATTATTTTTAAAAGATTTTATTTATTTATTTTCAGACAGAGGGGAAGGGAAGGAGGGAGTGAGGGAGAGAAACATCAGTGTGCAGTTGCCTTTCATGTGCCTTCTACTGGGGACCTGGCCCGCAACCCAGGCATGTGCCCTGAGTGGGAATCGAACCTTGGACCCTTTGGTTCTCAGGCCGGTGCTCAATTCACTGGGCCACCCCAGCCAGGGCCCTAGTGACAATCTCGATAACGGAAGAGTGAATCACTCATTTTGGACCCTGAGGCTGGCTGGTTCCACACAGCTAACTAGAGCAGGGCTTGCCACGAAATGAACTTGAAACAGAGGGAAAATGCAGCGTGAGGCAGAGAGAGATGCTGGCGCATCATCACTGCATTTTTAAAAGACTCAGCTTGGACTGAAATCTTACCGCTGCCTGCAGGACAGGTTGTCGTCAGGGCGTCCACAGGGAGACGGCCCCATGGGACCCCCTGCACCCCCACCCTGGGGCTCTCAGACACCTCCATGGCCACAGAGATGAACGCCTGGCTCTAGAGACGAAAAATTCTCGTAGGAGTGCAAAGACTCATAAATGCCTCCTGGAAAAGGCAGGCGGCCACTGTGCCTGCCTCAGTGGCCTCAGTCCCCTCTCACCTTCTCGTCTTTCTAGGACCGGGGAAGAGAAATTGTCATTGCCTTCAAGATGCCGCCTCTTTTCACAAACAATAATCGCATTGTACACCCCACCCCGCCACCGCCACCGGTGTCTCTGGTCCCTCACGAATGCGGCTGGTGTTCCTTTGGCTGCAGAAAAGCTTTTGGCTCAGCGTCCTCCTCCTATTTGTGGGTCGGGGCTTGCCAGAGTTGTTGGGACAAGTAAACTGTTTCCCTCTCAGCATTCACCACAAGAAAAAAAATTCCATTGTGTGTCTTAAAAGTGACTAGTGACTCATCTCCTTTTTCTGGGATGGAGTTGTAGTTTCAGGTTTGGGTCAATGGTGCATTCTTCAGTCGGGGAAAGTAACAGATGCTCGGAGACAGACAGAGGCTGAAATCAGTACGTTTTATTCGTTCCCTTGCCACACCTACAGGATGCTGAGGAACGGTGAAGAAATGTTTTCATGGCCGCATCATCGGGCGCTGAGCATCACTCCCTGACTGAAGACTGACCTCCAAATACCGAGTGAAAGTCATGCTGAGTGAATGGGGCAAAATGCCACGTGAGTGCTGACTTACTCTGACTCGTGGTTTTTCATTTTACTTTTTGAAAAATTAAAATAGCTTTACCCTTTCTTTATAACTATTAGGTGAATATTTATGTGCTTACATGAAAAAGTTTGAAATTAAATTTATTGAGGTGACATTGGTTGGTAGGGTCACATGGGTTTCAAGCGTGCATTTCTGTGATATAAGATCTGTTCATCGCACTGTGTCCCCCCCAAAGTCAAACCATCATCCATGACCTTGTGCTAGGTCCCCTGCACGCCCCCACCGGCCACTGCCTCGCTCTGGCGACCATGGCACCGATGCCAGCTTTATGTCGCGCATACGAGGGAATCACATGGTTCTTAGGTTTTTCTGTCCCCTCATCTCACTCAGCGTGATGTGCAGAAGGTCCACCGCGTTGTCACGAATGGCGGCACCTCGCCTTTCCCCGTGTCTGCGGAGTGTCCCACCGAGCACGTGCACCCCACCTTCTCCACCCAGTCACCACCCATCGAAGGGCACCGTGGGCATCTCGTGTCGGGGCCACTGTGGACAGTGCTGCAGTGAACACGGGGTGTGGATGTCTGTGCAAATATATATTTTCTTTCTTTTTTTTAAGAATCTTTTTCTTTTTTTTTAAGATTTTATTTCTTTATTTTTAGAGAGAGGGGAAGGAAAGGAGAAAGAGAGGGAGAGAAATATCAATGTGTGGTTGCCTCTTGCGTGGCCCTCACTGGGGACCTGGCCCACAACCCAGGCATGTGCCCTGACTGGGAATCAAACTGTCGACCCTTTGGTTCTCAGCCTGCGCTCGATCCACTGAGCTACGCCAGCCAGGGCTATGAATATATATTTTCAAGTTATTGTTATATTTATGCGCAGGGAAACCACACATCGTGCAGGCGACCGCGAACATTTCGGAGAAGACAGCGACGTGGAAGGGAGAGGATGTCAGTGTCCCTCCCCGACCGTCCGGGGGCCATCAGTGTCCAGGTCTGCTGCTCTGGTCACACCCACACGGGCGCACTTCCCCAGCGCAGGGATGCACAGCACGGTAGGGGCCTGGCTGGCTCTTTAAAAATATACCAGTGAATGAGCTTCCTTCTTCTTCTTCTTCTTTTTGAGAAAACAAATTTGTGAAATGTACATCTCTCTAGATTGCTGGCTGCGGCAAAGGTGGAAACATTTTTCTGGCCCCTTCTGAATTGCCCATTGTTTTCCTAACAATCGGACGCAAAGGCCGGGTAGGCAGGGGGAGGCAACCGAACTATTTGGCTTTAAACTTCTTGATTAATGACAATGAAAGAAAGTGTCGAGGGGCAAAGGGCTTTTGATTGTCATATAGCTAAACAAAATGACCGAGAGCTGTCCGCAGGCCTCTCTCTCTGGGTGTCACTGTTTGTGGGCTTCCCGGGGCCGAGTCAGGAAATGAAAGGGTGTGACCCCCCCGCCGCCTGGCAAGACATCGGCCTGGGCCCCCACCTGTTGGGCAAGCACATGAAACATGTCTATGAACCGTTTCTCGGACCGCCGAGCGTCTATAACATTATTCACCCCGTTTTTTCCTTTCGTTTTTGCTTCTAGCTGTTATAGAACTAAAATCAAATGAAATCCAAGCACGGGGGGTGGGGAAGTTAGAAATTTATTACATTTGAAAGTACTTGCTTTACGCAGACAAGGTCAAAGTTCTTTTTAGTCAAAATGCAGTTTTCTTTTTTCCCCCATCTTACGTCACGTGTTGCTCGTACAGACAAAAGAACATGACGCGGTGAAACTAGAATCCAACGAAAACTTACCTGTTTGGGGTTTGGTTAAAAACCACAGTCGGCCAAGCTTGTCAAGTACTGCCAAAGGTGAGAAATCTAACCGGGGTGAAATTTGGCTGTGCTTCCCGAGCCCAAGCTCGGCTGCAGCGCGAGTCCCTGGCCTGAGTCACCGCCTGCTGTTCCCCAGCACCTGCAAGGCGTGAGTGCCGCGGGTGGGGGAGCGGGCGAGGGCACACGCCCACCTGGCCTTCCAGGTCCGTACGGAAGGGATGCCTCTTGGCTTCATCATGCTCACCTCCCACTTCTGAAATGAAGCCGGTGACCCAGGGCGGTGAGGCTCTTGGGAAAACAGTCAGGAGGCTTTGGCACGGCCAGCGGGCCTGGCCTCTGGGGCCACGCGGCCCGAACGGCTCAGCCGGTAGAGTCCCGGGGCTGGAAGTGCCGGAAAGAGGTCACGGCCTGAGGCAGAGCTGCGCAGGGACCGCCGGCGGCCTGGCCTCTGTTAAAGTGGTGTTTCTTTAAACGAGAAAACACCGTTTCTCAGCAATTACCAACTTGTGTTTACTTTTGTTTTAGTCACAGTAACTGTCTCACAAAGTTTTTACAGAACGAAAAAGAGACACTGGATACGGAGCAAGAGGCTTCTGGCAGGATTCGTTTGCGTGGCACATGAAACTCAGCCCTCAAAAGGGTCCTACTGAGATAGCAAGGTGGGGCGGTCACAAGTACGGGCACACTCATCATGTCACCCGCGTCGGCGGCACACGGCCACAGATCAATTTTCAAAAACCAGTGTCCCCGGAGTGAGTGAGAGTTTGGGGGAAAGTGTGTGAGTGTCACATCCAAAGCTCTGGCCCTGCATTCAGCTGTGAAAACCATCAACTTTTTACATCTTTCTCAAACACAAAAACAAGAAATTCTATAAGAAACAAATGGCATTCGTAAAAATGTTCGAAACTTTTCTCGGTGGAATTCGTCCTGTAAAAAAGGACCTTTCATGTTTTGCTGCTTCTCTCTCTGCCTCCACAGTGTATTTTGAACAAAAAGTGTCTGCAGATCAAGGCCAGATTTGCTCGTCACTTGAAACAAACTATCGACCCCCATAAGCTCGCAGGTGAGTGCGCTACCCCACAAAGATTACAGCTGGGTTTGGGGACCAAGACATAGATGCACTCGGGTTACGTGGTGAGTTCAAGTTAGCAGGAGCCTGCGGCAGACGGTGCGTAATCAACTGCCGGACGGGCGATAAAGACCCCGCTTGAGGCCGAAGGTAGGACCCATCCCGCCATCTCTGCTGCAGCATGAGAGAGGAGAGAGGGCCTTCGGGAGCCCCTCCTGAGGCCGACCGGACACGCTCAGCCATTCCCAGTCGGGGTGGAGCCTGTTAGGGAGGGGCAGGCCTGCCCCTCGGTAGAGGGCGAGAAATAGAAGGGAAGGTCTCCTTTGGGAGTTTGTTGCCTTCTTTGTTTACTTGTATCGTCCCCCGGGGGAGAGCCACATAAAGACGGAAGGGACGGTACGGAGCTTAGGTTGACCCTGTGCCTTCTGTGCACCAGTCGGGAAGCCGGATTGCCGGGTAGGAGTCCGTGTGGCGTTCCCCGCCCCCTTCGGGGCTGCCCCGTCCTGGCCCCCTTGTTAGTGCCCACCTCTGCTTCCTCAGTGCCCACTCTGTGCCCCTTGCTCTAACCTTTTTGGATTTGTCTCCTCTTTCTGGTCATGCGCTTGCCCTTGAACTTGGTGGCAGCTCTGGCTTTCCCAGCGTTCACCCTGGGCAGCCTCCGGAGCTCGCGGACTAGTGCAAATTGCTCCAAGTGCAATTTGACTGGAGATGATCTCTTAACAGGGCAGGCCTGTCTCTGACACTGTTGGCACTTCGAATAGATTCACTCACTTCAGGGTTTGCCATAGGTTACCCGTGACCTTCGCAGACGGTTTCTAGCTCATCTGCCACCTTCACTGCATCTCAGAGCAAGGGCTTCAGCTTCCCCTTCTTCTAAAGGGACGTGATGAAGGAGCTTCAGGTCCTCACCTGCTGCCTCACCTCTGGGTTTCCGTGCCCATTAATGCTTGATCGCCTTGACCATTGGAATGTCCTAAAGACCCAGCTAAACTCCCACGTGGGCAGTGCCCATGGGAGAGTTAGGGTTGTGCTTGGGAGATGCTCCTTTAACACAAAACATCACCCAGCATTTGACACCTACTCTCAGAACCACCGGACCCCCCCCAACTCCCAGGGTGAACTTATAGCAACTTGCTCCACATTCTCGAAACAACCATTTTTCCCATTGTAAACATGCACCTCATCTTCTGCTTCCAAGCCCAGCTGGTGGACGATCCCCACATGCACAATACACTTCAGAGAAATCGCAGCAGAGACTTCAAAACACTTTGTATTCTTTAAAGAAGAGGTGAAAGGCCACAGGCCGAGGGCAGTGCCTGCCGGGGAGGCTCAGCGTCCCCGCCGGGGGAGAAGCTTAACGTCCCAGAGTAGGAAACGATTGTAAGCAGGAGGGATATGATGTCTGGAGAAGAGAAGGGGCACGATCATTGTCTTCAAACACTTGAACGTTGTCATCGGAATGAGAGACCAGACTGGTCCTGCACGCTCTCCGGGGATGGAATTAGCACTGGCGTCGAAGCGCCGGAAACAGGTCTCAGTCCAGTCCGAGCAGGCGATATCTAACGAGTAGTACCATAGACACACCCAACAAGCCCAGTGGGAGCTCCCTGTTGCTGAAATTCTGGTGACTGCTGGGTTTAAACAATCAAGGGAGGGCAGAGTCAGGGATGCATGTTTTCTACGAGAGCACAGGGCTACTCTACAGCAACCTGCCACAGATTTAGGTGTAATTTACTCACGCCTTTAAAACAACCTTTGCGTGTTTATTATACCCTAGGCACAGTGCAAGTTTCTAGGAATAACGCCGTGCATGAGTCACAGCTCCTGACTTCAACACACTTGCAGTCTACCAGGAGAAAGACGTGCTGATTGAGACAGGCGTACGGACGAGGGGCAGGCGGGCGGTGTTATTAAACCAGAGCTGATGTTTTCATTATCCGGGAGCTCAGCTTTGCTCACCCGTGTATCCCCGGCACCCAGTACAGTGTCTGGCTCACAGGAGGCACTCAACGAGTTTTTGTTGGCTGAATCTGTTACATAACAGGTGTCTATTCTAATAGCGATTCCTCTAGCGAGGTACTAAGGAGGGGGTGTTTAGTGCCATCTGATGGGATGGGACGTGTTCAGAGAGAGGCTGAGTCCCCTCCATCTCTGACCTCGCGGCAGGAGTGTGGTCTGACTTGGAAGAGGCGTTTGCGGTGAAGAAGAAGGGGCGGGGAAGCTTTTCGAGGGCAGGGATATGAGGCTCATTGTATACGCTGAGATTCTAAGCATTTTCACATCGTTGAACAAGGAGGCAGGGCGGTGAGCGGAGGAGACAGTGGGAAAGAGCTGTGGGAGGCTGAATTGTGAGGCACACTTCCATCTAAGAAAGACATTAAATGAATACAGCACCAGGATCGGACGGAATTCCCTGTCAGGCGGCCATGCGAGGGGAGGAGGTAGAAGGGCAAGCGGAGCAAGGCCAGTGCTGGACGGAGGGGGCTGGTGCAGCGGCCCAGGAGGGAGGCCGGGAGGGTCCAGGAGAGAAGAGTGGCAGCCGAGACAAAGGGGTGGAGATCAATTTGAGAGTGGTATTTAAGGGACATCCTCTGTGGGGCTTTGTGACTGAGGGGGTGTGGGTGTCAGTGGGGCTGGGGCTAGTCAGCTGGTTACAGCGAGGGGGAAGGGAACATCCACAGTAGTGAATCCACGTGGAAACACAGGGGTTTGGGGAGCCTGGGGCTGCTTGAGCAGAGAGAGTCTGGGAGCGGGCCCTTGAGTTTATAGAATAATGGCCTGAGCAGAAACATGTATGGCAAGTCGTCTACACGTACGGAGGTGAAGTCAGCGCGCGTGATGTCACCAAAGGAGAGTGTGCAATGAGAAATAAGGAGTGCGTCCGGGGAATGTGAAAGTCGAGGCAGCTGACACTCCTCATGCGCTAGGATATGGCACCAATGTGAGCCTCAGTGGTCAGCAAGGGACATCCCAGAACTTGGCATTGAAATCTCCTCATTTCTCTCTTTCCAATATGCATAAGCCTTTTGGTTCTTTGCTGGCAGCTGGCTGGTCTGCTGAGACACGGCTCTGGACAGCATCCAGAACTGAGCTTACTGCCTGAGGAGGAACACTGGGGAGTCGCTGAGGAAGCAGCCTTGCTGAACCAAACTAGCAAAGCAGTGCTGCGGCAGGCGGGTGCTCCCCGCAGCCATGCTCGCGGGGGCCTGAGGGTCCCCCGCTCACTCGACTCCGGGTCAGTTGAATTCCATTTCTGCGGAGTCTGGGGCGCAACTGGGTGGAACCATGTGCTGCTCATTCCCTTCGACACGTGCTCTTGTTTTGGCATGAACACGACGTGACCTCAAAAACATTTTTTTTTCTAAAATTATAGCATCGACGGACTTGAGAAAAATAAAACTTATGAGACAGCTATCTTTCTTGGCTCCTGAAATGGCTGCTTCTTAATTGCCTCAAGAAAGATGAAATGATGTTACTGACCCCATTTGTCAGGAATGGTAATGGATTGCTCCAGCATAGAGGCAAGAATAGATCTGGCTAGGATGCTGCCGGAGCTTTATTTTTGCCTTATATGTTTATCATGGACTCAAGCAATTAAAAACCGAACCAAAATGGAGCTCAAGACTCACTGTTTCAGTAACAGACGGATTTCAAACATAAAATTACCAAAGACTTCATAAGCGCTCTGAACAACTCTTCCCCTCCCCCGAAGTTCAAGGTAAATAAAGTGTGTTTCTTGCATTGTACTATTAACTGTGCCAGATTATCAGTTTTTCTCCTGAACAAAAGTTGGATGCTTTCCTTACAATTGCCTTGTAGTATAATTATGATATTTTGAAGGAAATAAAAAGCCATTCGGAAATATTTTTTGAAACTACTGGCAAAGATATCTGCTTAATTCTGGAAGGAATCAGGGTTAGAGCTTAAGGGACAGAAGGACAGAAAGAACTGTATCTCTTATTTTGTCCTCTGCTCCTTGCAAAAGGTAAACAACATCCTTAGTTTCTAAAAAAATCATTAAGTAAAAGTTCTTTTGGGGAGGTGATGATGGTAGAAAGTTTCAGGAATTTATTTTGTTTATTTGTGTGTAGATTTATACCTCATACTTTTTTTCCAAAAATGATTTAAGGCCACCAAGAGAATATGCTTGAAAAATTCAAAACGTTTGTTATAGAAAAACAAATTAAAGTACATTACTTAGCAATTGGTTCTGAACTAGACAAGCATTTTTTTAATGGAGTAATTTGAAGAAAAGTTTCTATCTATCTACCTACTTTGGTATTTATTTAACAACTGTTTATTGATTCTGTTCTTTGCACAGTTTTGAGTTCTGGGGACCAAAGAAGTTATGAGGTTAAGATGCACCTTCAGCCCTGGTATGTGATAGGTGAGCTGAATGGTCTTCCCTTTGCCAAGCAATTGCATAAATTATCACCTGTGATCAAAGAGAAAAATGTTCCCAGACACAGATGTGTAGTTGCTTCACTAGACCAGTGTTCCCCACACCTGGCTGATCATCAAGTCATCAGAGTCACCTGTGAAACATACAAGGTCATACTTGGACCTTGAGTCCAGTGGGCCCGGGAGGTGTGGATGGGAAGCTCGAGTTCTAACCAGAAGCCTGGCGATTTGGATATTCTGCAGAATGTAAACAACATGGTACAAGAGTATGAACTCTGTCTGGGCAGGAACCACGTCTTGTTTACCTTGGATGTTTAGTGCTTAGTCTAACGCTGGGCATGCAAAAGGTGCTCACTAAATGTTTGCTAAACAGAATAGCCAATGCTTCCAAAAATAGCTTTCCTGGAAGGACTCACTTCTCTTATAGTTCTTTCTAACTCCATCGGGTCCGGCTCCAGCCTGAAGCTTTTCTGCACGGTGTAAACACTCCCCTGGGCTCCGCGCATCTTCACTCCCTCGTGCCGCCTGGATCCGCAGCATCCCCGTTGGAACGGAACACTAACTACTGGCAGAAGGTTGCTTAGTGTCTTGGCCTTCGGCCGAAGGATCTTTATGTGGCAAATCGGCGTCTCCGGAGCTGGGCGTAGATCAGCTTTGATACTAACTTGTGTTTGTGTAATACCTTTCTCTCGGGGCCGAAACCCTTGCGCTCCCCCCTCTGTAGGTGTGTGTTGTCTTAAGCATGCCTCACACATGAGTCTGGGTGATGGGACCTCCAAGAATTCAGTGGTAGCGATTCTTCCACCTGGCTGCAGGGCCTCGGGGTGCCTGAGGAAGGTGTGTCCTGACAAGCAAAGGCATCTCCCCTTCAGACAAGCCATAGTTTGACACTTAGTTTATAACTAGGTGTTACCTTAGCCAGAGGGGAGACGGGGCTGGGGCAGACTGAGGGAGGGGCGTCTTGGCAAGGAGGATGGGTGGAAGGGACCGGGATCTCAGGCGCGAGGACAGGAAGACTCTGACCTGACGGGTCAGAAAACGACAGCTGGCTGAAAGTGAAATGGAAGTGTGGCGTGCTGCAGAGATTTCCCGGAGGTCGCTGATGGTTGACACAACCACAGGGAGCACTGAACTTTGACCTGCAATCCGGTCACCAGACCGCATCCTATCGATGGGACACTCACCATCCTCAAAGGGCTAATCCATGAACTTGGCTGGCATGTGATTTGATACAGCTCTGTGCCGTCTGAGCAAAGCTCATGAAACGTTCGTCCTCTGAGATGTTTTCTTTTTCGCATTGAGCCCTAGTTTCTGAGAGAAAATTTCTTGCGGTTGTTTATCCCGTTCTTTCTGGGAACACGCGTGCGGAAGAACACGTCTCAGTCCAGATGGGTTTCCGTAGACAAGCACCCAGCGCGGGGGCCGTTCCTGACAAGGCCTGCATTTCTGCGCTGTTGGCTGAGCGCTGACACCAGCCAGCATCGGGTGAAGTTACATCCTGGTTCTCCGCGTTTCTGGTCGGGCTTTTGCATATCCTGGGCCTGCGAGGATGAGTCACAGGTATTCAGCCATCTAGCAGGTTCTCTGCATTTGCCAATCTCTGCAGCAACTTGAAAATTTCTCAGTTGGCTCCGAGCCAGCGGGCCCTGCAGGCCCTGTAAGGTCCTTATAGAGCCCTGGTGTGTGCGGATTCCTTCCAGGATCTTGGAACCCCCGGCACCGTACATGTTTTGCATAGTGAAGAATACTAATGAGACAGACGGCTAGGCCCCCACCCCTACTCCAGCCCTCCCCCAGATGTGGATGTAGTGTGTTTTGATTGAACTTGCTAACCCTCGGTTTAGGCTGTGGCTGGTGCAGTGAGGTTCAGGTTTTTCACAGTGTTTACAGTCTTCCCTCCAGAAAGAGACATCAAATGGCACAACCATTGAAGAGGAATTTTCTAGCGTGGGAAATGGAAAATCTCATTTTCAGTGTAAGGGGAGAGTCAAACGCACCATGTGGCAAAAAAAAAACACACCGTCACGGCTGTCATTGCCGCCTCCTTACGTGAGTGTGCAAGCTCTTTCAGGGCCCCCACCCCCGCCCGCAACCCCTGACACGCTCCTGCAGGGCCCTCGAGGCTGCGCATGTCCAGGGCCTTCTAAGAGCAGGGAGTTTGTTCTTCATCGTGACTCCGTGCGACAGGTCATTTCACTGCCGTTTTACTCCCAAACTAAGGCTGCGCGAGGTTAAACAACCCGGCAAGCTCACGTGGTTATCCACAGGTGGCGTTAGGACTTAAATTCATGCCTGCCTTGCTGCAGAGCCCAAGCGACGCACGTGTCCCTTGGGGAGACAGCAGAGGAGGTGAGAGCCCAGTGATCGGCTTGGCTTCACACCCAGAGCCTGTGGACTTAGGAAATGTCGTTCTTTCCAGCGTGTACCCCCATCTGCACACTGGGTGCTCTCTGCTTATTCTACAGAGAGACACATTGGTGAGGGTCCCCTGGACAGCTCTGGCAGCTAAGTTTCAGTGGGAGACCCAAGGTCGCTAAGGAGAACACAGAGCAGCCACGCTGAGCTCCAGGGGACACGGAGCCTCTGAGAGGGGGTGTTCAGGGCCAGGAGCAGCGGGCTCGTGCGTCCGGGCTCCTGTGCTTGGTGGTTGGGGCCGGGTCTGAGAGCCGCTCTGTCTCCCCAAAGCCTGAGAGAGTTCCCAGGCCTGCCCTGGTGGGGCAGGTCAGTGGTCGGAATCAGGGCCGCCGGCGATCCCTTTGGAGGTTCTCCAGACCGGTAAGTGCTCTGGGACCTAGTGTAAATTGCTCAAAAGCTTTAAGATTCCGCTGTCGAAGAAATACATGACCTGAAAATGTAAACTTCATCAGAAAGAAATGACAGAAGTCACTGTGTAAGTTAGCTTCTCCGAGCGAAAGAATCATTTCTGCTTTTCATTTGATCTGTGACGTTCCCTCGGACATCCAAAGCAGGGTTGCATTTTCAGGTGTTTGCTCTCCAGGTAGCTCAAAAGGGCCGCCCCGGGCTCCGGCAGCGCAGCGCCCCACAGCGGCGGAGCCCGGTGTCGTCTGCCAGGACACGTGTGCTTCTCTGCTGGCTCTGCTTGTCTCTAGCTGTGTGCTCTGGAGCGAGTCACCTCGCCTTCCTGAGCATCACGTCATGGTTTGGAAATGAGGGGACTGGGGTCTTAAATTCTGTGACCTCACAGTGTGCCATTTGTCTTCTGCTTAAAACGTCCCCAAGCTAGTGGATTCCCTGTAGAATTATACTATATTATATATACTATTACTACAAATAATTCCTTATTGTGTTCTAGAATGCTGTGGTATGAATTTATTAGTCATTAGGAGAGCTCAGGACATACATTCTTGTACATACATTTTTATTTAAGGGGAAAGTGTGCGGTTCCAAGAATTTCATGAAGAAGCAAGTGTTGTGCTCATCCGCTGGCTGTGTAACACACACACACGCGTGCACACACACACACACAGGTGGAGAACCCACGGGCTGTGGGAGCGGGGAGTAAAGCAAGTGTTCATTCCTAACTTGATTTAGGAGCACACATTTCATGTCCCAATATTTCAGGGTGGCCTTGTAACCACGTCTTTGTTCTCTTCTTCTTTCTCCTCTGGCTGAATGAGCAGGAGCTCTGTCTTACACAGCAAGGGTGTTGGTGGCGTCTGAAAGGAAGACAATCAGAGTTTGGAGCAGATTGTTTTCTATGGGTCAGCACTTTTTGTGACTATGACAGACTGTGACTGATTAAGACAAATGCTGCGGGAGGACCTGAAGGGAGGAGAGGTCCCTTCAGTGAGCGACCCGAGAGGGTAGTGATTCTGGGTTCTGAGAGCTGCCAGGAGTCTCCACCCGCCGCACGCAAATTCTAAGGATGGACACCGAGGCTTGGCAAAGTCGGGTCTTGTTTGGGAAACTTTCTTATGGAGGGACGCATCAGATTCTCAGTTGAAAAGAATGAATACCAGTGATAGCCTAATTAACAACAACTCTGATGAGACATGATAGCTAAATGCAAGGCATGATCTGGGATTGAATTTTGGACTGAAAAAAATTGTATAAAACATGTTACTAGCCCTGGTTGGTGGCTCGGTTGGTTGGAGCACTATTCTGTACACCAAAAGGTTGCAGGTTCAATCCCCGCTCCGGGTACATGTGGGAGGCAGCGGATGGATGCTTCTCTTGCATTGATGTCTCTCTCCTTCCCTAGCTCCCTCCCTCCCCCTCTCTCTCCTTCTCTCTCTAAAATCAATAAACCAAATCAATGAACATACCCTCAGGTGGAGATTTTTAGAAAAGGGGAAAATGTCCCTAAGGACAAATGGCAAATTAGACAGTTGACCATGGACTAGAAAATGAAGTGACTAACTTCTTGCTTTCTTTGATTAGACTGTGGGTATCGCGGAGATTGCTTTTGTTCTTAGGAAGTACACACGGATGTACTTAGGAGGTGAAGTACATGATGTATATAATTTACTCTTAATGAGTTCTTAGAAAATAATATAAATATATAGATACACACAGATGTAATGACTGATAAAGCTAGAAAATTTTTTGTAAGTTTGAAAATAAAAAATCCCTGCCTCCCCCACCAACAAGATAAAAGACTGCCTGATTTTGCAGGTTTGGAGAAAAAAATGTTAATTAGTTTATTAGATCTCCTTTGGCCAGGGCCAGAAAACTGCTGAACTAAACCAGAAGTTTAAGGATTTAGCTGAAAATAAAAGCCTTCAGCTTATTGGTCCCATGAACCCCCAAGCCTCGCCCTCTCTTCTCACATAACATCACGACCTGTTCTCTTGTACCATTCTTCTCTGTCCCAAAGCAGTCTGGGTAAGAGCTTGAGTTCATGGGTCCCACTCTTTCACGTCACCTAAGTGAGACGAAATGTGCGTAGAATATCCCCAGGAACGGGGAAGATGTCAGCATTTTTCAGTTCCGCAGGCCTGGTGGTTGTAAGTCGAGGACCAGAGGTTCTGTGTCCCTTCTCTCCCGCCCCGGCTTAGTCTCTTCTCCTGTTTTCACTGTAAAGGAAATACCTGAAAGCCTGGCTTTTAAGAAGCTGTGGGGGGTGGGGGGGGATGCAGTTTCAGCCACCTCAATCCCAGGACCAATACTGCACAATCAACACTGCACAGTGACCCACGGCCCTGCTAGGAACTGAGGGAAAATGGACCCATCAAACCCTGTTCTCCCCCAAAACTCACGCTGTTGCAGGAGAGAGGCGCCTGCGTGTTCAGAGGCGGAGGGCAGCGTGTCAGGGTCCTGTCTTTGGGGGGCAGGAACAGCTTCGTGCTGAAGACAGCAGTCTGTATCTGCAGCCCCCCCCCCCGCAAAGACCTGCCTGGGACCTCATCAGGAGTTCACATCTGGGGGGGCTGGGGAATGGAAAGTCCTTTCTTGCTACCACGTGGCTGTCTAAGCCAGTGCGTCTGACTTGGGGCTTCACGTCAGCTGCCTGTGAAGTTGGGAACTGCCTTGAAGGAACCTGGTCAGCCGTCACACTGCTGAAGGGGCGGGACGTTCAGAGAATTCTGCTTCGAAATAAAGACCTACCTCAGAGCTGTGAGGCCGAAGGGGGTGACAAGGAGACTTCTGCCCCCAGGGTGTCCCATCGCGGCCTCTGGGTGCTAGTCTGGGCAGGTAAGTAGTCTGAGCAGGCTACGCTTTCGTTGACACCTTCGGAACGAACAGACAGGGAGAAACTTGCAGTCATTTTTCTTGGCACAGCGCACAGCCCAGCCCAGGTTAATTATGTCTGAGAAGAAGAACAGTGTCTGGGCACCTGTGATTTTCAACCTGGTGCCTCGTTTTCCAGCGCCAAGGACTCTGTCACGCCATTCACAGGGCCTTCCCGGAGTCCCCTCCAGGTCCCCGTCAGACGACGGGGACCCCAGAAACCTCTACACGATTGTCCCTGTTTACTGAGAACGTCACGTGTGCCAGACCTGATTTAATACCGTACACACACCCTGCCTTTTAATCTTCGTAACAGCCTGTGAAAAAGGCATCACCATCGCACCCGCTCGGGAGCTGGGAAAACTGGGGCTTAGGGAACGCTTTGCCCCGAATCGCGTGACGGCATAGCGAGGAACTGGGGCTCAGCCAAGGGATTGCATACAATTCTACCTGGAAATGTTTTTTCCCCCCTAACATCGCTCTGAATTAGAGGGTAAGCGTTCTGGGTTCTGACTTCAGAGCCAGCCTGACCCAGGTGTGTTTGCCCGGAACTGCGGGTTTGTTAGAGCTCAAGCCAGAACTGCTGTTTTCTCTACTATTCAAGTCCGTCCCTTTTCCTAAGGACTGTCACTGGCGACGTGTTGTCTTTGGAAAGAACGGCTCTGACTTAGGATTAAGAAAGGCTGAGAAAATTACTTCCAAAGTACATAACTTGCCTCTCCATTCACTCTGTCCCAACAAACCACAAATAGGCAAGTCTCTTACCTAAGACAAAACCAAACCAAACAAGAAGGCACACAAAAACCACCTCTCTCAGTCCTGCATCCTCCTCCATGGGAAATGCTATTTGTCTCTTCCTCTTAGCAGCCAAGTTTCTTAGGAAAAAAATGTCTACAATTCCAGCTTCCATTTTTTTTTTTTTTTTGACATCCTGCTTGTTTTCAAACCTACTGCAATCTTTCCCGTACTCGCATCTCCCCACTGCACCCAGATTCCTCCGGGAAGGTCAGCAATTTACCCAATGCCAACATCAATGCCAATGCCAACAGATCTTTCTTTCCCCCCGCCAACATTTTCTTATACAATTTTCAATCATGTGGCAAAGTTTGAAAGAACTATGCAGTGAATAAGCATATACCTAACACCTAAGTTCTGTGATCAATGTTACTGCATTTTCTTCCACCCCTCCCTCCCTCCAACGCAGGAGTGAGTTGCTAGCTACAGCACACCTCGCTCCTAAGCATTCCAGCGTGCATGTCATTAACTAGAGTCCCACGCACCCTTTTAAATGTTCTTCTTTCCTGGCTTTAATTTGGTGTATGGTATCTTGTCACCTCTCTGTGCTGAAACTGCCAAACCCAGCCTTAACCCCACTTGACCCTGGTAGCCAATTGCCCAACGAACAGTCAGATATCAGAGTCTTCTTATAATTCCCTTTCCTTGTCACTGTTTCTTTGTCCCCTCTGAGGCCTTTCCCTCTTTCTTCTACCCGCTCCTTAATCCCTGAGGCGTTCGGTCTATCTGCCTTCGGCTATCTTCTCTCGGATCTCTGTCCCTTCCCTCTGTCTTAGGTTTGCTTCTCCCTGAGAATTATCGTTCGCTCAAGGAAACCTCTGTGTGTATGTGTGTGTCCAAAACTACCAATGAGAATCTGTGGGGTTCAGGAGGAATCTGGGAGGAGGACATGCCTGCTCGCGGTGTGATGTGCGCCTGCCCGGGGGCCCAGGGAAGGTGTGTGCTCCCGCCCTCCGTGCTGCCTTTCACCGATTGCAAACCAAACCCACGCCGTTCCCGCCAAATGGTCTCTCTTCCCCGGTTGATTTATGAGTTGAGCTGACACTCTTGACTTGTAAATTTGACTCCCCTCACTTTTAATCTCACCAATTTGGGGGCTCCACTTGTTCTATCAGTCACTGAGAGAGTGTGTTGAAATCTCTGGCTGTACTTGTGGACTGTGCGTGCTTTTAAGTTCTGTTGGTGTTTGTTTCAAGTACTTTCGAACACTTTAAGGTGCTTATATATTTATTAGTGTTGTCCTCTTGGGTCCTTTAGCATTATTAGCTGCCCCTCTTCATCCCTGACAATATTTCTCCTTCTGAAGTTTACTTTATCTGATATTAATATAACTGCTTCAGCTTTCTTGTGCTTAATGTTTGTGTGTGTGTGTGTGTGTGTGTGTGTGTGTGTGTGTGTATTCCTTTTACCTTTAACCCATCCGAGTCTTTTATTGAAAGCAAGTTTCTTGGAAACGGCACGTCTTTGGGTTTTGCCTTCTGATCCAGTTCATGACCTGTCTCTTTTATTTGGCTG